>CM068747.1:10791225-11232486 GCA_035084275.1 Hydrolagus colliei | reverse complement strand
TGTCAATTCACTTTACAGTATATTCTGTGAAGCGCTTTGAGACGGCTAGAACACGGGAAAAGCACTACATCAAAAAATGCAAGGGTTATTATTATAAGCGGGAGATCTGGGTTCGATTCCAGGCAGGTCAGGTCAAAACGTTGAATGGTGGGGCGAGAGATTTGGGGATGTTATAAAGAGGATGTTTGAATTGACGGAACTTTCTCCAAGATGCCTGGAGCAAACCAAACAGCCTTTGATCATCCTCCCTGTATAACATTCCTCTGGTGATCCGAGCTCTCAAGAGTTTGTGGGTGAAATGCCCCCCCACCCCCCAACCCATCCCCAACCACCCAGTCCTCTCGCTTGCGAGCGCTCTAATCACTCCACTACTCGACTTCGCCACAACAAACTGCATTTGCACAGCGCCCTTCACGGAGTGAGTGAGTGAGTGAGTGAGTGAGTGAGTGAGTGAGTGAGTGAGTGAGGGAGGGAGGGAGGGAGGGAGGGAGGGAGGGAGGGAGGGAGGGAGGGAGGGAGGGAGGGAGGGAGGGAGGGAGGAGGGAGGGAGGGAGGGAGGGAGGGAGGGAGGGAGGGAGGGAGGGAGGGAGGGAGGGAGGGAGGGAGGGAGGGAGGGAGGGAGGGAGGGAGGGAGGGAGGGAGGGAGGGAGGGAGGGAGGGAGGGAGGGAGGGAGTTGGAGTTGGAGTTGGAGTATTACGGGGAGTAGAGCCGGGAGAGATGAGTGAAGTAGAGATCTCAAGGTCAGGCTCTTGAGGTGGATCCTGTGGAAGACCGGGAACCAGTGGCAGAAGATGCGAACCAGCCCAATTTTTCTCTGCTATCACTGCTACATCAAGCTACATCAAGCGTATACAGGGCTCCCTCCCCTCCCGGCTGGAACTGCAGAGCCTGGTGATTTACCGAGATGCGTCCAATCACTCACAGAAACAGCTCCGCATAGACCAGGGGAAGCGAGCCTCAACGCATGAACGAGGCTGGCAACCAAACCAAGGTGTGGGACCTTGGTTTGAGTTATGTTGAGGTAAGGTGTGAGTTAAGTGTGTGCGCTTGTGCGCGTGTGCGCGTTGTTTGTGAGAGAGCATGTGTGTGTGTGTTGTCTGTGAGCATGCGTGTCTGTTGTGTGTGAGAGAGCGGGTGTGTGTTGTGTGTCTGTGTTGTTTGTGAGAGAGCGTGTGTGCTGTGTGCATGTGTGTCTGTGTTGTGCGTGCGAGAATGCCTGCGTATGTGTGTGTCAATAAATCACAATAATATACTGTACGTACTGTAAAGTCCCACACACATGCTGACAGCATACACACACAGACTCACGCACACACACAGACTGATTCAGTCACTCACGCACATTCACACACACACAGACTCACTCACATGGAAGCATATAGAGACACACACAGAGGTGCACACACACGAGGCTCTCATACACACAGAGGCTTATATACACACACACACACACACACACACACGCACACAGAGGCTCACACACACATACACAGGCACACTCTCTTTTTCTCTCTAAACTCCAACACAGAGAAGCGTGGCTGCGGGAAATAATTCTAAATGAAACTGGTGAAAACCAGTGTGGCCTGACTTACATTGACTTAACACTCTGACCCCAGTCAATGAGCCAAACAGGGGGTTAGGATATTCCCCCTGTTAGGATTACAGGGGGAATAACTGGGTAGGATGGGTGGTTGGATTCCTCAGAAATCAGACTTAGAGGACTTTGTGGAGTCCTGCAGCTCAGTGGTTAGAATCCAGGCAGGTCAGGGCGAACGTTTGGGCAAGTTTCCTTACCCCCACACCACACACACACACACACACCACACACACACACACACACACACACACACCACACACACACACACACACACACACACGCCGAATGATAATCCGTCCAAAAAACCCCCAATAATAAATGGATCATTTCAACCCATGACTGTTCGTGGGGACGCTGCTGTGCGCAATTGGCTGCCACGTTTCGCCCACACACAAATATACAGTCACTGCACTTTACACTACATTCTGTGAAGCGCTTTGAGACACAGTCTAGAAGACGTGAAAAGCACGACGACAGATGCACGGATTGCTAGTAATATTATTTGCCCACCCAAAGCTCTCGGCAGAGGTTGGAGCGGTGAGAGTGGGGGGGGGACGTCACTAGGGACGTGGGGATTATTCAATACGAAACCTAGGAACAACCGGAGGGAGAGTACGCGGATAAAAGTGTCACTTGGCTCAAAGTTACTGATCGGTGAGATTGGCTGAATTAGCTGTGGACTTTTTAACGGCAAGATAAGGCCCATTTCATACCGTGGTCTTCTGCGGAGACAGACCCAAAGCTGTATTCCCCGCCCCAAGGGGGAGGATTTCTGTAAGTTCTTTCGTCGGCTCAGGTTCTCAATTAAAAAAAAGAATTACTCTGCGATCAGCCAGTCAGCCAGTCAGTCAGTCATGAACTTTAAAGGGACACAGCACTGTCGTCAGGAGAGGCAGCCTGGCTCAGTCACTTGCTCTCTCGCTTCCGAGTCAGAAGGTTCCTGGTTCAAAGCACCCAACATCAGGATTTGGATCTCGCGCAGTCTAGGGGAGTCTCTCACAGTGGAGCTCCTGTAGCTCAGTGGTTAGAGCGTCGCCTTACAAGCGCGAGACCTGTGTTTCGAATCCAGGCAGGTCAGGTTAGGTCAGGTCAGAGCGAAACCCTAGGCAAGTTTCCTTACTCAATTCACTTTACAGTATATTCTGTGAAGCGCTTTGAGACACAGCCTGGAAGATGTGATAAGGCGCAATATCAAACGCAAGGATTATGATTAGGGAGGGTCCCATAATTCTTCACCGTCTCTGCAAACACCCATAAAGAGGAGGGGGCGGTTTGGGTGACAGTGAGGGGAGCCAGCTGCAAGGGGTTAATGTTGCGTTCTGCCGCGAGAATAAAAATCAGTTGCACTTTTCTTCCCGTGACAAGATTATATTTCCCCGCCTTGAGTTGAATATGGAGAGAGGGGAGTGGGGGGGGGGTGTGGGGGGGAGGGAGGGAGGGAGGGAGGGAATGAAGTAATCAACAACTCAGTGCCCAGTGAGGTCCCACAAGCACTGTGCAGTGCGATGCAGATGATGGTACTGTATTTTGTTAGATAAATCGATCCATCAGTCAAAGAAAAAAATTGTACAACGAAGGGCTGTAGATTCTCCCTCCCTCTCCCTCCTTCGCTCCCTCTCTCCTTCCCTCTCCCCCACCTTCCCACTTTCCCTCTGCCCTCCCCTTTCCCTCTATCTCTCTCTCTCCGTCAAGCTTCTGCATGAACAGACCATGGCAGACAATGACACAATGAAATGCAGTAAAAACCGTCCCTCCGCATTTTTTGCTGCTGTACCAGATTTCAAAGGAGATCAGAGTGTAGCAAGATGTCGACAGCATTTGATGTAACGCCTTATCACGTCTTCGAGACGTCTCAAAGAGCTTTGCAGAACCCAGTACAAAGTGCATTGACTGTATATTTTGGGGGCGAAGCGCGGCAGCCGATTGATTGCACACAGCGACATCCCCACAAACAGTCGTGGGTTGAGTGACCAAATGATTATCTTTGTGTTCATTTTTAATGAAGGGATCATTAAGGCGATATGCCAATCATCTAATAACTGAGTTCCTACTTACCTCCAGGTAAACAGCGGCGTGCGTGCTGTGTGTGTGGTGTGTGTGTGTGTGGTGAGGAAACTTATCATAATAATAATAATAATAATAATCCTTGCGTTTTGGGATAACACTTTTCACGTCTTCTAGACGTCTCAAAGCGTTTCACAGAATATACCGTAAAGTGAATTGAGTGTAAATTTGTGGGCGAAACGCGGCAGCCAATTGTGCACGGCAGCGTCTCCCCACAAACAGAATGACCAATTTCATCATTGTGTTTTTTTTCAGAGGGATTATTATCAGACGTGTGTGCGTGTGTGGAGTAAGGAAACTTGCCCGAGGTTTCGTCCTGATCTGCCTGGATTCGAACAGAAGTCTCACATTAGTAAAGCGAGTGCTCTAACCACTGAACTACCAGAACTCCTGAGGTTTCACACTGACCCGCCGGGGAATCGAACCCGGGTCCTCTCGCTTGCGAGACGAGCGCTCCATCTGCTGAGCTATGGGTGGCAGGTGGGGGAACGGGGGATGGACGGGGGGGGGGGGGGGGGTGGACTGGGGGGAATGGGGAGAGGTGGGAGGGAGCGGGGAAGACTCTTATGAACTAACAAGCCTGTAGGCTCGGGGAATGTTAACTGACTGACCTCGGAACTGAGAGACACTTGACAAGGAGCGAGTGTTTGGAAGAGGCAAAGCGACGGGATCATAATGGTTTCTGGTCGAAACACCTCACGGGATAAACACAGCAACTCAAGCGCGACTGTTGCAAAGTGAAGCTCTTTTAAGTCACATCAAAGAGCCATTTATCCGAATGATCCTCTCAATCATTACCCCCTCGCTCGCTCGCGTCGTTCCAAAACCTGCAAAAGACGCGTTTGTTTACCGAGTGCGCTTTCGGAAGATCGCGTGGTAATAATAATATTAACAATCGCAATAACCTTTTATGTAATCGCAACGATAATAATCCTTGCGTTCGACGCAGCGCCTTAGCGTGTCGTCGAAGCGCCTCAACGCGCCCCGCAGACTGACCTTGTAATAATCCCTCCGAAAAAAACCAATAATAAAATTGGTCACTTTTCAACCCGCAGCCGTTTTGTGGGGCACGCCGCTGTGCGCAATTGGCTGCTGCGTTTCGCCCCCACAATCATACAGTCCATTCGCTGGACAGTATATCCCGTGAAGCGCCCCGACACGTCCAGAAGGTGTCAAAAAGCGCCATATCAAATGGCGCCAAAATGTCTAGTTAATCGAAGCAGCGATAGGAATAATAAAGAAATAACAATAATCCTTGCAGTTGATACAAGACGTCTCGTCGAGACGTCCCAAAGCGCTTCATGGGTTACACTGTAAAGTGAATTGACTGCATGTTTTGTGGGCGAAACGCGGTAGATAATTTCGCACAGCAGTGACCCGTTATTGATTTTATTTATTGTGCAAATATGATACCTCTAACACTCACTGCAGACAACAACTACAACAACAACAACACATATCCACAGCATGGAAAGCCAATCCAAGGTGAGGGAGGGTCCCACAGATTGGTGGGAGCAGATAGGTTCAATGCTTGCCTACCAGTGGTGGGTGAATAAGTAATGGCAGGGCTAAATGGGAGCAAAGGTGGACTGGTGGGGTGGAAGTCAGTGAACCCTTCAATCAGTCTTTAACAGCGAGAATGTTATCACTATTACCCCCCCCCCCCCCCACCTCCCCCCAATCGTACAGCTATCTTCCATTAAAGAGAGGGCGTTTCCGAGGGTGAAACTCGGCAGCCAAATGCCCTCAAACAGTCGTGGATTGAGCAATTTATCTTTGTTGCGTGGGGGGATAAAGGGATTTTTACCACGCAAAAGCGATCCACCACTTAACTAACAAGTTCCTACTTACTGCCGGCTAAACAGAGGACTGTGGAGTAAGGAAATTTGTCTACAGTTTTGCCCTGAATCGACGGGAATCAAACCTGGGTCCTCTCGCTTTGCGAGCCGAGCGCTCTAACCTCCGAGCAACGGGTTGGGTGGTGGAGAGGGGGGGAGGGAGAGAGATGGAGAGTGGGGGGGAGAAAGAGAGGGTGCGACGGGATAGAGTTCCAGAGAGCAAACGACAGCAACAACAACAACTTGCACAATTTACACAGCGTCCCAGAGCAATTGGCAGTGGCGGAGTCAGGGGGAGTTGTGAGGTGGGGGGCTGGGGGGGAGGGAGGGGGAAGGGGGGGAGGGAGGGAACAGAGGGGTTTGGAGGGGGACAAGCCAGAATGGTTGAAAGTTTCCTTACTCCACACACACACCTAATAATAATCCCTCAAATAAAAAGCTATATTAAAATTGATAATTTTTCAACCCACGGCTGTTTGTGGGGACGCCGCTGTGCGCAATTGGCTGCCGCATTTTGCCCACAAATATACTTTACAGTATATTCTGCAAAGCACTTTGAGACACATTCTGGAAGACGCGAAAAGCGCTACATCAAATGCAAGGATTATTATTATTATAAAGCTTGTTTGTCAATGCCAAAAATATTTGGCAAAATAATCTTATTTATAGAGAGAGAGAGAGAGAGAGAGAGCCTCACAGCTGTAAAGTGAATGGAGTGACCCATGTATTTTGTGGGTGAAACGCGGCAGCCAATTGCGCTCCGCGGGTGGGGTGGGGGGTGGTGGGGGGTCGTCCCACAAACAGGGGTGGGTGAGGGGTCGATAGACCCAAAGAGGCAAAAAAAAAAGACATTGCTGGAGTGGCAAAGGCATTTGGCTTGGCTCGACCATCACTTGCCAGTCTCCCTGCAATGTAACAAGACAAATATATGTACATATAATACACTATATATATTATAATAATAAATAATAATCCTTGCATTTGATACAGCAGCTTTTCACATCTTACCAACGTCTCAAAGCACTTCACAGAATAGACTGTAAAGTGGATTGACTGTACATTTGTGGGCGATATTATATGATACTGTATATACATTACAGATGGATAGAGAGAGAGAGAGATATTGTACTCACAGCAATACGCTTTGTCCAGGCACATCCAGAAGCTAATTGAGTACAGGAGGGCAAGTATAGTGATTGAATCCATATTTCAGGCAAGACACATAGAGAGAGACTGGGACCAAAGCAACTGTTAGCATGGTTAGCTTGCTCTCATCTTCTCTGCTTGCTTCTTCCTCTCTCTCTCCTTATCCCCTTCCCTCTTCTCCTCTCTCTCTCTCCCTGTGTGTGCTGTCTCTATTCCTGTCGCTCTCTGCTTCTCCTCCTCCTGCCTCCCTCTCTGGTCCCAACTCTCTAATTTCTCCTCCTTCTCTCCCTCTCCCTTTCTCAGTAGCCTGTCTCTCTCTCTCTTTTTTCTCCTTCCCCTTTTCTGTTTCTATCTATCTATCATCTATCTATCTATCTCCTGCACACACTCCACCCTTCCACCCTTCTTTCCCTCTCTCTTTCTATCCTTCTCTCTCTCCTTTCCTCTCTATTCTTTCCCTCTCTCCTGCATCTATCTTTTATTCCCTCTGTCTCTTCTCTCTCTCTCTCTCTCTCATTCCTCGCTTCTCTCCTCTAGCCCTACACACTCTCTCCCTCTCTCTCTCCCTTCTCTATGCCTTCTTCTCTCTATCTCTCTCCACTCTTTCCATCCCTCTCTCTTCTCCTCTCTCTCTAACTCTCTTCTTCGGGAACCTGGCTCATTCACTCTATCCAGCACCAACTACGTGTCTACCTGCACCAATCATGAAGGGGTCACATACAAAGCTGACTGAATAACAGAGAGAGAGAGAGAGAGAGAGAATGAATGTGAATGAATGAATTGAACTCAGGGATTGACAGAACTGAGGGTTGAAAGAGCAAAAGCCACAAGGAGATTTGATACCTTACATAACAACCCTACCAACCTGCCCGGCCCCTCCGTTCAGCGGGCTCCAACCTGCTCCATGTCCCCCAACCCACCCGCCCTACCATTGACCTTCAGCCACTCTGCCCCACCGACCTCTGGAACTCCATCCCGCACTCCCTCCGCCTCCCTCCCTCCCTCCCTCCCAGGCCTCCTTCAAGTCCCACCTCAAGACCCTCCTCTTCGGTCACCCCAAATCCCCCCCCCCACTTTCCCTCCCTCTACCCTCCCCGTCCCCCGACCCCAGCTCAGGTCTGAAAGAACAACTGTCCAGCACCTTGGGACATCCCCCTGACGTGAAAGACGCTATACAAATGTAATTTTGTTGTTGTTGTTGTTGTTGTTGTTCAAGTTTTTTTATTTCTATTTAAATAATTTCTTCAAATATTATTTGAACTAAATAGGGTTGTTAGTCGATTGGCAGATCGCTTTTCCGGGGATTAATAATCCCTCCCTTCCATAAAGGAAGTGTCGACACTCAATCCACCACAGTTTGTGGGACCCTGCAGTGCGCAATTGGTTGCCGCGTTTCACCCACAAACAGTCGTGGGTTGAGTCACCACACTTTTATTATTCATAGTACGGTAGTAGTAATATTATTTTTTGGAGGGATTATTAGTCCCGGAAAGCGATCCGCCAATCGCCTACCAACCGGGTTCCTACTTACCACTGGGTAAACAGAGGCGTGCGGAGTAAGGAAACTTGCCTAAGTTTTCGCCCTGTTCTGTCTCACCAGGGAATCGAACCCGGGTCCTCTCCCTTGCAACAACAACAACAGTTTTGATTTATACAGCGCCCTCCACGCCGGACGGCGTCTCAGAGCGCTTCACAATAGCGGATCCCGGGAACGAGCCAGGGGCAGGGGTGACCAAAGGCTGCGGTCGAAGAGAAAGGTCTTTAACAGTGACCTGAAACTGGGAAGAGAGGGGACGAGGCGAAGGGAGTGAGGAAGGGAGTTCCAGAGCCTCGGGGCATTGTGGCTGAAGGTACGGCCGCGGAGGGTGGAGCGGAGGATTCGGGGACATGGAGGAGGCCAGACCCGGTGGAGCGAAGGCAACGGGAGCTGGTTTGAGGAGAGAGGAGGTCAGAGAGGTAGGTGGGGTGCAGAGGAGTGGAGGGATTTCAAGACAAGGGTGAGGAGCTTGAAGTCGATCCTCTCAGGGACAGGGAGCCAGTGAAGTCTGGCAAAGACTGGGGTAATGGGGGAGCGAAGTTTCGCGAGGGTGAGTATGCGGGTGGCCGAGTTTTGAATTAGCTGGATTTTGTGGATTGTGGTGGAGAGAGGGGAGACCGGGGCGGAGGGCGTTGCAGTAGTCCAGCCGAGAGGTTGGCTGGCTGACACAACATCAGGGGACTGGGGGTCGCAAAGTGAAGATGGAGAAATAGAGTTGGGTGTCATCCGCGTACATGTGGAAGTGTGCCCCATGTCTGCAGATCACATCCCCAAGAGGGAGCATAGAGATGAGGAAGAGGAGGGGGCCAAGGATGGATCCCTGGGGAACCACACAGGTAACTGGGTAAGAGTGGGAGGAAAAGCCGTTTGTGGAGATGTACTGCTGGCGGTTTGTGAGGTAGGACTCGAACCAGGTGAGTGAGATCCCACTGAGGTGGATGACGGAGGACAGGCGTTGGAGGAGGATGGCGTGGTCGACTGTGTCGAACGCAGCGGACAGGTCCAGGAGGATAAGGAGGCAGAGGGGCAAGGCGAGTACTCTAACCACTGAGCTGCAGGGACTCACTCAAGGCAGGTACACACACAGGCAAACAACAACAACAACAAAATTACACTTGTTAGGAGGATGTCCCAAGGCGCTGGACAGTCATTGTTTCAGACCCGAGCTGGAGGGAGGTCTTCTGGAGCGACCTGAAGATAGGAAAGGAGATGGGTGGGGGGCGTGGGGGCGGGACGGAGGGATTCTGGGAGAGAGTGACAAAGATTCTGGTCCGAGCAGCTGAAAGTGCACGTAGACAGACACTCGTGCAGTACATAAAAACACGGAGAAACATTCAATCTTATCCAATATCTGCTAGAAATAAATAATGCAGCTTAAGTTTACTGTCAGGAATTGTGTGCACGAGTGAATTTAATGTGGCCAGTGCAATATTGAAATTCTCCAGAGCTTAATACTGTAGAAGATCTTATTGTTATGCATGATAGTGGGTCATGTTAGTCACTAACACGGGTTCCTGTAGCTCAGCGGTTAAGAGCACTCGCCTTACAAGCGTGAGACCTGTGTTCAAATCCAGGCAGATCAGGGCAAAACTTTGGCCAAGTTTCCTTACTCCACACACACACGCACACGCACACGCACACACACACACGCCTCATAATAATCCGCCCCCACCAAAAAACACAATAATAAAAATTGGTCATTTCAATCCACGACTGTTCGTGGGCACTCTGCTGTGCGCAATTGGCTGCCGCGTTTCGCCCACAAATACACAGTCAATCAACTTTACAGCATGTTCTGTGAAGCGCTTTGAGACGTCTAGAGGATGTGAAAAGCGCTGTAACAAATGCAAGGATTATTTTTTACTTAATTATTATAACCCTCCCCCCGGAAAGCGATCAGTCAATCGACTAACAACCGGGCTCCCACTTATTGCTAGCTACACAGAGGCACGAGTGTGTTTGTGGAGCAAGCAAATTTGCTTAAGTTTTCGCTCTGACCCGCCCATGAATCGAACCCCAGTCCTCTCGCTTGTGAGGGGAGAGCGCTCGAACCACCGTACTTACGAGACCGCGCGACATTTCCCGGGGGAGAAATTGATGATTTAGCCCCCGGCTGTTTTGCAGGGGAATATTGCAGTAAATGGACCAACATGATTCCCTTTAATTACACAGTGACTTTACCACCACGGATATTCCCCTCGAGGCAATTTCAAGTCATGCTCTGCAGCTGAAGGACAAGGATATTTGCGAACAAATAGCCTTCAATTTCATTTGAGATTCGCAGTGTAGTTTATTTATATATCAGCTGATGTCCTCTTGGACTCCTGTGCAGTTTAAGTCAAATGAACACACGCATTCAATCAATCAATACCTTATTACTCCTACAAAAGGCTTTGTCACACAACAATATTCTCAAACAGCAACAAGAAAAACAATTGCAGCATAAAAGATAGACAGAGAGAGAGAGAGAGGGTAACACGTTTCCTTGATCAATTGCTCTCAGCTCCCTCCCTAAACTCTGGAGTGCAGCAGCTCAGTGGTTAGAGCGCTCTTGCCTTGTGAGCGAGCGAGCAAGCAAGCGAGAGGACCCAGGTTCGATTCTCGGGCGAGTCAGGGCGAAACCTTAGGCAAGTTTCCTTACTCCACACACACACACACACACACATACACACACAACACTGTTTACCTTAGCAGTAAGTAGGAACCCGGCTGTTAGTCGATCGATGGATCGCTTTCCATGGATAAGAATCTCTTTAAAAAAAAACGAAATAAAAAATTGGTCAGTCAACCCACGAACGTTTGTGGGGACGCTGCTGCGCGCGTTTCACCCACGAATACACAGTCAATTCAATTATGGATGTCCTCCTGATGTGAAATATGCCATACAAGTGTCATTTTGTTACTGCTGTTGTTTAGAGTGTACTCTATGAAGTGTTTTGAGACGTCTCAATGACGTGGTGAGGCGCTGGATCAAATGCAAGGATTCCTTTCGTTATTATAATAATAATAATAATAATCCTTGCATTTGATAGAGCGCTGTCTATGTCTTCTAGACGTCTCAAAGCTCTTCACGGGATATACTGTAACGTGAATTGACCTCTATATTTGTGGGCGAAACGCGGCAGCCAATGCGCACGGCAGCGTCCCCACAAACAGTTGAAATGACCAATTTATTATTCAGGTAGTTTTTTTTTTGGAGGGATTATTATTAGGCGCGCATGTGCGTGCTTGTGTGTATATGGTGTAAGGAAACTTGCCCAAGGTTTCGCCCTGAACCTGCCTGGATTTGAAACACAGGTCTCACGCTTGTTAAGGCAAGTGCTCTAACCACTGAGCTACAGGGTTAATGAACCCTTTTGAGTTACATAGCATCATACAGCACTGAAAGAGGTCACTCACCCATGGTGTTCGCCCACAAGAAGCAACAGTCACTGCAGTTTATAGCGTATCCTGCCAAGCGCTGTGGGATGTTCACCCAACACGAAAGGCGCTGTACCAAGTAATAGCATGAGAATAATCCCCGCATCTAATATTGCCACTTATCACTTGATTTGAGCGCCGGTCTCTCTCCCTCTCTCCCTCTCTCGCTGTCTCCCCCCCACTCTCTCCGTCTCGCACAGAGGGCCCAGCCCATTTGTCATCTGCGGACTTTTATTGCTAAGTCAATTTCCAATCAAGCCGGCTAATTGGTTATTAATTCCCCACAACTCAATCTTCTTCCAATGCTTCACATCCCACTGTTGCACTGTTGTCCTCTGATAAAAAATCCTCAGTGAAGATAGCAAACGCGCACTACCCTCTCAGACCCACCCGCCCGCGCGCCCGATCCCTCGTCTCACAGATTTGTTGCTCAAAGCTGCCCGAGGTTTTGCTCACGGTTCTGCCAGGAATCGAACCCAGGTCTCTCGCTTGCGGATTGAGTGACCCCGTTACTTTCGGACTGTTTGTGGGGACGCTGCTGTGCACGATTGGCTGCCGCGTTTCACCCACAAAATACCGTCAATTCACTTTGCAGTATATCCCACAAAGCGCTTTGAGACATCGGATGACGTGATAAGGCATGACATCAAAAGGCAAAGATTATCATAACACTAATCCTTGCATTTTGATATAGCGCTTTACACGTCTTCTCGATGTCTCAAAGCGCTTCACAGAATATACTGTAAAGTGAATTGACTGTGTATTTGTGGGCGAAACGCGGCAGCCAATTGCGCACAGCAGCATCCCCACAAACAATCGTGGATTGAAATGACCGATTTTATCATTGTTTTTTTTGAGGGATTATTATTAGGCATGTGTGAGTGCCTGTGTGTGTTTGTGTAGTAAGGAAACTCCCCCCTGACCTACCTGGATTCGAACACAGGTCTCACGCTTGTAAGGCGAGTGCTCTAATATATTAGAGTATATTACTGTACACACTGCATATTACAATATACTGTGCCCCCGATCAGACCTCTGATGCCCGCATCAATCACATTGCCGCAGAAACAGACCTGTTGATTGCGGAGTCTTGCGAGACGGTGTAAAGCTGCGAATAAACAGCCAAACAAATTGGACGGAGAAGGAATCTGGCGCTTGTGGCTGTGATGTAAATAATAGCTCAGAGACACTCAAGCTCGACTGCTGTACCATCCACTATAATTGCTCGACAACATTGATCCTGCCTTGAAAACAACACAAATACATGGGAGACTGTTCAGGATATTCAGCTGTCAAGGAATCATCAGGAATATGGGCAAACACAAGAAATATTGCCTTCCCCCCGCCCTCTCCCCCCCCCCACCCATCGCTCTCCCTCTACCCAAGTTATTTTCCACTGAAGAGGGAATGTACTATATATATATATATATATATATATATATATAAAGAATCATTGCATTTGATGTAGTGCTTGTTCACATCTTCTAGCCGTCTCAAAGCACTTCACAGAATATACTGTAAAGTGAATTGACTGTATATTTTGTGGGCGAAACACAGCAGCCAATTGTGCACAGCAGCGTCCCCCACAAACAGCTGTGGGTTGAAAATAATATATACCATAAAAGATTTGAAAGCTTTGTTACCCCAGTCCTCACCAGACGTAACTGGCTCCCTGTCTCAGAGTGGATCGATTTCAAGATCCTCACTCTTGTATTCCAATCCCTCCACTCCTCTGCACCCCCCTCCCCTACCTCCTCTCTCCTCACAACAGCACCCATTGCCTTCGCTCTACCGGGTCTGGCCTCCTCCTTGTCCTCCTGTACCCTCTGTTCCACCATCGGCGGCCCTGACTTCAGCCACTAGGCCCCGAGGCTCTGGATCTCCCCCCGCTTCACTCAATTTGCCTCGCCTCCCTCCTTTTCTATTTTCAGGTCGCGCCTAAAGACCTTTCGTTTCGAGTGCGCTTTTGGTCACCTTTTTCCTCCCTCCCCCTGGCTCGGCACCGGATCTGTTATTGTGAAGCGCTCCGAGACGCCGTCTGGTGTGGAGTGAGGGCGCTATATAAATCCAAGTTGTTGTTATTCTGTGTTTACTTTCCCCTATTCCCACCCACCCATCCACGGTAAAATAACATTAACAATAATAAGAATCCGTGCATTTGAATTACCACCTTATCAGGTCGTTCAGACATCTCAAACCACTTCACAGGATATACTGCAAAGCGCATTGACTGTGTATTTTGCGGGCGAAACATGGCTGCCAATTGTGCACAGCAGCGTCCCCACAAAAACAGTCTCGGATTGAGTGAATAATATTTTTTTTGAAAAGGAATTAATACCCCCGGAAAGTGATCCACTGATCGACTAATCACCAGGTTCCTACTCACTGCTGGGTAAACAGAGGCGGTGAGGAGCGAGGAGTAAGGAAACTTGCCGAAGGTTTGCTCAGCGAGGGAATCGAAGCCATGTCCTCTCGCTTGAAAAGCGAGCGCTCTAACTTCTACGGTGCAGAGCGCTACATTTTAATCCCCCTCGAGGTAGTGCTTTCAGCTGACATAACACAGGCTGACAACTCAATCAATTCTGGGGGTATGTGTTACATGAATGAATAAATAAATTTTTTGATATATCCTCACTTTTGAAACAACGCTTTTCCTGTCAGCTGGACATCTCCAAATGTTTTGCAGAGCAGTCCTGCAGCGTAGCAGTTAGGTTTGATAATAATAATTCTTGGATTTGATAGAGTGCCTTATCACGTTTTTGTGACATCTCAAAACGCTTCTCAGAATGAAGCGAATTAACTGTAGACTTTGTGGGAGAAACAGATAGTCACGTATCGTCCGCTCACCTCGCAAGCGAGAGCACCTGGGTGTGAAAAATATTATGTGCGTTCAAAATTTGCGGGGACACCGCTGTGCTCAATTGGCCGCCGCCGCGTTCTGTCCGCGAAATATACAGTAAATTCACTTCATAGTATATCCTGTGAAGCGCTTTCAGACGCCTCAACCATAATAATAATAATCCTTGCATTTGATATAGTGCTTTTCACGTCTTCTAGACTGTGTCTCAAAGCGCTTCACGGAATATGCTGTAAAGTGAATTGATTGTATATTTGTGGGCGAAACGTGGCAGCCAATTGTGCGCAGCAGCGTCCCCACAAACAGATAAGATGTGAAAAGCGCTATATCAAATGCAAGGCTGATTATTATTATTATTATTATTATTATTATTATTAAACGCTTGTTAGTTCGATGCCAGCGTGGTATATTTGGGAGGTAGGGCTTTAAAGCTTTGGGCGTCAGCCATTCTTATTGTACAGCGAGAGACTTATTGACATCAATCCAGCAACCCCGGTCACCAGCCAAAACACCAACGCTGGCTGGATCGCTAAATTATTATTTCTGCGATACATCTGTCTCTCTGTCTCTCTGTGACACTCCGCGCCACAATTAGATGGAATAATTCATGATTGCGCTACTTTACAGCTCAATCAAGCTGTGCCTTTCTCTCACAAACACTGGGTATTTCAGTCACTCTGGAAACTCTTTTCTCTCTCCCATTCACCCTCCACTCCCCGCCCACGCCTCTCTCCATATTACCTTTCTAGGCCTTCGGTTGCTCATTTTCCCGATTTATCTGTTTGTTGCACTTTCAATACACCTTCCCCCACCCCCCCACCCACGCCCCACTGCGCCCACTGTAACATTTGAGATGTCCTCACAACATGAAAGGCGCTCTATAAATGTAATTTGTTGTTGTTGTTTGTTGAAAGGCACTGCGTTAAAACAACTCATCAAAATATACTATAACAAACTGATCATTTCAATCCACGACTGTTTGTGGGGACGCTGCTGTGCGCAATTGGCTGCCGCGTTTCGCCCACAAAATATACAGTCAAATCACTTTACGTCATATCCTGTGAAGCGCTTTGAGACGTCAAGAAGACATCTTGAGGGACTATTATCAGGCGTGCCCAAGATTTTTATCAGCCGTGACCTGACCTGCCAGAAATCGAACCCAGGTCTCTCACTTGCGAGGCGAGCGCTCTAACCACTGAGCTACAGGACTCCAGATTTACACCGGCCCACACACCACCACCCCAACTCACCCCCATCCCCAAACCCCACGCCGCCCCCCCCCCCCCACCCCCATCAGCAACCTCCTCCCCCAAAACCACACCTAAGCCCCCACCAACCCCTACACCCAAGCCTCAGTCATCCGTCCGCACAGCAGTGAGTAGTGTGACTTTGAAGCGTCCTACCTACATCAAAGGCGCCGTGTTAAAACAAATTAACTACTCGGAAACAAGAGGGACCAGCGCAAAAGGGAAGAGCGTGGCAGAAGTGTCTCTGTGGGAATTGATGTAACAGCCGAACCTAATGAACCCCAAGGCTGTGGGGAGGGAGGTGGAGGGGTAACGAAAAAAAATATCAATTTATATTAATGAGCGCTTTCGTCTCCCACAAGATTCAGTGCCTGCGAATGACGCGCTTCAGCCGCCGAAAACACACCACGGGTTTCTCTGCCTGTTGTTAAGTGTTCAGGCTTGCGAAAGCTCACGTTTTTCGGGGCTCAACAACAACAACAACAACAGCAACAACTGCCGCGACTTGCATTGACAACAACAACTTGCATTTCCTGTCCTGCAGCTCAGTGGCTTAGAGCACTCGCCGTACAAGCGCGAGACCTGTGTTTCGAATGCAGGCAGTTCAGGGTGAAACCTTGGACAAGTTTCCTTACTCCACACACACACACACACACACACACACACACACACACACACACACACACACACACACACACACACACACACACACACACACACACACACACACACACACACACACACACACACACACACACACACACACACACACACACACACACACACACACACACACACACACACAGTAATCCCTCAGGAAAAGAGACAATAATAAACTGGTCACTTCAATCCACGACTGTTTGTGGGGACGCTGCTGTGTGCAATTGGCTGCCGCGTTTCGCCCACAAAATGTACAGTCAATTCACTTTACAATGTATTCCGTGAAGCGCTTTGAGACGTCTAGAAGACGTGAATAGCACTATATTAAATGCAAGGATTATTATTATTGAACAACCTGCTTACAGGGACCGGGAGTGTATGAGGCGTAGGTTAGTGAGAGCCAAGGCTGGGCGAGAATATCATATGAATTGGGAAAGGGGTTTTGAGGGAGATGGTAACTGATGGAGTGCAATCCTATTTAAGACACTCAAGCTTTCTGCTCGTTGGCTAGTTTTAGAAGCACAAGAAGGAAAAGGAGAGAAAAAGGGAGAAAGGATGGGAAGAAGGGAGGAAGGGAAGGAAGGAGCGAGGGAGGGAGAGAGAGAGAGAGAGAGAGAGAAAGGATAGAAAAAAAGAGAAGAGGGAAAGAGAAGACAAACTGTGAGAGGAAAAAAAGGAACCAACAACTTGGATTCATTTAGAGAGTGTCAAAAAAAAAGTCAGAAAAAGTCAGAGAGAGAGGAGCAAAAGAGCAAACAGAGAGAGGGAGAGAGAAAATGAAAGCAAAACGAGAGAGAGGAGCAGCCGAGATTCTGCGATTCCTAAATCTTCGGATAAAACCTCTTCCATCAACGTGGAGCCCTCGACTTCAAATGAGCATGTCAAACGCTGCAGTTCGCATTTACCTGCGGAGTCTTTGAATGAAACGTGGATCGACTGCCAGACTCCGGCAACCCTTGAGCAATCTAGCATGCGTGCGTTTGTGTGTTTCTTTAATGGGGCTGTTTAGTTTTGAAGATCCACAGCTGTTCTACATCTGCATAAATGCAAATTCGGATTTCTGTGTGGTGCGGAGCAAGCTTTTGTCTTCAACAACAACAGCTCGCAGGAATTTAATAACGATAATCAGAAGAAGAAGAATCTTTGCATTTGATATGGAGCCTTATCACGTCTCCGAGACGTCTCGAAGCGCTTCGCAGAATGTACTGTAAAGTGAATTGACCGTGGAGTCCTGTAGCTCAGTGGTTAAAGCACTCGCCTTACAAGCGAGAGGCCTGGGTTCAATTCCAGGCAGGTGGGGTAAGGGAGAAACTCTGGGCAAGTTTCCTTACTTCACACACACACGCGCCTGATAAGGCAAGGATTATCATTATCGATGACTTTATTTTGTGGGCGAAACGTGGCAGTCAACCGCACGCAGCAGTGTCCCCACAAACAGTCGTGGGTTGTTATTCCTTTTACAAAGAGATTATTATCTCCAGAAAGCAATCCATCCGCCAGTCGACTAACAACTGGGTTCCTACTGACTGCTGAGGTAAACAGGTGCAAAGAGCCAAACAACTTGAGTGAGCAAATTCTTATTGTTATCTTTACATTCCTGGTGAAGCTCTTCGAGACGTTTCAATGACAAGATAAGCTGCCACATCTAGTGTACGAGTTATTGTGGGATAATTCTAACGGTAATAATCCTTGCATTTGATATAGCACTTTTCACGTCTTCTAGACGTCTCAAAGCGCTTCACAGAATGTACTGTAAAGTGAATTGACTGTATATTTGTGAGCAAAACGCGGCAGCCAATTGCACACAGCAGCGTCCCCACAAACTGAAGTGGATTGAAATGACCAATTTTATTATTGTATTTTTTTGGAGGGATTATTATTAGGTGTGTGTGTGTGTGGGTGGTGGGGGGGTGTGGAGAAAGGAAACTTGCCCAAGGTTCTGCCCTGACCTGCCTGGATTCGAACCCAGGTCTCACGCTTGTCAGGCGAGTGCTCTAACCACTGAGCTGCACTACTCCAGACTTCAATCTTCAATCTGAGAATGGGAGACATTTATGCTCTAATTTACTCTAATTCTGACGAGGAACAGTGATAGCTTTTGATGTTTGATATTTGATTCAGGCCTTTTTAGCCCAGCCTGTACTGTACTGTTGCCCAAACAAGTCAGAGATTAGTAACTGTATCTCGTCGAATGAGTAATACTGATTACAGATCCAGCAAGGAACCTTTTAACCTTCTGCACTAATGATATTACAGCAGAGGCCAAATCAATGTAAATTAGTGGCAGTCGACTATGGATTCGGTTTGACGTTTATCTGAAATGTGAAGCGAGTGTTTTTTTTTAGGCGGTTTCCACTCATCTCACACTGTGTTGAATTTCTATCGATGTGCATGTGCGGGTGGCCGCAACTCTTCGTTCTGAGCCGAGTTCAAGGACTCAGCCCGGAGAATATTGGTGGATTCCCGTAGTTCGGCGGTTAGCGCGCTCTCGGCTCGCAAGCGAGAGGACCCGGGTTCGAATCCCGGTGGGTCAGGGCGAAACCTTAGGCACGTTTCCTTACTTGACACGCGCACGCCTCCGTTTATCCGTCAGTACGTTTGCTTGTTTTTTCCGCTAGAGTCGAACATTGCTGTGAGCAGACTGGCTGATGTTTCCAACCCCGAAATGCCCATTCACTACACTTCACCATAAAAATATATATACCGTGAAGTGTTTTGAGACGTTTCAAAAGTGATGAGCGGATGTATCAAAAGAACTATGTGTGCATTATTATCATGCATTCATTATTATTGTTGTGTAGTGGAGTCCTGTAGCTCAGTGGATAGAGCACTCGCCTTATGAAGCGAGAGACCTGGGTTCGATTCCCGGCAGGTTAGGTCAGGGCGAAACCTTGGGCAAGTTTCCTTACTCCACACACACACGCCTGATAATAATCCCTCAAATAAAAAACAAGAATAAATTGGTGACTTCGATCCACAACTGTTTGTGGGGACGCTGCTGTGTGCAATTGGCTGCCACGGTTCACCCACAAAATATAGTCAATTCACTTTACAAAATATTCTGCAAAGCACTTTGAGACATCTAGAAGATGGTGAAAAGCGCTATATTAAATGCAAGGATTATTATTAGTATACCGGTTTAGATACAAGGGAGTGGGATTGGGTGGGGGGGTTGGGGGTGGGGGGATGGTATCAATAAATGTGTATTGTCTGCCCTTGAAACTTTAAAGAGAATAACTGTACAGAGTAATTTCCTCTTGTGTAAATTGAATAGAGTTTGACTTCTGTACCTGAATGTACTGAGTGCCTTTGCTGTTTTAAAGACAGCCGGGCACCGAGCAGAGAAGCAATTAGCCCTTAGATTTCCAGCTGTGAAAACCTATATAAATCAGAGGCTTTCTTTCAATGTCAAGAAATTTCGAGATTATAATATAATCCTTGCATTTGATATAGCAGCTTTTCACATCCTATCGACGTCTCAAAGCGCTTTGCAGAATATAATAACAGCAACTTCGATTTATAAGGCGCCCTCCACGCCGGCCGGAGTCTCAGAATATACTGTAAAGTCAATTGACTATGAATTTGTGGGCGAAATGCGGCAGCCAATTGCACACAGCAGAGTGCCCACGAACAGTCGTGGATTGAAATGACCAATTTTTATTATTGTGTTTTTTGGTGGGGGCGGATTATTATGAGGCGTGTGTGTGTGTGGGGGGGGTGGGGGGGGTGTGGGTGTGGGTGTGTGTGTGTGTGGAGTAAGGAAATTTGCCCAAGGTTTCGCCCTGATCTGCTTGGATTCGAACACAAGTCTCTCGCTTGTAAGGACTCCACAAGATTCCCTTTTCCCGGGCGGGAGTTGATGAGGAGATGGGGGAGTAATAATCCCTGAAACATATAATAATAATTTGACGCCTTAATCCACAACTGTTTGTGGGGACGTCGCTTTTCGCCCAAAAATATGCGGAGAGTGAACTTTGCAATCGGTGCTGTCAAATACTTTGAGGCATCTCGAGGACGCGATAAGGCGCTGCGTCGAACGCAAGGATTATTTTTCTTAACATCCAGAACTCTGCGGCCCATGTCCTCTCCCGCTCCAAGCTTCATGACCCCATCTCCCCCATTCTCACCCGACTCCATTGGCTCCCCATCACTCAGAGGATTCAATTCAAGATCATGATCCTCATATTTAAAGCCCTCCACTGCCTCGACCCACCCTACATTCGTGACTTTCTAACCACCTGCCCGCCCCCTCCGCTCGGCAGGCTCTGGCCTGCTCCATGTCCCCCGACCCACCATTGGCAGGCGAGCCTTCAGCCACTCTGTCCCCCAACCTCTGGAACTCCATCCCACAGTCCCTTCGTCTTGCCCCCTCCCTGGCCTTCTTCAAGTCCTGCCTCAAGACCCTCCTCTTCAATGATCCCATTGGCAATTCCTAATCCCCCCCTTCCCTCCCCACCCTGTCTCCAGCTCAGGTCTGAAACAGTGACTTGGGACATCCTCCTGAGGTGAAAAATCACAGAATCAGAATCTTATGGCACAAAAAGAGGCCATTTGGCCCATCAAGTCTGTGCTGGCTCTTTGAAAAGAGCAATTCAATCCCACTCCCCAGCTCTCTCCCCATAAACTCACAAACCCGTCCTCTCCAAATAAATGTCTACCTCTCTTTTAAAGTTGTTATTAAATCGGCCTCCACCATCTTTTCAGGCAATGCATTCCAGAAGCGCTACACAAGTGTGTTGTTGTTGTAACATTGACACAAGGAAATACCTGGAGAGGAAAGGGACATCAGTGGAGCTCCTGTAGCTCAGTGGTTAGAGCACTCGCCTTACAAGTGTGAGACCTGTGTTCAAATCCAGGCAGGTCAGGGCGAAACCTTGGGCAAGTTTCCTTATTCCACACGCCTAATAATTATCCCTCCAAAAAACCTACAATAATAAAATTGGTCATTTTCAACCCACGACTGTTTGTGGGGACGCTGCCTGTGCGCAATAGGCTGCCATGTTTTGCCCACAAATCTACAGTCAATTCACTTTACAGTATATTCTGTGATGCGCTTCGAGACGTAGATAAGATGTGAAAAGCGCTATATCAAATGCAAGGAATATTATTATTATTACTAGGTGCAAATTACCTGCTGCGTTTACATACAAAACTACAGGGTTAGTAGGAGAGCAGTTACTTCAAAGTCCCCTTCTGACATCGGGGTGGGGGCTTGAACCCCAAATTGCTGACGCCGAGACGAGGACTGAGATAGCCTGACTCCCTCGCTCACTAGCCGTGATTGTCCTGCTGGCTCAGTGGTGGGACGGGTCCACGGGGCCAGTGAGTGAGGTTTTCTAATGCTGTGCGCAATTCAATTTACCCTGGAAATAATCAAAACGTTTCACTTGGCTTTTCCTTGTGATTATTAGACCGAGCGTCAGTCTCCGTCTCTGCCAAACCTGCCGGGGGCTTAAAATAGCTCTCCCCCCCCTTCCCCCTCCTCCCTCCTCCCTCCTCCCGTCCTCCGAAATGTCAGCGCTATTTTTTGACGTCAAGCTTCCATTCACATCACCAAACGCCTCTCTCAATTGCACAATTACACACAGACTATTTTGACACAGCGGGAAATCATCTCAAAAGCACTTTGTGGCAAGATGGGAAGAAAGAGGTTTGTGGTGCGTGCGTGTGTGTGCGTGCGTGCGTGTGTGTGCGTGCGTGCATCTGTGTGTGGACGGAGGTTTAGGGGTGGAGGGAGTGGAGGATTATACTGCTGGGTAATCAGAGGCGTGTGGAGTAAGGAAACTTGCCTAAGGCGTCGCCCTCACCCTGGAATCGAACCCGGGTCCTCTCGCTTTCCGAGGCAAGCACTCCAGCCACTTAGAGGAGATGAGAGCACCACTGGGAATGAACGGGGGACGAGCAGATTTGATGGGAGGGACAATAATAATAATAATTATGATTATTATTATTATTATAATAATCCTTGCATTTGATATAGCACTTTTCACATCTTCTAGTTGCCTCAAAGGCGCTTATTATTGTTTTTGGGGGGGAGGGATTGTTATCAGGCGTGTGTGTGTGTCTGTGTCTGTGTAGAGAGTAAGGAAACTTGCCCAAGGTTTCGCCCTGACCTGACCTGACCTGCCAGGAATTGAACTCAGGTCTCTCGCTTAAGAGGCAAGTGCTCTAACCATTCAGCTACAGGACTCCACAATGGATTGTGGAGGGTGACGGTGGGGGGGGGGTGGGGGGCGGGCAGAGAAGAGGAGTGGGGAGGAGAAGAGAACATTTTTTAATATACAGTATCCCATTCTTTTCTTTGTCATTCAATCAAGGCACTAATGGAAAAAAATGTTTCACTTTAATTTTAATTTCCTCCTAATTGCGAGCAGTACATCTTCATGATCTCATGTCTTCAATCGTGTGTCCTGGCAGGCGGAAAGAACCAACCTGCCTTTCTGTCTCCCTCTCTCCCCCACTCCACTGCACCCAGCCTCCCCACATCTGGCTCCCGCCTCCCGCGTGTCCCTCATATCCTCCGCTCTGCAATTGGCGACTGTGCTTTGAGCTACTGCTCCCAAACCCTCACCCTCAAGCCCTCATTCCCCTCTTTTGGATCATCACTGTACACCTTCCTCTTCGAACGTGCTTACTGTCAACTCCTCCCTCCCTCCCTCCCTCCCGTTTCGCCCATAAAAAATACAGTAAATTCACGTGACAGTATATCCTGTGAAACGCTTTGAGACGTTTAGAAGATGTGAGAAACGCGACTACATCAAATGCAAGGATTATTATTATACAAGTGAATTGACTGTGTCTGTGTGGGCGAAACGCGGCAGCCAATTGCGCAACAGCAGCGTCCCCACAAACAGCCATGGATTGAAATGACCATTTTGCTATTGTTTCGGAGCGATTATTATTGCTATAAATTGATAACTTGATGTTCGATAGTATAACCAATGCAAGGATGCCTATCATCATTATAGTAACACAGTGCGGTATTTAATGCTATGGGTTGCTATTTTGGGGAAGCTATCTTTTGATCTCAGTATCATTTCATTTCCATTTACCACCTCAATATTTTGAGCTACATCAATGGCTTTAGATGTGTTCCTATTTTTTTGTGTGTGTCTCACAAATTACATTCCAGGTCAAATTAAACTCAATGGGTGTTTTTTTTTTTGCAAGTAAAACGGCTCGAGATGAAATATTCATCACATACAAATGAATGTTGTTTCATCTCGGTGTATAATGCATTATTGATCATTTATTATTCCACACTCGGGCGGATTCTATGGGGGCTTAACTGGCTCACTAGATGCCTGCCTGGCAAATCCAATAGGTTTGTTCAATAAATCATCTCACACAGAACGGCAAATATTCTCAGTTTGTGGAATTAAACGCATTTTGTTGAATCCCAGGGAAACTGCGCTTCATCTCTGAGTGAGCGGCAGCATGTGAGGCCGTGGGCGTAGTAATCATAAGAATAATAATCCTTGCATTTGATGTAGAGCTTTTCACGTCTTCTAGACGTCTCAAAGCGCTCCACGGAATATACTGTAAAGTGAATTGACTGTATTTTTTGTGGGCGAAACGCGACTGCCAATTGCACACAGCAGCGTCCCCACAAAACAGTCGTGAATTGAAACGACCAAATTATTATTGGGTTTTTTTCTTGAGGGATTATTATCAGGCGTGTGTATACGTCGCCCTGACCTGACCTGCCGTGAACCGAACCCAGGTCTCTCACTGGTTGGGCGAGTGCTCTAACCATTGAGCTACAGGACACCACAAAGTGGCACCGTGAGGGTGTGAGGCTGAGTGTGTGAGAGCTCAATGTGAAATAGTGTAAGGGCTGAGTATACTATGCGAGTGTGAAGCTGAGTGTGTCACAGTGTCAGGTTGGAGTGGATGAGAGTGGTAGGGGAATGGGGTTTAGAGTAGAGAGCTCCAGTGGGAGAGTGAGAAAGCACCAGCACAGACACCATGGGGAGAGACAGAGAGAGAGAGGGAGCAGGAAAATGGGATTAGAGTAGAGAGCTGCAGTGGGGGAGTGAGTACCAGCACAGACACCATGTGGGGAGAGAGAGAGAGAGAGAGAGAGAGAGAGAGGGAGAGAAAGCAGGGGAAATGGGTTACAGGAGAGTAACCCCATTTCCTCGGCTAAAGTCCGGGCAGGTATTTAACACCTTTACACATTGTCCTCTGTGACACAACAACAAAATGTTGCTGTACAGCACCTTTCACGTCAGGAGGACATCCCAAGGCTCTGGACAGTCACTGTTTCAGATCCGAGCTGGGGTTGTGGGGGGGGTGGGGGGGGAGGCGCGAGAGAAGTGGGGAGGGAAGGAGTTGCCAATTGGACCATCGAAGAGGAGAGTCTTGAGGCGGGACTTGAAGGAGGCCAAGGAGGGGGTGATGCGGAGGGAATACGGGATGGTGTTGCAGAGGTTGGGGGCAGAGTGAGTGGCTAAAGGCTCGCCCACCAGTGGTGGGGCGGGTGGGTTAGGGGACATGGAGCAGGCCAGAGCCTGCTGAGCGGAGGGGGCGGGCAGATTGGTAAGGGGTTAGAAGGTCACGGATGTAGGGTGGGGCGAGGCCATGGAAGGCTTTAAATGTGAGGACCAGGATCTTGAATTGGATCCTCTGGATGATGGAGAGCCAGTGGAGTCAGGCGAGGATGGGGGAGATGGGGTCACGTAGTTTGGAACGGTGAAGGACACGGGCCGCAGAGTTCTGGATCATCTGCAACCTGTGGAGGGAGGAATTGGGAAGGCCGACCAGCAGGGCATTTGCATTTGACACCAGAATCCTCTAAGTATTTCTCCGCGTAAAACATTACTGCGGGAAGGTACTTGATGTGGAAGAAATGCATGAGTCAACCTGATTGAGTTTCTATATTTAAACGCAGTGAATTCATGTTTAATTCATCTGTCTTTAGCACAAAGAAGAAACTGTATTTCCTCACAGCATGTTTTTTTAAATTTAGAACCTTAATAGCCGCAGGATCTCAGACCAATCCCAGATAAGAAACATAAGAATTTGCTAGATGAGAGAAAAGAATGAGATCTATCCAGTTTGCCTTCCACCATCCTAGCAGTCGCTGGCACATATCACATCCCAATCTATACGCTCATCTCCAGATATTGACGTCCTCCTCCTTGTGCCCCGAATCCTCCGCTCCAACATCAGCGGCCGTGCCTTCAGCCTCTACGTCCCAAAGCTCTGGAACTCCCTCCCTCAACCCCTTCGTCTCACCCCACTCCTTCCCCATCTTCAGCTCGCGCCTGAAGACCTTTCTGTTTGACCAACTGACTTGGGACGTCCGCCTGACATGAAAGGCACATTTTGTGGTTCATTTTGTTGTTGTTGTATGTGAGGAGTAAGTTAAACTTGCCTAAGGTTTCACCCTGACCCGCCTGGGAATCAAACCCGGGTCCTCTTGCTTGCGAAGCGAGAGCTCTTACAACTGCCCTACAGGATTCCTTTCCTAACTTCCCGTGGAGTCCTGTAGCTCAGTGGTTAGAGCACTCGTCTTGCAAGCGAGAAACCTGGGTTCAATTCCAGGCAGGGTGAAACCGTGGGCAAGTTTCCATCCTCCACACACACACACCTGATAATAATCCCTCAAAAATAGAATTGATCATTTCAATCCATTGCCTTTTGTGGGGGACGGTGCTGTGCGCAATTGCCTTCCGCGTTTCACCCATAAATATACAGTCAATCCACTTTACAGTGTATTCTGTGAAGCGCTTTGAGACGTCTAGAAGATGTGAAAAGCGTGATATCAAATGCAAGGTTTTTTTATTATGATTCCCCCCTCCCCTCCCACCGCCTCTGTCTTAGACATGCAGCCAGCCGTGTCATGCGCTTCAAGACGTCCTCCCGAGGTGAACGGAGTGGTGCAAAACGTCAATAGTATTGTTGTATAATTGTGCCATCAATCTACCGCTGGGTGAAAGAAAAACTATTTGGTGAATCGCGAGCGTAAATTGAGTGATGCCTCTCTAGGCTTGCGTTATTGAAATCTATATTCATATCCAATAATTATCATTGCAGGAACGCTGGCCGGTGATGAATTTGGGGACAATGAATCTCATTACCGCCCTTCCAGAAAAAATAAGGCGGACATCTGCCCTGCCGGGTACGTGCCTCAGCATTCCTATTGATTCGTGGTGACACAAACGAGAAGATATATCACCATGGAGCTCCTGTAGCTCAGTGGTGAGAGCACTCGCCTTACAAATGCGAGACCTGTGGTTCGAATCCAGGCAGGCCAGCTCGGCGAAATCTTGGGCAAGTTTCCTTACTTCACAATAATAACCTCATAAAAATGACCCCTCATAAAAATTGGTCCTTTCAACCCACGATTGTTTGTGTGGGACGCAGCTGTGCGTAATTGGCTGCCGCGTTTCGCCCAGAAATATACAGTCAATTCACTTTACGGTACATTCTGTGAAGCGCTTTGAGACGCAGTCTAGAAGACGTGAACAGCGCTGTGTCAAATTCAAGGATTAAGATTATTATTATTATTAATAACCCCTCAAAAAGACAAGCAATAATAAATTGGTCATTTCAATCCACGGCTATTTGTGGGGAGGCTACTGCGCGCAATTGGCTGCCGCATTTCTTCCACAAAATATACAGTCAATTCTCTCGTCAGTATATTCTGTGAAGTGCCTTTGAGACGTCTAGATGTTTCAGGTCGATGAGCTTTCGTTAGAAGTTGACCGGAGCGGGAGAAGGGATAATGGGAGGATGAGGAGGGAGAATGATGTATGGAACGAAAAGCATTTCATAACCAGCTGCAGCTGTCTTATAGATCCACAGCGATGCTGCGCTTGTATGTAAGGCGAGAGCGTGATGGTGGAAAAAAAAATAACATTAAAAGATAAGGCCTGTTCGATATTGAGCCTAAAAGCAATTAGGATTTGCTGTCATTGTCATCGGATTCTTTCCATTTCTGTTCACGAGCATTCCTGCACTAAGTAACCATCCACACAGTCAAACAATTCCGAGGTGCTCCAGGAATCCCTGCAGCTCAGTGGTTAGAGCGTTCGCCTCGCAAGGGAGAGGACCCGGGTTCGATTCCCAGCCAGGCCAAAACATTGGGCAAGTTTCCTTACTCCATCCACACGCACGCACGCACGCATGCAAGCAACTTCGAGTTAAAAGAAAATGCGATCATTCAATCCACCACTGTTTGTGGGGACACTGCTGTGCGCAATTGGCTGCCGTGACATATTTCGCCCACAACATATACAGTCACACCACTTCGCGGTGTATTCCGAGAAGCGCTTTGAGCCATCTCAACAAGGTGTCACGTCAAATGCAAGGGCTGTTACCATTCACTAAGATTATTATCATCATCGTCAAAGGTGACCAAAGAGATGACTGGGCAGGAGATACGTCTTGAGTTGGGTCACGAGCGAGCGAGGGAGGGGAGGGGAGGGGAGGGGAGGGAGATTGACAGAAAGAGAGAGAAAGAGTGTGAGATAAGGAGCAAGTTAGAAACGCGAGGGAGGGAGGAAGGGGGGAAAATAATCAAGTTTTTAATTAACTCACATTACAAACAGTGTCATTAGCAGTCCTCAGCAATGCCATCTCCTCCCTCCGCCCCAAAGCATGATGAGAAATCTCGGATCCCAGATTTCGGGGGTTTCAAAAAAAAAAAACGACAGTAATTTTAATTAAAATGAATTCACATCAACTTCCTAATCAATGTCCCCGATAGATTTGCATAAGTCGTTAACATGCAACCAACCACCACTGGCTGAAAGAGTGTAATTCAGAAAGATTCTCATGGGAGTATGGTGGTTAATAACTATAATAATAGTACGGTCATCATGTCGAGAGGTGGATCACTTTCTGGCCCTAATAATCTCTTTCAAAAAATAAACAACTAAATAATAATAATAAGAAATAATAATTTGCGCACTCAATCCACGACTGTTTGTGGGGACACTGCTGTGTGTAGTTGGCTATATATATATATATATAATATATACCCACAGTATATTCTGTGAAGCGCTTTGAGATGTCTCAACTACGTGATAAGGCGCTGTATCAAATGCAAGGATGATTATTACTATTATTCTAATCATTCCTGACACTTATCACGTCATCAAAACGTCTCACGGCACTTCAAATCATTCGTCACATCAAGGCTTGACGATGAAAAATCCCCCCTCGTCTGCCTCCCTGGTTCTTCCCTTCACAAGCAGCGGATCATCCAGAACTCTGCAGCTCGCGTCCTCTCCCGCACCAAATTCCGCGACCACATCACACCCACCTTCGCCCAGCTCCATTGGCTTCCCCATCCCTCAGAGGATCGAATTCAAGATCCTCGTCCTCACTTTCAAGGCCATTCACGGCCTTGCCCCCTCCTATCTCTCTGACCTGCTGACTCCCCAGCAACCTGCCCGCCCCCTTTGTTCAGTGGGCTCTGGTCTGCCCCATGTCCGCTGCCCAACCCGCCCTACCATCGGTGGACAGGCATTCAGCATCATGTGTGCGTGTGTGTGCGCGTGCGTGTGTTTGTGTGTGTGCGCGCGTGTATGTGTGCATCTGTGTATGTGCGTGTGTCTGTGTGCGTGTCTGTATGTGTGTGTCCTTGCTTCACCTTTACACGATCTGGATCGGCAGCAAAAATCCAGCGAATGGGGACTGTTTGCAGGCATTGGAGTCTCAGACACCAGCCAATGGGACTCGAGGCTGAGCCTCACACAACATCACTTCCCAGAAGTTTAGCTCGCGTCGTTTCCCAGCAAGTGACACCAAGACCTGCTGCAAAGATGAGACAGCAAAGGCTCCAGCCCTCGCCTTTCGCATGTAATGAATCCGCCGAAATTCGATCATCTGAATGAGGCCCTTTTCGCCCTGTTACAAGTCAAAGATCCTTCAACCATCCATTAATTCCACCTCCACCTACAATTATCACAGATCGAGGATGTTTCTGTCAGAGATTGGTGATTCTGGCAATGCTGTTAAACTCTCTCCATCTACCTCCCTCTCCCACTCCCTCTCTCTCTCTCTCTGTTTGCTAAATGAGTCTTACCTGGTTGTTGAGACATCTCAAATTGTTTCGCAAGATGTACTGTAAAGTTGAGTCACCGTGTATTTTCTGGGCAAATCTGCCGGTTGCCTTCTTTTGGGTGAGGGGTTAAACCTCAGTTTCTCTCTCTCTCTCTCTCTCTCTCTCCCAGTGTCCTGGCCAACAATCTCCTCAAGTAAAATAGGTGACATACTTTGCAATTGTTGGCGCTGTACTCCAATGGGCTACTTACAAAATACACAGTCACTACACTTCGCAGTCACATCCCTAGAACAACAACAGAAACAAAATTAGCTTCATAGAGCGCCTTTCATGTCGGGAGGACGTCCCAAGGCGGTGAACAGTCAAGGATCGGGACCCGAGCAAAGGAGAGGGGGAGGTGAGGGAGAGAGTTAGGAGGGGAGGGACAGAGTTGGGAAGGCAGCAGAAGGCAAGATCAGAGAGGAGGGTCTTGAGATCAGCTTTGAAGGAGGCGAGGGAGGGAGCGAGGCGAAGGGGATGGGGTTCCAGAGTGTGGCGGCAGAGAGGCTGAAAGCCCGTCCTCCAATGGTAGGGCGGGTCGGGCGGGGGACACGGAGCAGACTGGATGGGTGGGTGGCGGGCAGGTTCATAGGGAGTCAGCAGGTCAGAGAGATGGGCGGGGACAAGGCCACGAACGGCCTTGAAAGGGAGGACGAGGATCTTGAATTTGAATCCGCTAGATCGAATGCAAAGATTGGCATGATTTATCAGATGAAGCCAAAGGGACTGACTTCTTTATCTAAAACCAACCTTGGGATCTTATGATTGAAACTTCATCGCATCCTTAAAGAGGGTCAAAGGGCCTCGATTCTCAACGTTGCATTGCTTTCTCGGTATTAATTTCCTCTGGCTTCATTTCCCACGACTATTGATCCCTGCTATTTCCGAACAGTTATGTCAAGTCTTAATGACAACTGACGCCAATATTTTTTCCCCACCTCGATCCCAAACGCCAGCTTCCGAGGAATTGCAAAGAAGCGGGAATGGTTTTCTTTTTTTGACGGATTAAGGTATTGCGAACTCTCAGACTAGGCGATACAACAAGCAAAATCGTGGAGTCCTGTAGCTCAGTGGTTGGAGCACTCGCCGTGCAAACGTGAGATCTGTGTTTCAAATCCAGGCAGGTCAGGGCAAAAACCTTGGGCAAGGTTCCTTACTCCACACTCCTAATAATAATCCCTCAAAAAAAACACAACAATGAAATTGGCAATTTTTCAACCCACGACTGTTTGAGGGACGCTGCTATGACACTGACACTGCTGCTGCGTTTCACCCTCAAAATGCGCAGTGAATCCCCTCATCGCAATACATTGCGAGAAGTGCTTTGGGAGGTTGGAATGACGTGATAAGGTGCTAGATCAAATGCAAGTATTATTATCAGGAGGTAGTGTTCATATGCAAACTGTTTTTTCTGAGTGTTTTGTGTCGAACAATTTTAGCTTTTATGAAGAGCGCTTGGGAAAATTGTCTATTTCACATGTGAATGATTTGACACAGACTGCCGGTCGGAAACAGTTTTTTTTAATAAAAACATAAAAAATAAATACCGCTGACTGGGCTAACAAAAATCATCCAAAACTAAACTCCAACACTTGTTCCTGAAAGGTGATTTTAAAGCGATGCGATCGATTCCTTTCCTAGTCCGGGCGACACCTTAGGCAAGTCTCCTTACGTCTCTGTTTACCTCGCAGTAAGTAGGAACTCGGCTGTTCGATGATTGGCGAATCGCTTTCCTCGGGGAGAATATATCCCTTCAAAAATAACACTCAATTAAAAAAATATTTGGTCACTCAATCCACGGCTGTTTGTAGGACGCCGCCATATGCCATTAACCGCCGCGTTTCGCCCGCAGTATTATAATAATAACAATCCTTGCATTTTGATACAGCGCTTTTTACATCTTCTCACCATCTCAAAGCGCTTCACGGAATACACCGTAAAGTGAATTGACTGAATATATTTGTGGGCAAAACGCGGCAGCCAATTGCACACGGCAGCGTCCCCACCAACAGTCGTGGATTGAGTGACCAAATTATTATTGTTTTTTTTTGGAGGGATCATTATCAGGCGTGTGTGCGTGCGTGCGTGCGTGCGTGCGTGCGTGCGTGCGTGCGGAGTAAGGAAATTTGCCCAAGGTTTCGCCCTGACCTGACCTACTGGAAACCGAACCACATCCAAAATATTCTATGAAGCGTTTTGACACGTCTGAACTACATGATAAGGCGCTGCATCAAATACAAGGATTATGATGGTTGTGTTAAAGATCCTGAGGTGCTATTCGAAAAAAGAAGTGAGTTTCTGTCTCCTCACTCTCTCTCTCTCTCTCGCTCTCTCTCTGTGTGCTGAATGACAATGTTTTGCTGTCGCCGAGATCTTTGCTAGGTACAAATTAAGTACTGCGATCACCTGCAAATTAAGCAGTAAAATCCTTTGAAGTATTTTGATGGAGAGGCTTCAGTAAGATACGTGGAGTGGCCAGCAAATTATAGCCCGAAAGAAGGAAGCATCTCATTAGTAGTTTTAGCGTAATGAGAGGATGCTTCAGCTATTCGCTCCTTTCACTGAAACAAAATCCAGACTCAAAGCAGAAACCCTGTTTTTTTGTACTGTATTACGATAGTAATGTGGAGCTCCTGCAGCTCAGTGGTTAGAGCGCTCGCCTTACAAGCGTGAGGCCTGCGTTCGAATCCAGCCAGGTCAGAGCGAAACCTTGGGCAAGTTTCCTTACTACACACACACATATGCCCCTAATAATAACCCATCCCCAAAAAAACACAATAATAAAATTGGTCATTTCAATCCACGACTGTTTGCGGGGACGCTGCTGTGCGCAATTAGCTGCCGCATTTCACCCACAAATATACAGTCAATTCACTTTACAGGATATTCTGTGAAGCGCTTTGAGACGCCGATAAGATGTGAAAAGCGTTACATGAAAATGCAAGGGTTATTATTATTATGAATGGCAATCATCCTTGCTTTTGATATAGCTCTTTTCACATCTTCTAGACGTCTCAAAGCGCTTCACAGAAAATACACTTTTGTGGGCAGAGGGCAGCAGTCAATTGCACACACAAACAACATCAAAACAACAACACAATGACACTTGTGCAGCGCCTTTCACGTCAGGAGGATGTTCCAAGGCGCTGGACAGTCACTGTGTCAGACCCGAGCTGGGGTCGGGATCGGGGAGGGTGGAGGGAAAGTGGGGGGGGTGGGGGGGTTGGTTTGGGTGACCGACGGGACCGTCGAAGCGGAGGGTCTTGAGGCAGGACTTCAGGGAGGCCAGGGAGGGGTTGAGGCGGAGTGGCTGTGGGATGGAGTTCCCGAGGTCGGGGGCAGAGTGGCTAAAGGCTCGCCCGCCAATGGTGGGGCAGGTGGGTCGGGGGACGTGGAGCAGGCCAGAGCCTGCTGAGCGGAGGGGGCGGGCAGGTTGGTAGGGGGTTAGAAGGTCACGGATGTAGGGTGGGGCAAGGCAGTGGAGGGCTCGAACTGTGAGGACAAGGATCTTGAATTGGATCCTCTGGATGATGGGGAGCATCAAACAGTTGTGGATTGAAATGACCAATTTATTATTGGTTTTATTTTGAGGGATTACTGTTATGTTGTTGTGTGTATGTGTGAGACAGTGTGTGTGTGTGTGTATCTTTTTGTCGGTGTGACACCGTATCTGTCTGTGTGGTGACTCTGTGTGTGTGTATGAGAGACAGGCTGTTTATGTGTGCGCGCGTCCATATGTGCCTGTGTGTGATTCTGTGTGTGTGTGTTAGTGTGTGTGGATGTGAGCATGTGTATATATGTGCGCGTCAATTGTGTCAATTCACTTTACAGTGCATCCTGTGAAGCACTTTGAGACGTCTAGAAAATGTGATAAGGCGCTGTATCAAACGCAAGGATTATTTTTGTGTATGTGTGTCAGTCAGTATCAGAGGATCTGTGTGTGTGTATGTATGTATGTGTGTGTGTGTGTGTGTGTGTGTGTGATATAACATAACTGACAGTAGTTTCTCTGTGGGCAGATAGTTGCTGTTGTTGACCCACTTTCCCCTATTACATTTGTCTCAAAAATCAATTTTGAAAACCTTTCAAAAAAATTTTTGTGTTGGAAGCAATCTCTGAATGCCTTTCACACCTCATTAGTTACACCTTACCATAGCTTCCGCTTGCCTCCTGTCCCCTCCCCTCCCCTCACACCCCAATTTGCACATCTAACCTAAACTGCGCGTGATATCATCTGAAACTTTTCTTCAGCGTAACTATTAACAACCCTTGCATTTGACACAGTGCTTTCTAGATGTCTCAAAGCGCTTCACAGAACATCCCGTAAAGTGAATTGACCGTGTATTCGTGGGCAAAACACGGCTGCCAATTGCGCTCAGCAGCATCCCCACAAATAGCCGTGGGTTGAGTGGCCAAATTCTTACTCTGGAAAGGATGATTACCTCCGGAAAAGCGATCTGCTGATTCGACGGACAACCAGGTTCCTGCTTACTGCTGGGTAAACACAGGAGTGTGTGTGTGTCTGTGTGTGTGTGTGTGTGTGGAGTAAGGAAACTTGTAGAGCTCCTACAGCTCAGTGGTTAGAGCACTCGCCTTACAAGCGTGAGACCAGTGCTCGAATCCAGGCAGGTCAGGGTGAAACCTTGGGCAAGTTTCTTTACTCCATATACACGCATGCGCCTAATAATAAACCGTCCAAAAATAGAAACCACAATAATAAAAATGTGTCACTTCAATCCACGGGGAGTGTAGGGACGCTGCTGTGCGCAATTGGCTGTCGCATTTCGCCCACAAATATACAGTCAATTCACTTTACAGTATATTCTGTGAAGCGCTTTGAGACGTCAATTAGATGTGAAAATCGCTATATCAAATGCAAGGATTATTATTATTTTATTAAACTTAAGGTTTCGACCTGCACACGGGAATTGAACCCAGGACCTCTATCTTGCGAGACGAGCGCTCTGACCACTGAGCTACGGGACTCCGTAGGAACAATATGCATAACATATTGTGCATATTGAACAAAACAAAGCCTGTTGCTCGGCGAATTGTCACTCCCAGTGACGTTTGTGCTGTCTCTCTCCGTGACGTACAGGCAGAACACAGACACACTCCTTGAGGGTCATTAGTGACGAGTGGCATTTGGGGGGCTAATTATGTCCGCTCTCCCTCCCACTCATTTTTATGCGGGTCTTTTATCAAAAAATCATCGCTTACACCAAGCAAGTCAACACGCAGGCCATCAAAGCATCAGGTTCCACAGATAATTAGCTCAACGCCATTGGCAATAATTTACACACACGCACACACGTACACACGGCAGGAGGGGGCGAGGCGGAGGGATTTGGAGGAGACAGTTTCATGTGCATGCATACATCATACACGCACGCACGCACACACACGCAAACACGCATGCAAACACACACACAATGGGTGAATGGAGTCTGAACACGTTTAGCTCAGATTTACAATCTAATCCAGGTCCTGATTAATTGGCCGCTGTGACATTAAGATGCCGTTGGTATCAATTAAAGGTCATCGATGCCGTGGGAATCTCCAGCTTGTCTCACCACCCAACTCCTTTGAAATCCAAACTTAAAAGCCACTTCGGTGCTACTACCTCTCTACTAACTCCCTCCCTCCCTCCCTCCCTCCCTCCCTCCCACACACACACACACGCACGCCTGATAATAATCCCTCAAAATAACCCAATAATAAAATTGGTCATTTCAATCCACGACTGTTTGTGGGGACGCTGCTGTGCACAATTGTCCGCCAAGTTTCACCCACAAAATACACGGTCAATTCACTTTACAGCATATTCTGTGAAGCGCTTTGAGACGTCTAGAAGACGTGAAAAGCGCTATATCAAATGCAAGTATTCTTATTATTTATTATTTTTAGAGAGGGGTTCAGAGTGCCACAAGCACATTGCTGGAACACTTTTACTGCCAATGGCTTCAAGGTAAATGCCACAATATTCTATCGATTTCCAGAGCAGCATAAGAGCTTCGACGAGAGGTTTAATATTTGATGACCACTGCAATCAACCTGGTGAATAATTCAACACGGACACATCGTTTAACACAGGTTTGCTTGTTGTTTATCTGCTTTTTGAGAGAATTGCCTCGACCCTCACCCACCTCCGCTCAACCCCTCCCCACCAGCACCCAGCAAAACCAAACAACACAGTCACTACACCTTGCAATATATTCTGCCATGCGCTTTGACATGTCTCAATGACGTGATAAGGAAAATGCAAGGAATATATTCTGATTCTCATTATTATTATTGTTATTATTATCAACAACAACACGATTGTATTATATACGACGGGACGACGTCTCAAAGCGCTTCACAGAATATGACGTGAAGTGAATTGACTGTAGATTTGTGTGCAAAACGCGGCAGCCAATTGCGCACAGCAGCGTCCCCACAAACAGTCGTGGGTTGAAATGACCAATTTTATTACTGTGTTTTTTTTTGAAGGGATTATTATTACCCGTGTGTGTGTGTGTGTGGAGGAAGGAAACTTGCCCAAGGTCTTGCCCTGATCCGCCTGGATTCGAACACGGGTCTCATGCTTGTAAGGCGAGTGGCTCTCACCACTGAGCTACGGGACTCCACAACATACCTTCACAACATACCCACCCCTCACCCACTACCAGCAAACCCACCCAACAGATCAGTCAACCCGCTGTGGTCTCTGTCACAACAAAATAAACATCCCCAAACTGGATCCTATTACATTATATAGCAACGGGGCAAAGTGTTCCATTGGGAATGAAACCACAGAGCAAATGGACTGGAAAAGTAAGAGAATAATGCATGAGTTGTAAAGAGCTCCTACACTGATAGCAAGACGGGGAATAGAACACTCAGTGAGAGAGAGAGAGAGAGACAGAACCACAAGCATGCTATGTACATAGATATAACTATGAGTAATAGTTACAGAGCCCCGTAGCTCAGCAGTTAGAGCACTGGCCTCGCAATCGAGAGACCTGGGTACGATTCCCGGCAGGTCAGGTCAGGGCAGGTCAGGGTGAAACCTTGGGCAAGTTTCCTTACTCCACACACACACACGCCTGATAATACCCTCTCAAGAAAAAAGGGAGTTTTCTTATTTTGTTAGTATTAGTAGTATTGATTATATCACAGGATCTTTAACGTGAGCCTGGGAGAGGGCATGGATGGGGAGCTTGAGTTAAACGTATCATCTGGATGGTCGGAGGTTGGGAAAAGGAGAGAGTGAGTGAGAGAGAGAGAGAGAGAGAGAGAGAGAGAGGGAGGAATGAGAGGAGAGATCTCATTAAAAGACGAGAGAGCTTCTCCACAGGGGAAACAGAAAATAAAAGCTTCACAATCGAGCCTTAATTGAAGCGGCTGTTGAAAGCCCGGGACTTTCCTAAACTCCACAGTAAAATGATGGGCTGAAGCCTCGACCGTAAGGCCGTATGTCTGCCAGCCTCCACGGAATTAAATGAAGCTTTCAATTCTGGAGTCTCTGGGCAGAATAAGCCTTGCATTTGATACAGCGCCTTATCATGCCATCGAAACGTCTCAAAGCGCTTCTCAAAGGCATCCTGCAAAGTGAATTGACCGTGTATTTTGTGGGCGAAACGCGGCAGCCCAATTGCGCACCTCAGCCGTAAACAGGGTAAACAGAGGTGTGTGGAGTAAGGAAACGTATTCTGACCCACCCGGGAATTGAACCTGGGTCTCTCACTTGCGACGCGAGCGCTCTAACCACTGAGCCACAGGTCTCCAACACCTCACCCAAAGGATGGATGGATGGGTGGTGTTGGGTTGGGTTGTGTGGGGTTGGGTGGGGTGGGATTGGGTTGGGCGGGCGGACGGATGGATGGAGAGAGCGATGGAGAGCAGAAGGGAAGGGGTCACAGAGAGCGGGGACAGAAACCTTAGTCGTTGTGCGCGACCTTGCTCCATTTGGTGGGTGAACGAGTGTCGTCATGGTAACCAGCTACCTAGTAGACTTTGAAAGGATTACATGGGTAACTATCCCGCTCCTAGACCTGGCTTCCATGGCAACCTCGTGTGCGTGCGGAGTAAGGAAACTTGGCCGAGGTTTATCCCTGGCCTGACCTGCCCGGGAATCAAACCTGGGTCTCTCTCTCTCGCTCGCCAGCGAGGCCAGCACTCTAACCACCGAGCTACAGTGGACACCACGAGAACAGAGAAGAAAGGAGAGGAGGGGGGGTGAGAGAGGAAATTGTATCGGGATTCAAAAATAACCCATAAGATATTTGTCTACTGGAGATAAGTGTGTATTTATTGGGAGAGCGAGACACAGAGCAACAGAGGCGTGTGTGGGTGTGTTTGTACGCGCACGTGTGTGTGTGTATGCTTGTGGAGTAAGGAAACTTGGCTAAGGTTTCGCCCGAGAATCGAACCCGGATCTTCTTACTTGCGAGGCGAATGCTCTAATTTTGTTGTTGTTGTTGTTGTTGTCCTAGCCGTACACTACAGGACTTCGGCAAGCCTTTTCAATTAGCAAAGTGGGAGCAAATCATTCTTGGTTTGACTGGCTAATTGAAGGGGGTGAGTGAGTGAGTGAGTGAGTGAGTGAGTGAGTGAGTGAGTGAGTGAGTGAGTGAGTGAGTGAGTGAGTGAGTGAGTGAGTGAGTGAGTGAGTGAGTGAGTGAGTGAGTGAGTGAGTGAGTGAGTGAGTGAGTGAGTGAGTGAGTGAGTGAGTGAGTGAGTGAGTGAGTGAGTGAGTGAGTGAGTGAGTGAGTGAGTGAGGGAGGGAGGGAGGGAGGGAGGGAGGGAGGGAGGGAGGGAGGGAGGGAGGGAGGGAGGGAGGGAGGGAGGGAGGGAGGGAGGGAGGGAGGGAGGGAAGGGGCAGTGGTTAACTGTCTTAAGAGCAAAGTTCAAATGTCAATTAGGATTAGCTCCTGTGTTATATTTATCCTCATTAGCACAGTGACAGTTCGAGAAGGATTTGCTCGGTGCAGTCTGAATTAAATATTCACAAAATTACTCCATTCTTACTTGCGAGGTTAATGATGCTCATAAATAAATCATCTCCCCTTGTGAACGGCTACAGTGGTTGAAACCCCGGTCCGCTGAATCCCGCGTCCGTTTGAGACTCGCTAAAGATCGTGCAGTCCCATGTTGTAGTGGTTAGAGCGCTTGCCTCACAAGCGAGAGGGACCTGGGTTCGATTCCTGGGGCAGGGGGAAAACCTTAGGCAAGTTTCCTTACTCTATAATATCAACCGAGGCACTGGGGGGAGAGAGAGAAACTGACTTTTCCTTTCGATATAGAAAAGTTTAACGTCTCGTTCGAAGGACATCGTCTCTGACAAGGCAACAACCCTCACTAGACTGTGCGAGTTGGAAGTCCTGAGGTGTGGGGTGGGCTCAAACCCACAACCTTTTGACTCGGAGGTGAGAGAGAGAGAGAGAGAGAGAGAGAGAGCGCTCGCACTGAGCCAGGCTGACACCGTTTATATTATTAATTGCAATCAATTTCAGTCCAACTTTGCGTGTTTGCAAGAGTCACTTGAGAGTTCCTTATGGCTGCATCACACAGAGGATTCAAGATCCTGGCCCTCACTTTTAAAGCCTTCCACGGCCTTGCCCCCCACCCCCCCCATCCCCACGCCCACCACCTCTGTGACCTCCTAACCCCCTACAAACCTGTCCGCTACCTCTGCTCAGTGGGCTCCGGCCTGCTCCATGTCCCCTGACCCACCCGCCACTCTGCCTTTCCCCAACCTCTGGAACTCCATCCCGCAGACCCTCGGCCTCGCACCCTCCCTGGCCTCCTTCAAGTCCCGATTCAAGAGCCTCCTCTTCGACCACGCCATCGGTCAGCCCCAATCCCCTTCTTTCCCTCCCCCCTCCCCGTCGCCGACCCCAACTCAAGTCCGAAACACTGACTGTCCCAGAGCCTTAGGATGTCCTTCTGACGTGTAAGGTGCTGTAACAAGTGTATATAATAATATATAATAATCCTTGCATTTGATATAGCGCTTTTCACAACTTATCGACGTCTCAAAGCGCTTCACAGAATATACTGAAAAGTGAATTGACTGTATATTTGTGGGCGAAACACGGCAGCCAATTGCGCACAGCAGCGTCCCCACAAACAGTCGTGGGTTGAAGTGACCAATTTTTATTATTGTGTTTTATTTTGGGACGGATTGTTATTAGGTGTGTGTGTGTGTGTGTGTGTGTGTGGAATAAGGAAACTTGCCCAAGGTTTCGCCCTGATCTCCCTGGATTCAAACATAGGTCTCACGCTTGTAAGGCAAGTGCTCTAACTATTGAACTACAGGAGTGTAATATTGTTGTTGTCGTCGTTATTCCTGCCTCACCGCCCACTACGAAACCAGTTGGAAACCCAACGGAAACCCAGCAGCAAAGTCAAACCGAGTGTGAAGTTACTGCCCTGATCCTGTCCCTCGCCAAACCACGTAACTCCCACCTCTGGCTCAATGTGACAAAAATATATCAGCCCATCAATTCGCGCGAACCAAGTTAACAATAAATAGTTCCTGATATTTGCAAACAGGCAAAGTCGGTTGCGAACACACTTGCCTTCCTCTTACCAGAGGTTCACCCAATTGTAGGACATTTTACGCAAGTGGACATTGGTTGTAGTCACTCAACATGTCTGTGCTGGTGCTCGCTCCCCCACTGGAGCTCGCTCCCCCACTGGAGCTCTTTACTCTACTCTAACCCATTCCCTGCTCTCTCTCTCTCTCTCTCCCCCCATCGTGCTGGTGCTCTCTCTCTCCCCACTGGAGCTCTCTACTCTACTCTAACCCCATTAATCTCAACGCAAATAATTCCTCCCCCCTCAACCCCCTTCTCCCCCTCCACATGAACACAAACACACACACACACACCTACACACCCCAACACACACTCCTACTCCCACAATTATCCCATTTTATTCTTCATTTGAATGCAACCATTAATCATCCCTGCAAGCGTTTCATCAACAGCTGAATTGCAAGTAGAGAAATCCGCTTGTCGCAAATTGCCCGAGGAAACAAGAGAGAGAGAGAAAGAGAGAGTGAGTGAGAAAAATATTGTTTGAATTGGTTCCCCAAAAAAGTTATAATTAGATTGTACTTTGAAAGCTACAGAGTGTTAAAGAGACTAATTTTCTGTTGAATCTCTCACTCTCTCTAGCCCCCCCACCCACCACCACCAACTTAATTCTTTATTTATCAGCTTTAGACACTGAGAGAAACTGTATCTTCCAAAGGATAATAACAATAATAATCCTTGCATTTGATGTAGCACCTTAGGCAAGCTTCCTCACTTCACACGCCTCTGCTTACTTAGCAGTAAATCGTAACCCAGTTGTTATTCGATGGGCAAATTGCGGTAATAATCCCTCAAAAAAAAGTGGTCACTCAACCCACAACCATTTGTGGAGACGCTGCTGTGCGCAATTGGCTGCCGTGTTTCGCCCACACCGTACACGATCGATCCATGTAATGGTACATTCTGTGAAACGCTTTGAGACTTCTCGACGACGTGATAAGGCACCGTTTCAAATACAAAGATTATATTTATTATCTACCGCTCACCTGGTTACAAACCAAGGTCACCTTGAAGTAGTTCTCGGACCACTGAAGGTTCTCTTAATCTAAAGAGACTTGGGCTAAATTAAATCTCTATCCTTGCCAACTCAGTGGTGGGGGGGGGGGGGTTTGACTGAGGAGCAATAAAAATCTTCAATCACGACATAATCGAACTGTTTCTCAGATTTTTCACACACTATTTCTTTCTATTTCTCTCACATCTCAACTGTTCACCTCAATCAGGGCGAAACCTTAGGTCGGTTTCCTTATTCCACACACACGCACACATGCCTCCGTTTACCCGGTTGTTGGTTGATTGGTGGATCGCTTTCTGCACGTAATAATGGAGTGGAGTCCTGTAGCTCGGTACTTACAAGCGAGAGACCTGTGTTTGAATCCAGGCAGGTCAGGCCGAAACCTTGGGCAAGTTTCCTTAGATAATAATCCCTCCCCACAAAAAACACAATAATAAGATTGGTCATTTCAATCCATGACTGTTTGTGGGGACGCCGCTGTGAGCAATTGGCTGCCGCATTTCATCCACAAATATACAGTCAATTCACTTTACAGAATATTCCGTGAAGCGCTTTGAGACGTCTAGAAGACGTGAAAAGTGATATATCAAATGCAAGAATTATTATTATTATTAGTATGATAATCCTTTGGAATAAAGAATTAAAATTGTGATTAATACTATGGTCACTCAATCCATGACTGTTTGTGGGGACGCTGCTGTGCGCAATTGGCTGCCGAGTTTCGCCCACAAATATACAATCAATCCATTTTACAATGCATCCTGTGAAACCCTTTGAGACTAATGACGTGATAAGCGCTGCTTCAAACGCAAGGGTTATTACTCTCCTCGGCGCTGGGGGAGGCAGGTGGGGGAGCACAGATCACTTTGTGCAAGGCTTTAGTAAAAGACTTTTAATTGCTTATTAAACTGAGAGATCAGTGAGCTGGAAAGCTGCAAAATAAACTATTTATCTAGTTGGCGGACCTCCTTAAAAAAAAGACCAGCGCAGCCCATTTAAGGTTTAGATTGCTTTACACTGTTCTCCCTTCATACCTTCATTTACTTTCGTTGATTTTGCAATCTCCGTGACTTGCTCTCTCTGACCTGATCTTCACCGAATAAGTTTTTCCTCATCTTCAAGCCCTCCACAGCCTTACTCCTCCCTACCTCCGCGACCCAATAAAATTCTGCTAAGCTGTCCGCTCCCTCCGTGCGTCTGGCTCCTGCCTACTCCATGTCCCCCGTCTCACCCGCTCACACCATCGCCAGTCAGGTCAGGGCGAAACCTTGGGCAAGTTTCCTAACTCTACACACAGACACACAGACACACATGCGCCTGATAATAATTGCTCGAGAAAAAGCAATTAGAAATCAGTCGTTTCAATCCACCATTGTTTGGGACGCTGCTGTGTGCAATCAGCTGCCGCGTTTCGCCCACAAATAAATATACAGTCAATTCACTCTACAGTAAAATAACAATAATCATCATCCTTGCATTTGATATAGTGCTTTTCACTTCTTCCAGACGTCTCAAAGCGCTTCACAAAATATACTGTAACGTGAATTGACTGTATATTTGTGGGCAAAACGCGGCAGTCAATTTGCACGGCAGTGTCCCCACAAACACTCGTGGATTGAAATGACCAACTTTATTACCGTGGTTTTTGGGGAGGGATTATTATCAGAGGTGTGTGCGTGTGGTGTTTGTGTGGGGAGAGTAAGGAAACTTGCCCAAGTTTTCACCCTGACCTGACCTGGCTGAATTCGAACACAGGTCTGACGTTTGTAAGGTGAGTGCTCTAACCACTGAGCTACAGGTATATTCAGTGAAGTGCTTTGAGACGTCTAGAAGACGTGATAAGGTACTGTATCAAATGGAAGGATGATTATTAGTATGTAGTATTATTAGCTGATTGCACACAAAAGAAGGTCATTCGGCCCATCTAGTCTGTGCCGGCTCTTTGAAAAGAGCAACTCAATCCCACTGCCCCGCTCTCTCCCCGTAACCTAACAGACCAGTTCTTCCTAAATAAAGATCTAACTCTCTTTTAAATGATGGAGGTAACTAGATAAAGGCATCTTAAAGGCATTTTGCGCTCACAGCCATGACAGTATTAACTAATGGGGCGTTGCCTGGGGCACGTAATGAGTCAAGTTAGTTGTGAAAAATTGAGCTTGAACGTCGCGAGGGAGTGTGCGAAGCGCGACTACATTCCCAAAACGAGCCGTCCATCTTCATGTACATCCAACTGGCTCCCGTGGAAATTAATCATAATGATCATTGCGTTCGACACAGCGCCCCGTCAAGTCATCAGGGCGTCTCAAAGCGAGTGACGGGCTGCATTGCAAAAGCGTTTTGAGCGTGCGGATGAAACGCAGCAGCCGGTTGCATTGCGCACAGCAGTGTCCCTGCCAACTGTCGTGGCAATCGAGTGACCAAATTAGTCAGCCAATCGAACACACACACACTACACACAAACGCCACATATAAACACACCAATGCCACATACAAACACATACCATACACAAACACGCCGTCTCGGACAAGCCACTCATCAAAGAACAAAAATTTAAATGACAATATCTTATCTCTTGTGGGGGAATGGGGTGGGGGGGGAGGGGGTTGCGGGTGGGCGGGGGGGGGGGGGGGGTGAGAGAGGGAGTGGGGGGTGGGTGGGAATAAACCGTAAACTTTATTGGAACAAAGGACAGAGATTGATAACAGTTGCCAGGGGCCTTTTGAACACAGAATCTGTCAAACATTGGAGCAGTGTGAAGACAGTTGCTCTTTGCAAGAGCTGGAATAATAAGTGTTTCAACAAAGAACGTCAAAGAGACTGATTGTGCAATTCCGGTTCAGGGGCCTTACCTGTGAATCAAGGCCAGAGAGAGAGCAACTGCCTCAGGTAACAGCTCGGGGGGGTGGGGGGGAGGGGAGAGAATGGTTAAAGGAAGAGGACACATAGAGATGTCCCGTTCTTTCTCTCACCAATATCAATCCTAAGCCCTCAACTCATGCCCTCAACCCTAGGCCTCAACTCAAGCCCTCAACCCTCGGCCTCAATCCCAGCCACGAACCCCAGCCCTCAACTCAAGACGTCAAACCTAGACCCCAACTCCAGCCCCAACCCTAGCCCCCAAGCCCAGCCCCAACTCTTGGCACTGAACCCCAGCCCCCAACCGTAGACTGATTGACCCCAAAAAAACAAAACATGCGCGGTAGTTTTGACACAGAATGGTTCTTTTTTTGTTGTTAAACAAACTCTACTTCAATACATTCACCTTCTCTACACTTTCCTGTCACACTACCATAGCCCCCAGCTTTATGTTGGTGCTCAATTATCCCTAAGGAAGGGCTGGTGCTCAATTATCACAAACTCCAATCCAGCCAGTTTGTCATGCGGCCTTTGTTAGCTTCTTTCAATATAGGTTGATCGCCAAACAAATACAGTAACAAGCTTTATATATATATATATATATTATATATATGTGTGTGTATGTATGTTCTTCCTCTTTCCAGAACATGGGTATGTTTGTGTGCATGTATGTCTGTATGTGGAGTCCTGCAGCTCAGTGGTTAGAGCACACGCCTTACAAAGTGTGAGACCTGTGTTCGAATCCAAGCAGGTCAGGGTGAAACCTTCGGCAAATTTCCTTCTCCACACACACACACATGCCTGATAATAATCCCTCCAAAAAAACACAATAATAAAATTGGTCATTTCAATCCCAAACTGTTCGTGTGGACGCTGCTGTGCGCAATTGGCTGCCATGTTTTGCCCACAAAATATAAAGTCAATTCACTTGACAGTATATCCTGTGAAGCGCTCTGAGATACAGTCTAGAAGATGTGAAAAGCGCTTTATCAAATGCTAGGATGCTTATTCTTATTATCTTCTAAGAAGAATCTAGAATGTAGCTCTTTCTGCAGAGTGAACCACAAACACTGGTCTACCCCTCAAGGCATCAGAACGGTCAGCAATAAACATTTTCATTCAATCCCTGATTACATACCCAGCAAACTGATTTGCGGAGTCTTTGATGCGCAGCGTGTCTGAATAAACAGCAACATTCTCAACCCTTGTCAGAATATTAATTCCCGTCTAATTCCCAGCTCGAATTGCGTAATTCATTTAGCGCTCGTCTCTCTCCCAACCAGTTAATTATCACTCGATAAGTGCACTCGCGCTGACTCTATCACTGAACTCTCAAATTGAACACGATCATTGAGCTAATCGCACGGGAGGAAGCCTTTCGGATCACTGAGGCAGCGCCTTATCACGTCGCTGAGACGGCTCGAAGCACACGACACAGAAGATACCCTGAAGTGAATTGAAGGTGTATTTTTTGCGGGCGAAACGCGGCTGCAGATTGCGCACAGCGGTGTCCCCACGAGTCGTGGATTGTTGAAGTGACCAAATTATTATTATTTGATAACGCTGTCTGGTGGGATCAGGATTAAAGCTGTTACTTTTATCCCCCTCTCCACCCCCAAAAAAGAGCAAGTGTCTGCTGGGAAGAGGCTGCTATTAAGAAGAGCATTGCATGTGAAGTCCTGCAGCTCAGCTTACAAGCGTGAGACCCATGTTCGAATCCAGGCAGGTCAGGGCGAAACCTTCGGCGAGTTTCCTTACTCCACACAGACACACACCCAATAATAATCCCTCCAAAAGAAACACAATACAGTAATAAAATTGGTCATTTCAATCCACGACTGTTTCATAGAATCATACCATAACCTCGCAAACCCGTCCTCCCCAAATAAATGTCTACCTCTGTGGGGACGCTGCAGTGAGCAATTGTCTGCTGGGCTTCGCCCACAAATACACAATCAATTCAATTTACAGTATATTCTGTGAAGCGCTTTGAGACATCTAGAAGATGTGAAAAGCGCTATATCAAATGCAAGGAGTATTATTACTATTATTATTTGAAGCCACCACAAAATCAGAGAGAGAGTTAGAGAGAGACAGCAAGGGAGAGCAAGGCTCTGCCTTTAATGCACAAATCTTGTCTGTCATGCGGATGATCAGCCGTTCAGCAAACCTAGTGCTTCTTGGCAGCAGGTCAGACATGCACTGCTTCATTCCCTTAACCTTAACCCGAGTCTCATTTGTTTCTGATGAAGCAACAGTGAAGTCACCTTGATTAGCAGCCAAGAGCTCCGAGAGAAAGCCACATCATCCCTCTCCCTTCCTCTCATCTTCCCTCCCTCCTTCCCTCACTCACTGCATCCCTTACTCCTGCCCTCCTTCCCTCCCTCACTCGCTCCATCCCTCCCTCCGTCCTTCTAACCTCCTAGAATTTTACGGCACAAAAAGAGGCCATTCGGCCCATCTAGTCTGTGCCAGCTCATTGAAAAGAGCAACTCAATCCCACTGCCCAGCTCTCTCCCCATAACCTAACAGACCTGTTCTCCCTAAATAAAGATCTAATTCTCTTTTAAAAGCTGTTATCGAATCTGCCTCCATCACCTTTTCAGGCAACGCATTCCAGATTCGAACACTCCGCCAAGTGAAAACATTTCTCCTCAGCTCCCCTCTGCTTCGTTTTGAAACTATTTTAAATCTGTGACCACGAGTTTTTCCTTATTCACCCTGTCGAATCCCCTCATGATTTTATAAACCTCCATCAGGTCTCCTCTCAACCTTCTCTGTTCCAAAGAGAATAAACCTAGCCTAACTAGCCTTTTCACATAACCTTTTCACATAACTGAAGTCCCTCAATCCTGGTACCATTCTAGTAAACCTTCTTTGCACCCTTTCCAATGCCTTAACATCCTTTCTATAATGTGGTGACCAGAATTGGACACAGTACTCCAGCTGAGGCTTAACCAAAGTTTTACAGAAAACTTTGTCAGCACTTCCTGACTTTTGTACTCTATACCCCTATTTTTAAAGCCTAATATCCCACCTGTCTTCTTAAAGGCTTTATCTGCCTGTCCTGCCACCTTCAAAGAGTCACTAACACAAATCCCCAGGTCTCTCTGTTCCCTCACACTCCTTAAAATTGTACTATCTAGCCTATATTGCCTCCCCTCATTTCTTCTCCCAAAATGTATCACCTCACACTTCTCTGCATTAAACTTCATCTGCCATGTGTCTGCCCACTTTACCATTTTATCTATATCTTCTTACAGATGGTTACTATCCTCCTCACTATTTACTATTCTCCCTAACTTAGTATCATCTGCAAACTTGGAAACTGCACTCCCTACACCCAAGTCCAGATCATTAATATATATTAAAAAGAGCAGTGGCCCCAAAACCAGTCTCTGGGGGACACCACTGCACACTTCCCTCCAGTCTGAAAAACAGCCGCTCACTCGCTCCATCGCTCCCTCCCGCCCTCCTTGCCTCGCTCACTCACTACATCCCTCCCTCCTTCTGTTACTCACTCCCTCCCTCCTGTCCCCGTACCACAACCACGTAATCCAATTCATAAAGCTGAGCTGTGAATGTTGATGACTGTGGTCCAAACACCAACTGTAACAAGCTTCCAAACAGCCTCTTGTCAATTAACCCCCGTGTCCCGCTGATTGAAACATGCAGGTGATTGTAGTAAATATCAGTTGCTATGGTGATTACAATTTAAAACTCTGTTTAATGGAGTCCTGCAGTTAGAGCGCTCGCCTCGCAAACGAGAGGACAAGGGTTCGATTCCCGGGTGGTTCAGGTCAACACCTTAATTCAGTTTCCTTACTCCACACACACACACGCACACACACCTCTGTTTATCCAGCAGTATGTAGGTAGGAACCCGGTTGTTAGTCGGTTGACGGATAGTAAATAAACAGTGAGTTGGCCACTCACTCCACGGTTGTTTGTGGGGACGCTGCCGTGGCCAATTGGCTGCCGTGTTTTCGCCCACAAAATACATAGTCACCTCATTTTACAGCGTTTCCCCCATATCGGAGACAGTAGCCACAAGCTCCTGCCTCGGAGGCGAGTGTGCCTGTCCCAGCGAACTGATAACACAGTCAAAGCCATACTTGTTAAAAAGACACTCGGTGTCTTTTTAACTCACCATCTCACAACATGTCCATTTGATCGTCTCACGAAGCACTTCACAAGACCTTCCTGTGAAGCGCAGCGACTGTGTACTGTGGTGGGCGGAAGCAACAGCCAATTTGCGCACTTTTAATTCCCCCCCCCCCCCCCCCCCCCCCCCCCCCAACAAGTCAATAAACACACCACAAAAACCTCAGCTGAACGAACACTCCAGTTCTGAACCAAGTCAATTATTAAATGTGCGTCTCCTCCTCGGGCGTGCCTGTCTGTTCGTCAATTCATTTCAGTCACAAATAATTGCTCGACGAACTCGTCCCCGGTTCCATCAATTCATTCAGCTCCCTTTTTGATAACAATAACAAATCACAATCCTTGCATTTGATACAGCGCTTTTCACATATTATTGACGTCTCAAAGCGCTTCACAAATTATACCACAAAGTGAATTGACTGTATATTTGTGGGCGAAACCCAGCAGCCATTATCCGCGTCCCCACAAACAGTCAATGGATTGAAATGACCAATTTTTATTATTGTTTTTTTTTAACGATTATTAGGTGTGTGTCTGTGTGTGTGTGGAGTAGGGAAGCTCATAGTTTCGCTCTGATCTGCCTGGCTTCGAACACAGGCCTCACGCTTGTAAGGCGAGTGCAGATTGCACGATGAGCCCTATGGGTTAAGAGCACAGTGTATTCTGTGAGGCGCTTTGAGACTCTTCCTGTTTGCTGGCATCGAATGTGGCTCGGTCAATGCTGTGAAGAATTTGAGCTCACTGTGTTTACTGGGGGTCATTTTCTACACTCTGTCCCACTTTGGTTGAGACGTTAAACCGAGGCCTGTCTCTCTGGGGGGTTTTTGCACTCGATACAGCGCCTCATCCCATTGTCGAGACGTCTCAAAGCGCTTTGCAGGATATATACCGTCAGGTGAATTGGCCGTGTATTTTGTGGGCGAAACGCGGCAGCCAATTGCGCACAGCAGCGTCCCCACAAACGGCGGTGGACTGAGCGGCCAAATTGTCGATGTTTTTTTCCTAGGAATTATTATCAGGCGCGTGTGAAAACGATAATAAAATTGGTCATTTCAACCCACAACTGTTTGTGGGGACGCTGCTGTGCGCAATTGGCTGCCACGTTTTGCCCACAGTTTATCCTGTGAAGTGCTTTGAGACGTCCAGAAGACGTGATAAGGCGCTAGAATTAAATTCAAGGAATTACTATTATTATTAAATGGTAATACATTTCTCCTATAGCTCCACAGCGCCACTGACTGGGCCAGTAGTGAGACTGCAGCTGTTTTGCACAAGGATATGTTATAATAATGTTAACTGTCCTTGAGATGTCCTCCCGACTTGTAAGGCACCGTAAAAGTATATATAATATAAAAATCCTTGCATTTGATGCAGCGCTTTTCACATCTTATTGACGTCTCAAAGCGCTTCACAGAATATACTGTGAAGTGAATCGACTGTATATATTTTTAGGTGAAAAGCGGCAGCCAATTGCGCACAGCAGCGTCCCCACAAACAGCCGTGGATTGAAAATGACCAATTTTTTTTCTTATTGTGTTTTTTTTTGGGACAGATTATTATTAGGTAGGTGTGTGTGTGTGTGGAATAAGGAAACTTGCCCAAGGTTTCACCCTGACCTGCCTGGATTCGAAACACAGCTTGTAAGGCGAGTGCTCTAACCACTGAGCTGTAGGACTCCACAGATCCACTTAATGACATTGGCTGGACATCAGGCTGGGGGGTGGGAGGGGAGAGGTGGCGGAAGGAGAGGTGAGAGTTTGTGGAGTCCTGCAGCGTAATGTTTCTTTCCATCAGTGTCCTGGACAACGATCTCGTCAGATAAATTGGCCACGGTTCGAAACCAGAGCACACGGCTTGCGATTAAGGGAGGGGTAGTAAATTCAGAACAAATCCAGGCAAACACTATTTCAGTGAGTGAACAGTGAAATCAGTGTGAAACAGACTCCTAAGAGAGAGGGTCAAAGAAAAGCATGCTGATTCCTTCAACCACAGATAGTTTTCTTTGAGGAAATAACATTATGGGATATGGTACATAGGTAGTTTGGGACATATGTGCAATGCGATACTGTACTCATGGTTTCTCAGTCACAAAGTCAAGCAAATTTTGGGCCTGCATGTGGAGTCCTGTAGCTCAGTGGTTAGAGCATTCACCTTCATAAACGAGGGCCTGGGTTCAATTCCCGGTAGGTCAGGGCAAAACATTCCTTACTCCACGCACACGTTTATCCAGCAGTCAGTAGGAACCCGGTTGGCAGATCACTTTTTTGGGGGGGATAATAATCCCTTTTAAAAAAAAATTATAAATGGGGTTATTTCAACCATGACTGTTTGTTGGGACGCTGCTGTGCGCAATTGGCTCAAATATACAGTCGATTGAATTGACAGCATATTCTGTGAAGCACTTTGGGACGTCTCGAAGCCTTGAAAAGCGCTGCATCGAATGCAAGGATTAAGGTCTGTAGAAGGGACTTGAAGGAGGCAAGAGAGGAGGCGAGGGTTTGCGGGAAAGAGGTAGTGTAGAGTAAGACTGTGCAGGGTTTTGAAGGTGAGAATGAGGGTTACATACTCGATTCTCTGTAAAAGATTCTATCCCACAAACAGAACAACCTCAAGGCAGGCGCTTTAGGTGTTGAACAGATGAAAGGAATAAGCAACGACCTGGAAACCAAATGGTTGACCTGAATCCCATCAGATTTATTTCTTTGTGCATCATCCACTGCGTACAAGACTCGGAGGCTAATCTCACAGCTCGGTTAGAAACACTGTACAGACCAGAAAATAAAGCAAGAGACAGAGCGAGAGACGGAGAGAGAAACAGAGAGAGACAGACAGACACAGTGAGAGACAGAATGAGAGAGAGAGACAGAACGAGAGATGGATAGAGAGAGAGAGATAGACAGACTGAGCGAGACAGAGCATGAGAGAGAGAGAGAGAGACAGAGAGGCAATAAGACAAAGAGACAAAAAGACACAGAGACAGAAACAGAGATACAGAAAGACAGAGAAACAATGAGACAGAGAGGCAGAGAAAGAGGGACAGGCAGAGACAGAGAGACACAAACAGAGAAAGAGACAGATAGTGGTTTGAGGTTCTTCATTTCCTCTCCCTCTCTCAAAATAAAAGTTGCATAAAACACATCCGCCTACAATGGAAGACACTAAAGTAATTCACCAAACGGAGATTACCGCACGTTTAATTCAAGCCAGGAATCTGGGTTTACTTTACGCTTTGCAGTTTTGAAACTATTTTGTTCCTGTTTTAACTCTGCTTTTAAATAACGTAACGAAGGCTAGGTTTCAAAACTTTGTTTCTTTTTTTAAAAAAAAACACCCCAATTACACTTCGAAAACGACAGGAGGAAAAAAAAACTACACAAATTATACAAATGGCATTAACAACAACAACAACTCATACTGTAATGTGTCGTATGTATAATCACCAGCATTTAAAAAAAACACACTAACATCTCACACGGGTACACACACACGCACACACACAATAACAATACACGTTGCTTTGTTTTAAAAACAATAATTAAAATACTGCTGTTTAACGTTAAGTGTTCTTGGGGGGCGAGAAAAGCGACTAACCCCCAGCCAACAGTATTTATACACTTTCTGTTTCCTTAAATACAAAGATGATCAACATCTCAAGTTCAGTTACTTTTCACGAGGGAGAGGGCTGGGGGTGTGGGTGGGGATGAGGGAGAGTGCTGGGGGGGTGGGTGGGGATGAGGGAGAGTGCGGGGGGGGTAGGGGGGTGGGGGGGTGGGGATGAGGGAGAGTGCTGGGGGGGTGGGTGGGGACGAGGGAGAGGGCTGGGGGGGTGGGTGGGGACGAGGGAGAGGGCTGGGGGGGTGGGTGGGGACGAGGGAGAGGGCTGGGGGGGTGGGTGGGGACGAGGGAGAGGGCTGGGGGGGTGGGTGAGGGAGAGGGCTGGGGGGGTGGGTGGGGGAGAGGGCTGGGGGGGTGGGTGGGGGAGAGGGCTGGGGGGGTGGGTGGGGACGAGGGAGAGGGCTGGGGGGGTGGGTGGGGACGAGGGAGAGGGCTGGGGGGGTGGGTGGGGACGAGGGAGAGGGCTGGGGGGGTGGGTGGGGACGAGGGAGAGGGCTGGGGGGGTGGGTGGGGACGAGGGAGAGGGCTGGGGGGGTGGGTGGGGATGAGGGAGAGGGCTGGGGGTGTGTGTGAGGGAGAAGGCTAAGGGGGTGAGGGAGAGGGTTTTGGGGGAGAGGGCTGGGGGTGGGGGGGGGGGGGGGAGGGCGCGAGAGGGAAGTGTTCGGGCTCAAAGTCAGGCTCCCAGTCATTTTGTCACGAGAGACAGGGAGGGAGGAGGAGAGGGAGTGCACGAGAAATAAAAATGGAGAAAAAAATTGAGTGAGACAATCAAGGAAAACAAATGAGAGAAAATGAAAAAAAAAAGGAGGGAGGAAGGGAGAGAGAGAGAGAGAGAGCACACAAAGAAAGAGAGCAAACTTGAAAAAAGAGAAAATATAGAGAAAGAACTTGTGGGACAAGTGCTAGAAAGGAAGAGACAGAGAGAGAGAGAGAGAGAGATAGAACGATAGACTCAGAGTTGGGAACTACATGATACTACTGGATGGGGTACGAACGAAAGGAAGGGGGCGGTGGGGGGGCGGAGAAGAGAGAAAAAGATTGAGAACTAAAATCCAGTTAGGGTTTGTATCCTTCCCATTAATCGCTCCCACTCTCTTGCAAGTCAGCATGTGGTCAGCATTGAGGGAATGGTGGGGAGGTGTGAAGGTAAGGGAAGGATTAGGCTCCTGATTTCATCTTCTCCCCAGAATCCCTGCTTATCCACCACATTGCCCCCCCCCACCCACAACAAGCTGAGAGACAGAGGACAGGCAGGGTTGGGTGGGTGAGGTACAAGAGAATTAGTTGGCTTTGGAGTGGGGGTGTGGAGGGGAAATAGAAGGAAAAGACGAGCATATTTTTGTGAGTGGTTCAATTATTCTATCCCTCAACCCCCCCAAACATCCACCAGATAATTGCTTGGAGCAAATTGTGGGATGCAGAAGGGAGTCGAGTAGGCGGTGAGGAGTGGGGTGGGGGAAGGAAATGGGGAGAGAAATGACTTTTTAACTGCTTGAAATGTACGACAGTTACAACAACATCACATTTACACACACATACAGTGCCTGCCTTTTAGGTCGGGAGGATGTCTCAAGGCGCTGGACGGTCAAGAGATTTGGACTCGAGCTGGGGATCGGGTTTGAGAGGGTGGGGGGGGGGGGTTGTGGGTGTGGACAGGGAAGGCGGGGGTAGGAGGGTGACCGAAGGTGTAGTTGAAGGGGAGGTGAGGGGGGTGTCTTGAGACATGACTTAAAGGAGGAACAAGAAAAAAACGCTTTGCGCAAGTAAAAAATAAAAAATCAGCTTTAACCTTTAAACTTGCCCGCCCGCCCCAGCCACCCGCCCGCACCACACAATAATACCTTGTAATAATCTAGTTGTTTATCCCAAAATTGCTACGGAAAGATGTCATGCAGGCAAACGCAAAAAAAAAGTCAAATTGCACAACAAAAACAATCACATTTGTTACTTTAAATGTTTTTTTCTTAGAAATAAAAAAGGGGGGAGAGGGAGACTGCTGTACTTTTTCATAGAGAGATACACACACACTTAACCTGGCTTAAACTGCGAGCGTTTGGGGGGGGGAGTCGGTATACATGAGACTGGCTAGATCTCAAGTGTGCAGGGTTGGCAAGATTCTACATTGGGGTGGGGCGGGTTGAGTGTTGGGAGAGATTTTCACCCTATAGGTTTCACTTACTCGCAATCTCCTCTCTCTTTACCCTCTCCCCCACCCACTCCGCTCAGCCCTACCCTGTCGATCTATTGATCGATGGATTATTATACTCGTTCCGTGAAATTCTCTGGGAAAACTCCCCGAGCACTTTTGATTTCTTTCTTCTGGAGCCAGTCCGCCTCCCGGATTCCCATCAGCCAGCCATCATCCTGTCCGGGGAGAGAGAGGTAGGCAGAGGTGAGAATGAGGGGGGGAGAGATAGAGGGGGAGAGAGGAGGGAGTGAGAGAAACGGGGGGTGGGGGGGGGTGGGGGGGGGGGTGGGGGGAGGGCAGGAAGCAAGAAAAACAACAAAGTGTTACATTTACGCCTTTCACGTTGGGAGGACAATCCAAGGCACTGGACAGTCAGGGATTTGGACACGAGCTGGGGAGGGGAGGGGTAGTAGGAGGATGACTGAAGGTACTATCGATGAGGAGGGAGGGAGACGAGGGAAGGAGGGAGCGAGGCAAAGAAAGAGGTGGGTGGGGGGTAGAAGCTTTTGCACAGGAACAGATGCAATCCCTGAATACAACACAAGTGTTTCTGGAGTGAAACAGAGCTCGAAAGGTTGAAGGGGCGAGTGTCATACATAGCCCTCAAAATTATGCGCGACTCCCTCAGATCTTATGGAGTCCTGTAGCTCAGTGGTTTGAGCATTCGTCTTACAAGCGTGAAACCTGGGTTCGAATCCAGGCAGGTCCAGGCGAAAGCTTGGGCAAGTTTCCTTACTCCACACACAAATGTAATAATCCGTCAAAAAAAACTATAATAAAATTGATCATTTCAACCCACGGCTGTTTGTGGGGACGCTGCTGTGCGCAATTGGCTGCTGCGTTTCGCCCACAATACACAGTCAAATCACTGTACAGTATATTCTGTGAAGCGCTTTGAGACTTCTGTCTTCACCCTCACATCCAGGCGGCAGACAGAGCGGGTGGAGTCTGCTGCTGTCAGTGTGTGGATCTCTCCACTAGGGAGCGACAGAGCTTGTGTTTTGTATGAATGTTCCACAGTCTGAACGTCATAAGAATCATTATAATCAGAATAACAATCCTTGCGTTTGTGATACAGCGCCTTACGTTTTCGACACGTCTAAAAGCTCTTCACAGAACCTACTGTGAAGTGAATTGACTGGATTTTGCAGATGAAACTTGGCAGCCAATTGCACACAGCAGCATCCCCACAAACAGCGGTGGGTGGATTGAGTGAGTGACCTCATTATTTGTGGGGGGCCTTTTTGAAATGAATACTTCCCTGGAAAAGCGATCTGTCAATCGACAACAAATAAGTGGAGCTCCTGTGGCTCAGTGGTTAGAGCACTTGTCTTGCAAGCTGGGGAGACCAAGCTGGGGAGACCTGTGTTCGAATCCAGGCAGGTCAGGGCGAAACCTTGGGCAAGTTTCCTTACTCCACACGCCTAATAATAATCCCTCCAAAAAAAACCACAATAATAAAATTGGTCATTTCAATCCACGACTGTGTGTGGGACGCTGCTGTGCGCAATTGGCTGCCGCGATTCTCCCACAAATATATACAGTCAATTCACTTTACAGTATATTCTGTGAAGCGCTTTGGGACGTTGATAAGATGTGGAAAGCGCTATATCAAATGCAAGGATTATTATTATTATGATTAACTGGGTTGCTACTTCCCGCTAGTTAAACAGAGGCGCATGTGTTTATGTGTGTGGAGTAAAGAAGCTTGCCCAAGATTTAATAATAATAATCCTTGCATTTGATACAGCCGTTTCACTTCTTCTAGGCCTCTCAAAGCACTTCACAGAATATACGGTAAAGCGAATTAAATGGATTGTATATTTGTGGACGAATCGCGGCAGCCAATTGTCACAAACAAACAGTCATGGATTGAAATGACAAATTTTTATTATTGTGTTTTGTTGGAGGGATTATTGTTAGGTGCGTGTGCAGAGTAAGGAAACTTGCCCAAGGCGTCGAAACACAGGTCTCACACTTGTAAGGCGAGTGCTCTAACCACTGAGCTACAGGAGCTCCACGAGGTTTCACCTTGAACTGCCCAGGAATCGAACCCAGATCCTCTCGATAATCACTGAACTATGGTTATTACTCCACAGTAACAACAGCCTTAAAGCCAATTGCTAAGATTAAAGCAACCGAAGCCAGAACATTGCCCCAGGCTAGGATACTGCTCCACCGATCCCAACCACAGGGAACAAATCAGCCACAACAACATTACACTTGAAAAGTGCCTTTCACGTCAGGAGGACGTCCCAAGGGGCTGGACAGTCACTGTGTCAGATCCGAGCTGGGGAGGGAGGGGAAGGGGGAGGGAGGGGAAGGGGGAGGGAAGGGGGGGGATTAGGGGGATGAGACCATCGAAGAGGAGGGTCTTGAGGCGGGACTTGAAGGAGGCCAGGGAGGAGGCGAGGCGGAGGGACTGCAGAATGGAGTTCCAGAGATTGGGAGACAGAGTAGCTGAAGGCTCACCCACCAATGGTGGAGAGGATGGGTTAGGGTTAGCGGAGGGAGGGGGCGGGCAGGCTGGTAAGGAGATAGGAGGTCACGAATGTAGGGTGGGGCGAGGTTGTGGAGCCACTCACTCACCTGCTCATCCGGGTTTTCGTACAAAATCACGTAGATTAATTCACCCATTTTGAGATTCAGCTCATCGGTGTCCGTGGAATTATAGTCATGCAAAGCTCTGACCTGGGGAGACGAGGAGGGCAGGAAGGAAGGAACCATCAGGGAAGTCTAGACTGGTTACAGCAAGTTTCTCCCACCCGGAAATGGAACAATAATAATCCTTGCATTTGATATAGTGCTTTTCACATCTTATCGACGTCTCAAAGCGCTGCACAGAATATACTGTAAAGTGAAGTAACTGTATATTTATGGGCGAAAAGCGGCAGCCAATTGCGCACAGCAGCGTCCCCGCAAACAGTTGTGGATTGAAGCAACCAATTTATTGTTGTGTCTTTTTGAGAGATTATTATCAGGCATGTGTGTGTAGTAAGGAAACTTGCCCAAGGTTTCACCCTGATCTCCCTAGATTCGAACACAAGTCTCGCGCTTGTAAGGCGAGTGCTCTAACCTACAGGAGCTCAGAATTGAAAATGCGTAAGGGAATCAAACTCCAGGCCTCACCTTGAACTGAAACCCAGGTGGTAAGTCACCGGACTCAGAAGGAACGGTGTCGTACACAGCTCCATTGGCAGCCCCCTGAAGCGTATCGCTCACCACAGCCGGCAAAGACTCCTGCGATTTGGGAGCCTGAAACGCGAGGGAGAGAGAGAGAGCGAGACAGCACACCAAACGTAAGCATGGAGTCACAACATGTCAAACAGCACCAAAGGTTATAGTAATAATAATAATCATTGCACTTGATATAGGGTCTTATGTCTTTTGAGACATCTCAAAGCAAACAGATATACTGTAAAGTGAATTGACTGTATATTTTGTAGGCGAAACGCGTCAGCCGTTTAGCACAGCAGCGTCCCCATAAACAGCTGTGGATTGATTGGCCACATTATTATTATCACTATTTTCTTTTGGGAAGGATTACTACCCTCGCAAAGCAATCCGCTAATTGACTACCAACTGGGTTCCTGCTTCGGGCTCGCAAACGGGCGTGGGCAGTAAGGAAACTTGCCAAAGCTTTCATCCTGCTCGGGAATCGAACCCGGGTCTTTTTGCTCGCCGGCCAGCGCATTCATCAATCCTCTACAGAAATCTATTGGAATGAATGAAGGTCCAAATTTCAAGGGATTGTGTTCAAGGGCAAATCTCTTCAAAGAAAAGTCAACCCCTTTAATAGAATAATAATAATCCTTGCATTTTGATATAGCACTTTTCACATCTTCTAGACGCCTCAAAGCGCTTCACAGAATATACTGTAAAGTGAATTGACTGTATAGTTGTGGGCGAAACACGGCAGCCAATTGCGCACAGCAGCGTCCCCCACAAACAGTCGTGGATTGCAATAATCTATTTTATCATTGTGGTGGGTTTTTTTCATTGGAGGGATTATTATCAGGCATGTGTGTGTCTGTGTGTGTGTATATAGTACAGAAATTTCTTCCTGACCTGCCTGGATTCGAACACAAGTCTCACACTTGTAAGGCGAATGCTATAACTACCGAGCTACAGGAATAGTACGGTCATTGACTATATTTTGAGGGTGAAACTTGACAGCCAATTGCGCACTGCAATGTCACACTCTCTCAGCGGGTTCATAGAATCACAGAATTTTACGGCACAAAAGGAGGCCATTCGGCCCATCTAGTCTGTGCTGGCTTTTTGAAAAGAGCAACTCATTCCCACTGCCCAGCTCTCTCCCCACAACCTAACAGTCCGGTTCTCCCTAAATAAAGATCTAATTCTCTTTTAAAGGCTGTTATTAAAAGGTTAAAGGTGTCAGTGTTGTGCACTCACACACTGAACTGTATTTTTATACAACAAAGATACAAGAGATTTTGAGGTAAGATGCCTACAGTTCCTCTGGCTCCATCTCCAGCTCCCGCCGCACCTTCCTTCTCTACCGCTTCACTGCTCTCGGGTCCTTCTGCCGTTGGCTAAAGTCAGAGAGAGAGAGAGTTGACACAAGATCAGAAACCTTCACTGAAGCCGATTAATTACTGACCAGTGCTGGGAAAATCCTGAAAGTAACATTAATCCCCTGACAAGCAAGCAGACTGTTGGGTGCATCAGTGCTTTACCTACTGCCCGCGCGCACACACACACACAAACACACACTCAGTCCTTGCTTAACAACGTAGTTGTGTTCGCGAAAAGTGCGACTTTAAGCGTAAAGACGTTAAACAAACCCACGCAAGAATACCAGACATTCAGCGTCTTTGTACGCCAATGCTGCTCGAAGTAGTTCGTTTCAACCTGTGCAAACGACATAATTGTTATATATATATATATATATATATATATGTTCCCCTATGTATTAGTAACGTAATAACAAAACCACGTTGCCCGAAGCAACGTTAAGTGAGGTCTACTTGTATATAATATATATGTTATATAAAATGAAAGAAACATAAGATCTAGTTTGCCTTCCGCCTTGCTGGCTGTCCCATGCAGGGCAGAGAAAGGAAGAGAGAAAGAGAGGCAGCGAGAATAATAATAAGTCAATTCACTTGACAGTATATTCTACGAAGCACTTTCAGACGTCTAGAATATGTGAAAAGCGCTATATCTATTTGCAAGGATTATTATTATTATTATATATTCCTTGCATTTGATACAGCGCCTTATCACGTCTTCAAGGTGCCTCAAGATTGCTTCCCGGAATGTACTGTAGCGACAGCCAATTGTGCACAGCAGTGTCCCCAAGCAGTCATGGAATTGAGCAATCAAATTTATTATTATTTTTGTTTAAATAGCAAGAGAGAGAGAGAGAGAGAGAGAGGAAGAGAGACAGGAAGAGAAGTCCATTGTTCAAACCGCAAGGGACTCAAACCTTCCTGGCTGCCTCTCTGGTATGCAACGAATGGAATAAAAACTTTGCTTTAGTACTGAAACAAGATACAAAGGGAAGTACAGTAATATGTTCACTCGAAAATTATCCGCTCTGCCTGGTTCACAAATACTCAGCCCTAGAGGAACCAAAGTCTCAATGGTAGGGAAGGCAGTCTAAACCACGTAAAGCTTAGCACCACCACAACTAACGTTACAGGAAACAAAGAATAATAATAATCCTTGCATTTGATATAATATTTTTCACGTCTTCTAGACGTCTCAAAGCGCTTCACGGAATATACTGTAAAGTGAATTGACTGTGTATTTGTGGGTGAAACGCTGCAGCCAATTGCGCACAGCAGGGTCCCCACAAACAGCCGTGGGTTGAAATGACCAATTTTTTTTTGAGGGATTATTATCAGGCCTGTGTGTGTGCATGTGTGAAGTAAGGAAACTTGCCCAAGGTTTCGCCCTGACCTGCCTGGATTCGAACACAGATCTCACGCTTGCAAGGCAAGTGCTGTAACCACTGGTTCAAATAATGTAGGGCCAGATGCACAAGCGATCCGGGACACTTCGCCCCCACCCCGTCCCCCCGTGAAGGCAGTATATAAATGCTCGAGTCACTACGCAGAATTCTAGAACCTTACAGAGCAGAAGGAGGCCATTGAAAGATCTGCTAATTAAGCCTCTCCTCTCCCCACCCTCTCTTACCCCACAGACACGCAAGATTTCCTTGTCAACTGAATCAATCCTCTACAGCTACGCTACATACAAGGCTAGTTTTATTTGTACTCAACCAAAAACAAAGCCAAAAGAGTATTTGGCAATTGCTCCCCACTGCCCTCCCCTCCTTCCTCCTCCTTCGAGATGTCCTCTAGAATTCAACGCGATAATAGCGGCAGAGGGTTAGATAACACATAGCATCTGGCACTCAGAACTCAATGCATTTAAACTGCAGCAACTTAAAATTGGACACAGGTTATACAGTAAAACTTGCACAAGTCCGATCTGTGTAAATTGTATCATCGCCTAAGTCGTATATCTATCTGCCCAAGTCCCGTTGAATTTCCTACTGTTTAATAGGAAGAATTGCATTTGGATGTAGCAGCTAATCATGTCTTTGAGACGTCTCAGAGCACTTACAGAATACACTGCAAAGCGAATTGATTGTAATTATAATAAAAATAATCCTTGATTACAATATAGCGCCTTATCACAGCTTCAAGACGTCTCAAAGCGCTTCACAGAATATGCCATGAAGTGTACGTTTTGTCTTGAAACATAAGTAGCACATAACTCATATTTTGCACAATAATAATATAATAATCCTTGCATTTGATATAGCGCTTTTTCACATCTTCTAGACGTCTCAAAGCACTTCACAGAATGTTCTATAAAGTGAATTGACTATATTTATGGGTGAAACACGGCAGCCAATTGCGCACAGCTGTGTCCCCACAAACAGTCATGGGTTGAAAATGACCAATTTTTATTATTGTGGCTTTTTTTGGGGACGGATTATTAGGCGTGTGTGCAGTAAGGAAACTTGCCCAAGGTTTCGCCCTGACCTGCCTGGATTTGAACAAGGGGCTCACGCTTGTAAGGCGAGTCCTCTAACCACTGAGCTGCAGGAGCTCACACTACATTGAATGCCTGATCCCAACTGATTGATACACGACTGAGGTGAGGTTTTACTGTATAGAATGGAAGCACGGCACAGATATCTATCTATATCCACCTCTCAGCCACTGCCACTTGCACCCAAAAACTACTGGCTTTATCGCAGGTTGAATCTTGCTGGACCACGCAGTCCTTGGCACTTACTACTATGGGATCGCACTCAGCCTCCGAAGGCTGGCTGAACGGTACGGACCAGTCCGGAGTAAAGCCCGCCTCATGGGAACTATTGGTGTTGAGGTTCTGATCCAAAGCGCTGGAGCCCTTTGTCAGTGAAGTCACGAGTGGGAGATGCGTGTGTGGCCATGAAGGTAGGGAAGAAAGAAAGAGAATGACTGTAGAGACGTGAAACAATCCAGAGGTTTACACAGATGCTGAAAGGATGGGGCGGAGGGAGGGAGGAAGCCTGTCTTGCCTGTGGCCTTTCTTTGAAAGAGCTACCAACTCTCTTTCTCTCCCCAGTTTTAGCCCAAAGCAGCCACAGTGTGGAACCCGTGTTAAAGGGAAGACTTATTTTAATCATGACTAAATTTACACCTTCGGAGTAAAGAGCACAATGGTCTAAACTGTCCAGACAAGTATCAGAGAGCAAACACAATATACTCTTAAAAACACTATACACATACACCGGCAAAAAATGGAGACAAGGCAGGTTACAGACAATTTGATTGTGTGTGTGACCGATCGATAGTTTTGAGAATGCAGTAATTAATGATCCATGTCATCTTACCTCCCACATGTCCCAAGGTAAGGACTGAGCATGTTAAAGAACAAAACAGGCAAGAAAAAACAGTTAGTGACACAGTCTCGGCAAACGCCAGGTTACGCAGAGTCTTGTCTTAAAAAAAAACGAAACAATTATTTGGCATTCGTCACCGCAAGGGTTAAACACACAGGTTAAAAACACAGGTGAGGTGGGTGTGTACACAGTGTGTCATTTTATCCAACAACATTTGGTTGCTACGGGTAGAGAGGCATTTGTGTGACCAAATCAGGAAGAGGAAAGGGTTTTGACATTGCAGAGACTTGGCAGAGGTGGTTTGTGAGGGATAGAGTAAAAATCCTATCGCCAACCTAAAATATCGAAAGTAAATCTTATAAAGGGGAAACATTTTTTTTAAACAAACGCCCACTTCTCTATATCAGTCGCTAACACCTGTTTTAGAAGGTAACTGAAGTTCTGGGAGATGTTTTAACCCAATAAAGCACTTTCTCCTTATTATAATAATCCTTGCATTTGATGTAGGGCCTTTCATGTCTTCTAGACGTCTCAAAATGCTTCACAGAATATACTGTAAAGTAAATTGATTCCATATATTTGTGGATGAAACGCAGCAGCCAATTGCAGTGTCCCCAAAAGCAGTCGTGGATTTGAAATGACCAACTTATTATTTTTGAGGGATTATTATCAGACATGTGTGTGTATAGAGTAAGGAAACTTGCCCAAGGTTTCACTCTGACATGACCTGCCTGAAATTGAACCCAGGTCTCGCGCTTGCAAGGCAAGTGCTCTGACCACTGAGCTACAAAAGCTCTAGGTTCAAACCTTGGCTACTATCTCTGTCAAGTCAGATGATTGCTTATAGTGATTCCCGATACCTACACAAGGTCCCAGAACACCAGCCGGCTATCACTGACCTGCCCCTCAGACCCAATCTAAACAGGAGCATGAGGGTCAGTCACTAAACTGGAGTCAACCTGAGAGAACCAACCTGAGAGGCTGATGAAGGGATTCCCGTTGTTTTGGACCCTGGCTGCAGAGGGTCAAAATTCAGGTCCAACAAACTTCCTTCATCTTCCAGAGGTCCAACAGCCTCAAACTTGGAAGGAAGGATGTAGGGAGCGATGGAAGGAGGGAGCGAGGGAAATAAAACAAACATTTATTTATTTATTCATTCGTCACACAGGTCAAAAGTTTGTTTGGGAATGGTTTGAGGGTACAATGTACAGAGGTGGTCATGTAGGTCAAGACTGTGGAGAAGAGATGGATTCTGATCAGACGTAAAGAAAGATAATAGGTCAACGGACAACACTGGGTGATGTGAACAAAGCGATGCATCAACGGGAGCCTGGAAGGAGAAAAGTCTAACCACAAAAAGGAAAGTGCGAGGGTTAAAATTACTTACAAAAAAAAGGAACATTGCACCAATCTCTTTGGTTGGACCCAAAGGCTGATTATAGATTATCATAATAATAATCCTTGCATTTGATATAGCGCTTTTCACATCTTATCGACGTCTCAAAGCGTTTCACAGAATATACTGTAAAGTAAATTGACTGTATATTTGTGGGTGAAATGCAGCAGCCAATTGCGCACAGCAGGGTCCCCACAAACAGTCGTGAATTGAAATGACCAATTTTTATTATTGTGGTTTTTTTTGGACAGATTATTATTTGGCGCGTACTTGTGTGGAGTAAGGAAACTTGCCCAAGGTTTCGCCCTGACCTGCTTGGATTCGAATACAGTTCTCACTCTTGTAAAGTGAGTGCTCTAACCGCTGAGCTACAGGAGCTCCACAAATGGGGAGGGTTAGAGGTTTCTACCAGCCAAACAAACAGCCGTGGATTGAGTGACTGAAATGTACATACTTTTTCTTTTTGAAGGAATTATTATCCGCGGAAAAGCGAACCGCCAATGAACTAACAACAGGACAGTGTCCAGGGGGAATCGAACCCAGATCCTGTCACTTGTGAGGCGACTGCTCTAACCACTCCACTTCCAGTTCCTAGTTTCGCTGACAAACATTACAAAACTCCAAGTCAACGATTTTTCAAATAAAAATATAAATTTCTACACTGCTCTCGCTCGCTGTAAAGAGCCTTTCTACAACAACAAAAAAACGCTCAAGAGATTTAGATTTCTTCCAAGACTGTGGAGAACAAACAGCGATTTGGAGACGAGCATCTTTCAAACAAAGGTCAAACAAACTCTTGGGTTTGGCAATGGATCAGTAAGTTAACAATATCTACAAGAAAATGAAAAGGCTTGTCAATGTCCCCGAAAAAGCACATGCGACGAGGCCGATCCCAAAGGGAATGAGCTACAAGGAGAGAAACAGGAGTGTTCATCGCTGCTAGCTTCAGACTTGTATGATATTAATTGGCCTTCCTGGGACACGCTCGCAATACTGAAACCAAAGAAAGCGGTGTGGTTTCACAAACAATATTAGGAGCAAAAAAATCTTCACTCAAACCGTTGGAACCAATCTGTCAGACAGAGAGGGAGAGAAGTTTTTTTCTTGTGTGTGCCAACTGCCTGACACACGCAGAAACCCATCACAGTTGCTTAAGAGTCTCCAAACCCAATTGAGAATTCCACACTTCTCACCTACACATGGAAACCCCAGAGATAGATTGTTGGAAGGGAATGCTCTCTCTCTCTCTCTGGAGGGATACCCGTTGTTTACCTAATTCCAGAGAGTATTCAGGCACAGGTTGGCAAGAGTTAAGGCTTCGTTGAAGAGCCAAACCGCACAGAGGGAGGGAGGCAGAATGGATTAAATATTAGGGGCAAATTACTTGTTTTCTCATCTTCCAATACCTCGGTACCTCAGGATACACACACACCAAGGGAAATTATTAACGTGCAATCAGGAACAGTCTAGAAGAGGAGAGCGAGTGTAGGACAAGACAGAATTTAAAAAAAACACCACCACTCAATGGAACGAGAACAAACACAAGAGTTCTAACTAGTGCAGAAACATGCATCATGCGGATAGAGGTGGGTGAAACAAGACCAGCCATGGGCGGGAGGGAGGGAGGGATGGATGATGAGGGTTAGCAAGATGGAGATGATGTTGGGTGGTAACGAGATCACAATGACGACGACACCAAGGCAGGCAAAAAGGACTGGCTAACCTTCGACGGTGTGGTCACACTTATCTCGGGGATAAAATTGTCGTCAAACAGATTGAGGATATTTTCTTGCTTGATCTCCTTGGATGGGGTACTCTTGGGTGGGGGAGGAACAGGAGGCCCCTTCCTATTCTGCGTATGGCACAACGGGGAGGAAAGAGATCAACAGCCGGAGACAACCCCGGCCCCCTCCCCCACCACAGCCAATCACCAGAGCCAACACAAGCCAACCACACCGGGGCATGACGCCAGGGAGCGCAGTTGTTGGGCATCGCAAGACAACAACAACAACATTACATTTGTATAGCGCCTTTCACATCAGGAGGACATCAGAAGGCGCTGGACAGTTACTGCTTCAGACCTGAGCAGAGGATAGTGGTGGAAGGGGGGGAAGGGGGGGGATAAGGGGTTGCCGATGGGTCCATCGAAGAGGAGAGTCTGGAGGCAAGAGTTGAAGGAGGCCAGAGAGGGGGCAAGGCCGAGGGACATCGGGATGGAGTTCTAGAGATTGGGGGCAAAGTGGCTGAAGGCTCGCATATCAATGGTTGGGCGGGTGGGTCGGGGGACGCAGAGCAGGCCAGAGCCTGCTGAACGGAGGGGGTGGGCAGGTTGGTAAGGGGATAGGAGGTCATGGATATAGGGTGGGGCTACGTTCTGGAGGGCTTTAAATGTGAGGACCGGGATCTTGAATTGGATCCCCTGGATGATGGGGAGGCAATGGAGTCGGGAAGGATGGGGGAGATAAGGTCACGGAGTTTGGAACGGTAAAGGACATTTGCTCAGCACCATCCGCGTCAGGAGGTGGGCAAGGAGACAGAACTTTATAGACAGATTGGCGCTAGTTAATTGATTAGATCATTATAATTGAGGCTGGTCACTTGCTGACTATCAGCAAAGCCACCCTCTCCGCCACTCCAACAACACGATTCCCACTCACAGCACAGACACCCAACTCCCCCCACTCCTCTCCCCCTCTCATCCACAAAGTCAAACTACTCGCTAACATTCAGTATCAGCTGAACGAACAATAGCACAGAGTTTAGTATCAGTTTGCTGGCAGCTGAAAGTCACTGAAAGCACTCGCAGAAACGTTCACTCTCCCTGCACAACAACATAAAAAATGCGCGATGAAAAAGATAAGAACCACTGCCCATCCAGCTCGCCACCAGGCCCAATTTACTTAGTGGTAAATTTCCTAGAGAGGGAGGGAGGGAGGAAGGAAAGAAAAAAAAGAGAAGGGTACAGAGAAAGAGAGAGGGGAAAATAAAAAGGACGCACTGTTGTAAAAAGTAATCTTTCCTTCAGTCATGACCAAACCAATTTAACATCTGTTGGATTCATTCGGACCGTCCCAACAGAGTCATTGGAAGCAGAAATTCCACTTTTGGCAGCAGGCAGCCCTCCTCTCCTCCCTCATTCTCCCCAACCCCCCGCGCACACATACACACACAGTTGACTCACAGCTCTCAAAACACACAGACCACAAGCAAATTTGCTCGGTGGTTACTCTCTCAGGAACTAACTTCTCACGCTCCAAAATTGCAAATAAGAAAATCAGAGACGTCTTTGAGGCCAAGGCCTGACTCTTTCTCCAATGCCAGGCGGGTTGAAAGTTCACTTGCTATCGTAAAGAGGCTAGGCTGTAGAAAGGTAAAATATGGGGAGATGGGGAGGGGAAGGGGGGTGGGGGGGTTGGGTGAGGTTTGATCCTCTGCTCAACAGTCCCCCCTCTTCACAGTTCAAAAATACAACTGACGATTCAAAGATCTAAACGAAAGCTATTTTCTCCGCTTGTGCGTGTGTGTAAAATAAAAAGTTTGAAGGCACCAAAAATTCAACGCAGAAAGCAAATGGCGAGGTTAATGACATTCACGTGAAACCAGAGTAAGTTCTTGAGATGGGTCCTGAAGGAGGCGAGGGGAGAGGGGGGGGGACGAAGGGAAGGGAATGCGTGCGTGTGTGACGACAGTTCCAAAGTATTGCAGCTCCCGGTACTTTTCTGACACCGTTATAGGGTGCTCGTCACCGGTAAAGATTAAGAGGAGGGAAGCTTGCAGGAAAGCCTCGAGGTTGTGGAAGGTAAAGAATATCTCTCAGACAACAAGTTTCCCCACCCGCCCCCGCCCCCTGCCCCAGTGTTACCTGTGTTGGTGACTTGGGGACAGGAGGGGCTTGCTGAGCGGGAGGACACACAGCCAGTACGTGGTTAGTGTGTTTGGCCTCTGGACTTGTCGGAGGAGAATCTTCCACTGTTGGGGGAGCCGGCTTGTCAGGGCCACTACGAGGGCAAACACACAGCACATTCCAATAAAACACTTCACACAACGAAAGCAGCGATTCAGGCGTCTCAAAGCGCTTCACAGGGTAAAAAAAAAAATAATCCTTGCATTTGATACAGCGCTTTTCATGTCTCCTAGGCGTCTCAAAGCGTTTCACAGAATATACTGTTAAAGTGAATTGACTGTCTATTTTGTGGGCGAAACACAGCAGCTGATTGCGCACAGCGGCGTCCCCCACAAACAGTTGTAGACTGAAATGACCAATTTATTACAATTTTTTTTGAGGGATGATTATTAGAAGTGTGCAGATGACTATTAAAGCCAAAAGGGTCCACCACAGTATACAAAGACACTGGATCCCTGATCAGTCTGATTATTTAAATTCCGCTGCACCTAGTTTCCAAGCTGTACTTTATTCTATAATAAAAATAACAATCCTTGTATTTGATGCAGCGTCTTATGCCGCATATTATGCTGTGACTGTATATTTTGTGGGTGCAACGCGACAGCCAACTGCAGTGTCAGCAAGACCAACCCTTGATATAGCAGCGTCCCACAGTCGTGGATTGTGTGATCAAATTATTACTTTTCAAAAGCATTTTTTTGTAAGAGATTATTACCCCCAGAAAGCGATAGTTGCTGTTTAGGTTTCCTAGTTACTGCTCGGTAAACAGGGGCGTTTGGAGTAGGGAAACTTGCCCCTGATTAAATCTATGAAGGGTGGAGGGAGGCAAGTGAGAACTTGATCTTAAATTTCTCCAAATGTTACCAAAGACCAGAGTTCCTGTAGCTCAGTGGCTAGAGCACTCACCTTACAATCAACCAATCAATCAAAATTACATTTATATAGTGCCTTTTACATCAGGAGGATGTCCCAAAGCGCTGAACATGAGACCTGTGTTCGAATCCAGGCAGATCAGGGCAAAACCTTGGGCAAGTTTCCTTACTCCACACACACACACACGCCAAATAATAATCCGTCCCCCCATAAAAAACAGAATTATAATAAAATTGGTAATTTCCATCCACGACTATTTGTGGGTACGCTGCTGTGTGCAATTGGCTGCCGCGTTTCGCACACAAATATACAGTCAGTTCACTTTACAGTATATTCTGTGAAGCGCTTTGAGATGTCAATAAGATGTGAAAAACGTTACATCAAATGCAAGGATTATTATTAAAGCATGAATCCCATTACATCTTCTTTCTCTTCCCACCCCACCACCTTTCCACCTCCCCCATCCTGTACCAATCAATAACTATAGTCTAGTACAAAGTATTTAATTTAATTAAATTTATAATTTAATTCTAAAATAAATGCCGCAGTTGTTCTATAATAATAATCCTTGCATTTGATACAGCGCCTTATCACGCCTTTATGATGTCTCGAAGCGCTTCACAGGGTAGACTGTCGAGTGAATTAACTTGTGTGTTTTGTGAGCGAAACCCAATAGAATAGATGAACGAACATGCCCTCACCCACCTTATTGCTGCTTTGACAGGCAGAGGCTTGCCAGTGTGTTGGTTTTCAAGTTGTAGCATGACACAGTTGAGATTCTGGTTTAGCTGTGAACGAATACACATTACCAGCGAGGAGTGGTTAGTACAAAAGGACATCTTGCCAAATACGTCAGAGTGGCTCAGTCACTCTGAACAACTGAGTACATCCCTGTATCTCCCTCTCAAAAAGATTTGGGAGGGGCTCAAGCCCCACGTTGGGACTCCCGGCTCCTACTCTAAACCTGTAGCTCCTGTAGCTCAGTGGTTAGAGCACTCGCCTTACAAGCGTGAGACCTGTGTTTAAATCCAGGCAGATCAGGGCGAAACTTGGACAAGTTTTCTTCCTCCACACACTCACACCTAATAATAATTCTTCCAACAAAAACCACAATAATAAAATTGGTCATTTCAATCCACGGCTGTTTGTGGGAATGCTGCTGTGCGCAATTGGCTGCTGCGTTTCGCCCACAAATAGTCAATTCACTTGACAGTATATTCTGTGAAGCGCTTTGAGACATCATTAAGATGTGAAAAGCACTATATCAAATGCAAGGATTATTATTATTAATATTATAGACCCCTTCTCTTTTCTAACAGCCTCATGGGATCTTTGACGTCCAACAGATGGGGCCGCTGTTTAATGTCTCACCCAGAAGACAGCAACAGCATCTCCAACAATGCAAATCCCCATCCCCAGCGCTGCTTAAGACTCCTTATCTTAGACAGTCGTGCCTTAAGCTACTACAACTGAGGCTCTGGAACTCCCTCCCTCACTCCCTTCGCCTCGCCCCTTGCTTCCTTTTTTCAGATCTCAGCTAAATATCTTTCTTTTCGACCACGCTTTTTCCCCTTCCCCCCCTGGCTCTGCCCCGGGATTCGTTATTGGGAAGCACTCTGAGACGCCATCCGGCGTGGAGTGAGGGAGGACTCTCTATAAATCCAAGTTGTTGTTGTTCTTGACGTGGGATTTGAACCCACAACCTTCTGACTCATAGAGGCAAGAGCAGTGCAACCACTGAGCCAGGCTGACTCATGTGATTGACCCAGCCTGGCTAATACAATTGGCAAAATGCCTAGTGCATGTGTGTGTGGAATTTTGATCGGAAATCTCAAATTAAATAAAGAAAAGGACAAACGAGGAACACAATCTTTCCATTTGACTCAAAGCTTCAGCTGACATCTGAAAGCTGAACCATTGTCCTCCCCATGACTTTACGCTCTACAGTCTCAGATCAAAGCACAACTGATTCCCCGTTAACAGGAATCCAATAACAATGAGAAGAATAATGCTTGCATTTGATATAGCACCTGATCACGTCGTTGAGGTGTCTCAAAGCGCGTCACAGGGTGCGCTGCACAGTGGATTGATTGTGTATTTTGTGGGCGAAACACGGTAGCCAATTGCACTTCACAGTATCCCATAAACAGTCACGAATTGAGTGACCACTTTTTTTTATATTTTTGGAGGGATTATTACCCCCCCGGAAAGCGATTGGCCAATCGAGTTAACAACCGCATTCCTACTTACCACTAGGTAAACAGAGGCGTGCATGTAGAGCAAGGAAACTTGCCTAAGGTTTCGCCCAGATCGGGAATCGAACTCAGGAACTTTCGCTTGCGAGGCGAGCACTCTAACCACTACACTACCGAACTCTACTCAAACTCTAGAGGTGGGCTTTGACTGAAGAGACTGGGTTTGTGTAGCCATAAGTGGGAGGAGGAGGGAAAGTGGGACAGGTTATCCTATATTTTGCTGCAAACGAGCTATCACAGTCAAAAAGCACCTTCTGATACCTTCTGGTACACAGTTTTAAAATAGTAATTTTAACGATTAAAATAATAATCTTGCGCCCAAAATAATTTTACGTCAATGCAAGATGAGTTTCGCTAGTTTTTTTTAATGTTTAAGAGGAAAGGAAACAATGGAATGTTAGCAGAATTAATTACCTTGCCCATTTCTTTGTGAAAATTCTCCTCCAGTCCGGCTATGCTTTGGAATGTGTTCACGTAAAAGCCCACACGACTGCAAAAGAGAATGGTAAAAGAGAAAAAAAAAGGAGACAAAACATAAAATAACAAATTCGTCATTTCAGTTCACGGCTGTTTGTCGGGACGTTGCTGTGCACAATTAGCTGCCGCGTTTCTTCCACAAATGTACAGTCAATTCACTTTACAGTATATTCCGTGAAGTGCTTTGAGACGTCTAGAAGACATGAAAAGTGTGTGTGGGGCGGTGGGGGGGAAGAAAGTAGCCAAACAGGGACAAGACTTCTGAATTTTTGCACTGTAATTAATTCTGGGCAGCTGTTAGAGCTGCCAGCCCTTTCTCAAGTAGCCTCTTGTACCATCTGTTTCCAATCTGCAGAGCGTTTGTGTGTGGGCAGGTTAGCTGTGGGGACTAGTGCATAGATAGGGTACCCCCATTGTGGCTGGGAAGTGATAAATAATAATAAATAATCCTTGCATTTGATATAGCGCTTTTCTTGTCTTCTAGACTGTGTCTCAAAGCGCTTCACAGAATATACCGTAAAGTGAATTGACTGTATATCTGTGGGCGAAAGGCGGCAGCCAATTGCGCTCAGCAGCGTCCCCACAAACAGTCGCGGACTGAAATGACCTAGTTTATTATTGTGTTTATTTTTTGGAGTGGATTATTATCAGGCGCATGTGGGTGTGTGTGTGTGAAGTAAGAAAACATGCTCAAAGTTTCGCCCTGATCCGCTTGGATTCGAACACGGGTCTCACGTTTTTAAGGCGAGTGCTCTAACCACTGAGCTACAGGCCTCCACAATGGCAGCAGAGGCAAAACATATTTGTAGCCGAGGTTTTGATGAACAATTGGCTTTTAAACATTAGATACTATTTTTTTTGGCAAACTCTTTACTCTCCTCCACCCCCACACCGCATTTTATCAGCCTTGAAGGCTACAAAGTGAACTGGAACCTGAACACAACGTTGCAAGAACTCGAAAACACAATGTTAATCTGCTCCTAGATAATACTGTAGTCTTTATCTTTGTGTTCCCGAGCACAGTTTGTCCACTCATTTCCCACCACCTACCCCTCATAACAATCAATAGTAGCTTTATGTGATGGGATTAACTCCTTGAACACACTCAAAAATGTTTAATCTCTCTATAGCCTGCTCTACCCCTCTCCCCCGACCCGCGACTAATAAGAATAATCCTTGCATTTGATATAGCGCTTTTCACATCTTCTAAACAAAGCGCTGTCGAGAAGACGCGAAAAGCGCGATATCAAATGCAAGGATTATTATTATTATAACATTGAGTTCTTTGAGGGAACGCTGTGTAAATGCAAGCTGTCGTCTACGTTGGCCAGTGCAATCTTATACAGACAGCACAGAACTCCCAAAGTGGAGTTGATGTAGGGAGCCTTGTCCCAACCTGATCGCGAGGTGACGACGGAAAAGCATCACTCACCTGTTCCACAGGGAGGGCAGCTCCTCTTGCAAGTCGATGTTGATTTCTTCGAATACTTTCTGGGCTTTTAGAAACTCCTCTTCTGCCTTTAACAACAACATGCAAACACCCAAAAGGCAAACAGTGAGTCACGTGAAAACAATCTGGCGTCGAACAACTAACATCGAGAATGTCTAAGCGCTTTAGGAAGTTTCTGAAGCCCAGGGCTTGTGTAATTGTAGGCAAACGCGAGTGCTTTCACTTAATGCTGTAAATGCACAGGGCATTTCACAAGACAAAAAAGCAGCAAGTGCGTGATGTGTACGGGTTGGATAGATATCCTTGCGTTTGATAGCACACCTAATGCCGTCGAGACGCCTCAGAGCGCATCACACAAATTTACCGCAAAGTGCGGTCACTGTGTATTTGTAGATAATAATCCTTGCATTTGATACAGTGCTTTTCATGTCTTCTAGACATCTCAAAGCACTTCACAGAATATACTGTAAAGTGAATTGACTGTATGTTTGTGAGCGAAAACTATCAATAGAATGCGAGTGTCAGTCTCTCTCCCCAACACACCCCCCACTTCCCACTTTGGAGCAGGGTCAGGAAAGAGGAGAGAGAGAGAGAGAGAGAGAAGACACACAGACGCACGTAAGCAGAAGCATGCGACTTACCTGTGAGAGGGGAGATATTCAAAAACACTCAAAGATGGAGAGAGGGAGAGAGAAGGAGCAGAAAGAAATGAATCTGGATTCTACGAAGGGAAAAGGTGACTGATACAAAATGGAGTTCAACAACAAGGGCACGCCAACCGGCCTGTCTCAGGCCCTCTCTCCACCCAAACGCCCTTCTTTAGCCCTCCCCTACAATCATTTCCCATTTAAAAGTGCTTCGAAAGTTTAAGGTGTCTGATAAACGGGTCTTAACTCAAAACTCAAGTTCACTCCCTGGATGACTGTGGCAATCTAACCTGCATCATTACTCTCTTTCTTGTCTAACATTGGAACAAAATATTGGAGCTCCTGTAGCTCAGTGGTTAGAGCACTCGCCTTACAAGCGTGAGACCTGTGTTTGAATCCAGTCAGGTCAGGGCAAAATCAAAGTAAGTTTCCTTACTCCACACACACGCGCCTAATAATAATCCCTCCAAACAAAAATTGGTCATTTCAATCCGCGACTGTTTGTGGGGACGCTGCTGTGCGAAATTGCCTGCTGTGTTTTGTCCAAAAATAAACAGTCAATTCACTTTACAGTACATTCTGTGAAGCGCTTTGAGACATCTAGAAGACATGAAAAACGTTATATCAAAATGCAAGGATTATTATTAGAATTAGAATAAAAGCTCTGCGCCGATTCCCTCACCTCGTCACAAATTCCTGCAACGATCAGTGAACAGCAATAAAAACGCTTGCTTTTAATGCTCAAATGCTTCTAGACGTCTCAAAGTGCTTCACAGAATATACTGTAAGGTGAACTGACTTTATATTTGTGGATGAAACGCAGCAGCCAATTGTGCACAGCAGTGTCCCATAATGAGTCGTAGATTGAAATGAACCATTTAAAAAAATATATATTTTTGCAAGATTATTGATAGGAGTGTGGAGTAAGGAAACTTGCCCAGAAGTTAAAGCTCTACTGGTTGAATTGTATCCTGTACACTGAGGCCAATTACACCATTGAAACCTGCTGACTCAACACACATCTCTCCACGTCATGGATAAATAATTCAGATCATTGAAGGATGGTTCAGTGGATACTTAGCAGTAGGAACTTTGCGATGATAATAATAATAAGAATCCTTGCATTTGATATAGCGTTTTTCTGATCTTTTATATAGACGTCTCAAAGCGCTTCGCAGAATATACCGTAAAGTGAATTGACTATATATATGTATGTGGGTGAAATGTGACAGCCAATTGCGCACAGCAGCGTCCTCACAAACAGTCGTGGATTGAAATGACCAATTTATTTTTATTTTTTGAGGGATTATTATTAATGTGTGTGTGTGTGTTCGTGGAACAAGGAAACTTGCCCAAGGTTTCGCTCTGACCTGCCTGCAATTGAACCCAGGTCCCTCGCTTGTAAGGTGAGAGCTCTAACCCCTGAGCTACAGGCCTTAGAGCTATCAACATTAGCAATGCTTCCAGCTGCAGGGCCAGAGAAGACGGACACACAGACAGAAGCCCGCATTTTCAAGACTTGAATACTAAAATGCAGGTCACACAAAAAAGGTCGCGGAATCTCTTTAAGGGAGAGGTATTGATGGGGCTGTTATTAATAGCCGCATTCCAGACAAATCCGCCTCATCAGCATTTATTCTGCAGCAGCGCGGATTCAGAAACCTCTGCAGCCTTGCTGCTCCCTACCTCTGAGACCTGCTACCTCCATAGATACCTGTCCACCCACCATCAACGACCTTCAGCCTTCCTGGTCATTTCAATCCACGACTGTTTGCGGGGAAGCTGCTGTGCGCAACTGGCTGCCACGTTTCACCCACAAATACATAATCAATTCACTTTACAGTATATTCTGTGAAACGCTTTGAGACTTCGATAAGGTGTGAAAAGCGCTATATCAAATGCAAGGATTATTATTGTTATTATTATTATAATTCAGTCTTAATAACTGAAATAATAATTGTATTTAATCTAGCGCCTTTATCATGTCTTCGAGACGTCTCAAAGCGCTTTACGGAATATACTGTCAAGTGAATTAACTGCATACTTTTGTGGGCAAAATGCAGCAGCCAATTGTGTAAAGCAGCGTCCCCACAAACAGTCACGGATTGAGTGACTACATGGTTTTGCCCTGCCTGGGAATTGAACCCAAGTCCATTCACTTGCGAGGCGAGTGCTCTAACCACTAAGCTGCAACTTAACTTGTCACTACCACTTAAGTCATTGTGCTGTCTTTTTCCCGTCATATCTATTTATGAATTTGTACATGATGCTAACTCACCACTCCCTAATAACTCATCATTGAGCCCTGTCCCCAAGGAGTGACAAGCTATCAAATTACTCTATATGAGAGAGAGAGAGAGAGAGAGAGAGAGAAAGGAAGGAAGACACACAGAGAGAGCTATGGATGAATATTTGGTAGTTGGACGGGAGTGTATTGAGGACATTGAAAGGATATCAAGTTTCATATCAGGTGTGATCTAATAAAAGGATGGTTATAAGCTTGAATAGTCTACTCAGTCTCCTATATTCACATCAGCTGTTTTGATTTATCACTGCAGTTTTGAGGAACACAGTTGGTGCGGATTAGCTGCTGCGTTTGCCTGTGTGACAGATCACTTGCTAATAATAAAAACCCTTGGCATTTCATACAGTGTCTTATCACGTCGTCGAGACGCCTCAAATTGCTTTGCAGGACAGCACTGTAAAGTGGGTACACTGTGTATTTGGTGGGCGAAACACAGCAGCCAATTGTACGCAGCCGTGTCCCAAAAATAGTTGAGGATTGAATGACCAATTCTAAATAGCTCCCGGAACGCAAACCGCCAATCAACTAGCAACCGGGTAGGGGGGGTGGGGGGCGGGGGAGTGTGTGTGTGTTTGCTGAGAATTCGCCCTGCCCTGCCAAGGAATCGAACCTCAGCGAGCGCTCTAAACTACACTCAGCAGCAGGACTCCAGTACACTCGAATTAAGCCGAAAACCATTAGGCTTAGTGAAAACACACATACACACATACACACCCTAGTAGCACTAAATGAAAGGACTATCAGTCACTGAATCAGACCCCACCACACAACACCAAGGAGAAAGGAAAGATGTGTCACCTGGTTTCGGAGCAGGTTGGATTGTGCAACGATATGAGCAACAAGTTTTCCCTGGCACCACTGAGGCGCAGCTTTCTCAAGCAGCGAGACAGGCTAGGGAGGGGAGAGGAGGGCAGGGGAATGGAGGGCAGGGGAATGGAGGGCAGGGGAGAGGAGGGGGAGTGGAGGGCAGCGGAGGGGGGGAGGAGGGCAGGGGAGAGGGAAAGGGAGAGAGAGAAAACACACACACAAAAAAAAAGCAGAGACGAGGTTATAGCGAGAGAGACAGACAGAGAGAGAGAGAGCAACGAGCATTAATTGAAACGCATTTGTGTTATTCCAAAAAGAAATTCACACAGCACCAAGCTAAGTCTCTGCTCAGCAAAACCGGTTGTTAACAAGAGCTGGAAATAAGAAACAAGACAAGAATTGTTAGTCACACCACAGCGATTAATTTACCGAACGGCACATTCCAGCCCCCGCCACCCCCCCACCCACCCAACCCCGGGAAACATTTTGGCACTGACGCAACAAAGTTAGGAACTTTATTTTAACAGGGTAAATGGGTAGAGCAAGCTGCTTTCTGCCAAACAGTTGGTGGTTTGGTGCGTGAAAAGAGGATACAAATTGAAGATAGCAGCCACAGAGAGAGAGAGTGAGAGAGGGGAGGGGGGAACAAGAAGATTTGAGAGGTTTCATTGAATTATTTTGAGACAGCCATTTTCACATCTTCTAGACTGTGTCTCAAAGCACTTCATAGAATATACTGTAAAGTGAATTGACTGTCTATTTGTGGGCGAAACGTGGCAGCCAATTGAACACAGCAGCGTCCCCCACAAACAGTCGTGAATTCAAATGATCAATTTTATTATTGTGGGTTTTTTGGAGAGATTATTATTACGCGTGTATGGAGTAAGGAAACTTGCCCAAGGTTTCTCCCTGACCTAGCTGGATTCAAACACAGGTCTCACACTTGTAGGGCGAGTGCTCTAACCACTGAGCTGCAGGACTCCAAGATGCTTTCTCACAACAAATTGCCTTCCTGCTCCCCCATTCTACTTGATCATGTCTGATTTGTACCTCAACTAGCCACTGAAAGCCACCAGTGACACATAATTTGTCTAACTCAACTTCACGCCAATCACCTCCCTTTCCTGAAGTCATACTGGGGGAAAGTTGCCCAAACCCCCATGCAAGCCAGAGAGATTAGAAAGTATTCAGCCAATGTCTGCAATACCTCTGGAACTCCATCCCCTAATCCCTCTACCTCGCCCCTGGCCTCCTTCATGTCCCGCCTCAAGATCCTCCTCTTCGCAGTACCCGCCGTCTCCACTCTACTGACTCTGGTCTCCCTCCTTGTCCCCCCGAATCCTCTGATCCAACCATCGTCGGCCGTGCCTTCAGCCACTACGCCCCAAAGCTTTGGAACTCCTTCCCTCAACCCCTTCGCCTCGCTCCCTCCTTCCCCATCTTCAGGTCGGGCCTGAAGACCCTTTAACTTCGACCACATTACCCTTTCCCCATTGCAAAGCTCTCTGAGATGCCGCACAGTGTGGGAGAGGAGCTATAGAAATACGTTGTTCTTGTGTCGCTTTTGAACTCCACTGAAGACATAGATTGCAGGCGGCGAGATTCAGTGGCAGGAATTAGCTACCAGATGGTTACAGTAAGGCACGGCACACTGGCCTTGTACCTTTAGTTCAATCGCTTTGTAGCCTCTGTGGTAAGCCAAGGTTAGTTGAGTTGTTGTAAATTTTTTTTAAAAAGACTTGATTTAAGTCGCATTACATGTGCAATAACAAATCCCATTAATAATCTTTGCATTTGATATCGCGCTTTTCACGTCTTCTAGACGTCTCAAAGCGCTTCACAGAATGTACTGTAAAGTGAATTGACTGTATATTTGTGGGCAAAACGTGGCAGCCATTTGCGCACAGCAGTGTCCCACAAACAGTCGTGGATTTTGGAGGGACTCTTATTAGGCGTGTGTGTAGAGTAAGGACTCTTGCCCAAGGTTTCGCCCTGACCTGCTTGGATTCGAACATAAGTCTCACGCTTGTATGGCGAGTGCTCTAACCACTGAGCTACAGGACTCCACACAATCACAATGAACTAATTTGTATGCAACTGAAATTGACTTAATGGTCCCTTTATAACTCAGTTCAACTGTAGATGGCAATTTTTAGTTAAAAAGAATAATCGGCATTTATAATTAATGACCTGTAAGAGGGCAATACTGTAAGAAGCTTGTGTCCAGAGAGGAAAAGCGAGGTGGGAAAGAAAGCAAAGAGAGAAGAGCGAGAGGGGTAGGAAAAATATACTTAAGTGCCAGGAAACATCACAGATTCTTCACTCGCCTACGTCAGAAACAGTTTCCTCAAATTATCTATAGCCGTTCTCTAAACAGGAAACCGCACAAAACAAACTGCTTCCCTTCCAGAAATGCTCTTCCCGGACGGCAGCAAGTCCTCTTCCAGAGAAAAGTGCTGGGAACGCTCAAATCTAGCTCAGCGTTCCATCGGCACAAACTCACTGACTGACTGACTGATCCAGTCACCTCTCTCAAGAGGCAATCGACTTTCAAGGAGGGAATACAATAGTGATGTTAATAATAATCCTTGCATTTGATTATAGAGATTCATCACGTCTTCTGACAGGTCTCAAAGTACTTCACAGAATTGACTGTAAAGTGTAGTGACTGCATATTTTTGTGGGCGAAACGCGGCAGCCAATTTGCGCAAGGCAGAGTCCGTATTATTAGTCATGGATTGAAATGACCAATTTTATTATTGTTGTTTTTTTCGAGGGATTATTATTAGGCGTGTGGAGTGAGGAAACTTGCCCAAGGTTTTGCCCTGACCTGTCTGGATTCGAACACAGGTCTCACGCTTGTAAGGCAAGTGATCTAACCACTGAGCTACAGGACTCCACAACAACAAATCCCATTCATTGTGAGCAAGGAAACTTGCCCAACGTTTTGCCCTGCCCGGGAATCAAACCGAGGTCTCTCGCTTACAAGGCGAGTGCTCTAACCACTGAGCCACAAGACAATGCAGAATTATATTGCGCCTTTTATCTCGGACGGCCACCTCACCAAGTGCTATAAGCAGTACAAGTCCAATAAGCTGGCGAATAACACATTGTAAAAAAAATCAACGGACACAGAAAAATTTACAGACTGCAGAACACAATCTAACTTAGGCTCCTAAATTTTCCATTGGAGAATTGACAAGGAATTCATCAGCATCTCGCTTTTGCTTCACAATTGGATCCTGGACATTTTAAAGTTCTTCCCCAAGTACCTGGTTCGTTTTGACAGCAGCACCGCGCAGGTGACGGGTTTGACAATTGGGGGATTTACCTTCGCTATCTTGATGTCATCTTTCTTTTTCGAACTTTGGAGGGATTCGTAATGGTGTCTCGCACTGTCGTAGTCCACCAGCTTCCTGCCACGTTTTGCGATACGGGTCTGGGAGAGAGAAGAGCAATTAAACACTGGGACATTAACATTAAGAATAATAATATTGATCCTTACAGATATTCCATATCTTTCAAGTCAGAACTGCAGAGTTCCAGAACTCTGCGGCCAGTGTCCTCTCCCACTCCAAGCTCTGTGACCCCATCTCCCCCATCCTCGCCCAACTCCATTGTCTCCCCATCACCCAGAGGATTCAATTCAAGAACTTGGTCCTCAAATTCAAAGCCCTCCATGGCCTCGCCCCATCCTACCTCTGCGATCTACCCCCTACCAACCTGTCCGTCCACTCCGCTCAGCAAGCTCTGGCCTGCTCCATGTCCCCCAACCCACCCGCACCACAATTGGCGGGCAAGCCTTCAGCCACTCTGCTCCCAATCTCTGAAATTCCATCCCCTCCAGTCCCTCCACCTCGCCTCCTCCATAGCCTCCTTCACGGCCTGCCTCAAGACCCTCCTCTTCGATGGTCCCATCTGTCACTCCAAATTCCCCCTTTCCCTCCGCATCCCCGACCCCAGCTTGGGTCTGAAACAATGACTGTCCAGCGCCTTGGGACGTCCTCCTGACGTGAAAGGCACTATACAAGGGTAATTTTATTGTGTGGTCAGGATGTCTCAAAGCACTTCACGTGATTATTATATTATGATATGCAACTTGTCCTAGTTTGGCCTACAAACATCCTTTGCGTCATTTCACCAACAAAAAAACACAGTCGCTACATTTTACAGTCATGATAGTAATCTTCGCCTTTGATACAGAGCCTTATCACATTGTTGAAGATGCATCTCACAATACACCGTAAAGTGGATTGACTGTGTAGATGATGGGAATATGATGATTAGATATAAATAATAATATTATTATTTAAGACGTCTCAACAACATGACAAGGCAGGATTATTATTGGAAGGATTATTATTATTTTTCACTGTAAAGTGTAGCAACTGTGTGTTTTGTAAGGTGAATTGACACAAAGGATGTTCGTAGGACAAGCAAGAACTTTGCATTTATCCAGCGCCTTCACGTAGGGTAACGGAGAACTTTACGAGTGCGGAGTTGGACGCTGAGGGAAGCAAGATGGAGGGGATAGAGGGAGAGGGTTGCAGAGGTGATAGGTGTAGGAACCCAAAGAGACTGAAAGCTTGCACATACGAGCATTCCTCTTTTCCACGCGGACGATAAAGTTACAAACAAAGAAGCAAGCAGTCAGGGTTGTCAAGGCACTTGGAACTAGGAAGAATAGCTTTGTTCCTACTTTGATATCCGGGAATTGGCCAAGATAAGTGTCCAGGGTCAGGAGGGCTTGATCCACAAGTTTCTGGTGGTAGTCCGTCCACAGGAGATCGCAGTTCTGTAGGACCAAATAATAATAATAATAATAATCCTTGCATTTTGAAAGTGCACTTTTCACATCTTCTAGATGTGAAAAGACTGCCGGCACAGACTAGATGGGCCGAATGGCCTCCTTTTGTGCCGTAAAATTCTATGATTCTATGTCTCAAAGCGCTTCACAGAATATACTGTAAAGTCAATTGACTGTATATTTGTGGGTGAAACGCGGCAGCCAATTGCACACAGCAGCGTCTCCACAAACAGCCGTGGATTGAAATGACCAATTTTATTATTGTGGTATTTTTGGAGTGATTATTATTAGGCGTGTGTGCATGCAGTAACGAAACATGCCCAAGGTTTTGCCCTGACCTGCCTGGATTTGAACACAGGTCTCACGCTTGTAAGGCGAGTACTCTTATCACTGAGCTGCAGGACTCCACAAATGCCAAAGCCACTCAGTTACACTACATTATCTTGATAATCTCCCAGACTGAAGCAAATAACAGTTGCCACATCCCAAAGCGTCTTCACAGATTCAAGAACTTGTAGGCTAGTGTGGCAGCCAATTTGAATACAGCGATACATTAGAAACCAACCGTGCAGAATGGAGACAATTTAACCAAAGGCTTTGTGGGCCAAAGGGCAGGGGACATCCCTCATCTCTTTTTGAGTACAACAACAACTTGGATTTATATAGCGCCCTCACTCCACACCGGAAGGTGTCTCAGAGCACTTCACAATAACAGATCCGGGGGCCGAGCCAGGGGGAGGGGCAAAAAGGTGACAAAAAGTGCTGTCGGAAGGAAAGGTCTTTAGCTGAGATCTGAAGATAGGAAGAGAGGGGGCGAGTTCCAGGGTCTCGGGGCATAGTTGCTGAAGGCACAGCCACTGATGGTGGAGCAGGGGATTTGGGGGACACGGAGGGGCCAGACCTGGTAGAGCGAAGGCAATGGGTGCTGTTGTCTGGAGAGATGAGGTCAGAGAGGTAGGTAGGGGCGGTGCAGAGAAGTGGAGATTTGAAAACAAGAGCGAGGATCTCGAAATCGATTGTCTCCGGGTCAGGGAGCTAGTGCAGTCTGGCAAGGACTGGGGTAATCGGGGAGCAGAGTTTGGTATGGGTAAGAATGCGCCTTGTGAGCGAGGGGAAGACAGACACCTGAACAGACAGACGTGACCTTGGATTTACAGCATTCCCCAAGTACCACCTTAGAATGTCGGTCTCGAGCCCAATTAAGGGAAGCGAGGGGCTCCGATTCATACCCTTCTGATCCAGAGCAGTGACAGAGGTAAGAGAGGCGAGGGCGAGGCAAGTGGGTGAGTGACGCATTTAGGTGAATTTACGGCATCTTTATCTCCCGCTCTACCCCTCTCTGCACTGCCTTGCATCGCATATAACCACACAGATGAGGAGGGGCAGGCAAGGGAGGTGAGAGGTAGAGGCAATCGCAGAGAACACCCTCTTCCCCCCCACCCCCAAATTGACCCTGAAGACAAGAGCGCAGTCCACTGAGCCAGCCGATAGACGGGAGAATATCAGACATTGATTAGAGGAACATCTGAAAGAATAAAAAGATGTACAAATAGGGAACGGTAAACGAAAGAAGCGAGGAAATGTGATTAGAGTAGATGGGTCTTGGGGATAGCTAATAGACGGGGGAGGCGGGGAGATGCTGTGATTGTTGTAAAAACAGACCAAACATGAACAGGAAGTGTGTAACCAAAACACGCAAACAGGCACATTAATTATACATTACAAAATACAAGCCGCTTGCAAACAAATTCTGTGGTCTGAAGGGAAAAGGGAGAAGTCATCCGAGTCATCCTTGCGTTTGATTATAACGCCTTCTGCTGCCTTCAAAACAACTCAAAGCCCTTCACGGAATATACTGTGTATTTTGTGGGCGAAACGCGGCAGCCAATCGCGCACAGCAATGTCCCACAAAACAGTCGTTGGTTGAAGTGAAGAATTTTAATCTACATATTATATATACAATATATATATATTATATATACATATATACATATATACATATATACATATATATATATAGAAAGGGATTATTATCCCCAGAAACGTCCTCTCATTGGCGAGGTGAGCGCTCTCACCCACTATGCCACAGGACTCCACAAGTAGACATTTTACGCAGTACACTGCAGTACAAATCGTCATGACACACACACAAAAGCAAACCTGCACGTCTGCAGTTAAAGCTAGTTTGCAATTCAGCACAGCCACACATCTAGCCGCCTCAGACAGCTTTAGCTCATTCAAGATGCTGCTTAGAAACAGGGCTAGGGGGGAGGTGGGGGAAGAGAGGAATGACTCAGAGGCTGTCAGATCGAGTCTGCAGTACAGCACATCCACCACCTACCCACCCACGGCTTTGGTTCAATGCCAAGTCCCTGCGGCTCCCAAGTTCTAGTAATTGATGGCGTCTGCGTAGCCACCTTTCACCTAGATCAACTCCTCTCACTTTTTATATGTGGGGGAGGAAAAAGACAGTAAGCAGTGCTCATAGGGAGAAGGAATCTGTGAAACCTCACCTGTGCGACAGATGCTACATCTTCTCTGCCAACCCAATCGGGCTCATAGACTTCCTCCAGGACTTCAGATAGTTTCTTCGTGGCTTCTTGCATTGCTGGAAATCAAGCAATTATGGGGTGAGTGGGGGGGGAATTAACAATAAATATGAATAATCTTTGCATTTCATACAGTGCTTTATCACGTCTTTGAGACGCCTCAAAGCGCTTCACGGGATACGCTGTAAAGCAAATGGACTGCGTATTTTGCGGGCGAAACGCAGCAGCCAATTGTGCACAGCAGCGTTCCCACAAACAGCCGAGGATTGAGCGGTTATAATTTTAATTGTTGAAGGGATTAATACTAGAAAAGCGATCAGACAATTAACTTACAATCTGGTTCCTACTTACTGCTCGGTAAACAGAGGCCTGTGTCATAAGGAACCTTGCCTATGGTTTCTGTCTGCCCACCCGGGAATTTAACCCAGGTCCTCTTGCATGCGAGGCAAGTGCTCTAACCAATATGCTATGGGACGCCATCAAGCGATTATAAAGGGATTATAAATAATCAAACAGTCAGGGAGCCCTGCACAAAAAAACAAGAGGCCCTGCCTGCAGCTTGCACTCAAGTGTTTAGAAAATTTGGTTCTGCATATTAATGCAATTTACATTTATACAGTCATACTTGCATTCGGTACAGTGCCTTTCATGCTGGGAGAAAATCCCAGACCAACAAACAATGTACCAGCCTGTCCTCTCCCTCCTCTCGGCGGGCACTGGCCTGCTTTACGTCCCCCACCCAGCCCACACTGTAAATCGGGCCTTTAGCTTTTCTGCCCTACCCTCTGGAACTCCAACACACATTCCCTCCGCCTTGCACTATCTCTGTTGCCTCCTTCAAAGTCCGTCTCAAGACCTTCCTCTTTGATGGTGCGCTCGGCCACCCTTTTAATAATAATAATACTTGCATTTGATATTGCACTTTTCATGTCTTCTAGACGTCTCAAAACGCTTCACAGAATATACTGTGAAGTGAATTGACTGTATATTTGTGGGCAAAATGCAACAGCCAATTGAGCACAGCAGTGTCCCCACAATCAGTCGTGGGTTGAAATGACCAACTTTATTATTGTGGATTTTTTAGATGGATTATTATTAGTGTGTGTGGTGTGTGTGTGGAGTAACGAAACTTGCACAAGGTTTCACACTAACCTGCCTGGATTCAAACACAGGTCTCACGCTTGTAAGACGAGTGCTCTAACTACAAGACGAGTGCTCTAACTACTGAGCACAGGACTCCAGGACTTTTCAGCCCCTCCACCCTCTTCTTCCCTCCCTCCCACCCTCTCGATTCCATCCTCCAGCTGGGGTGGGTGGAAACGCTTAACTTGAGAATGTCATAATGATGTGAAAACGCTCTACAAATGAAACATAATCTGCCCTTCCGACACGAAAAGTCGCCGTGCAAATGATACGTAATTGTGTTGTTTGTTGTTGAAGGGCAGTCAAGACTCTCATAATATGACTCGGCATTGCCCACTTGACAATTACTATGTGGTGTGTGGGCAGTGCAGGTGCTGTTAACTGTCTGGCATTAACTGTCTGACTTTCTGCGCTTAATATGCCGCCCTCTTGCTCGCAGGCGACGCACAGGGAACACCATTGACTGCACCTAGCTTAGGCAATCCAAAAGCACTGAGCACCAGCTATTTTTTTTTAACAGCGCGCTCCTCTGTGCAAAAGGTTTACTTCAACCACAGAGGTTTGATCAGTTCTTATGCCGCTGTAGAGCCTCAGTCTTTAAATAAGCTTTGCATTTGACTTGTTAAGCATCAAACCACCTCAAAAGGATGCTTCACCGGATATTTCCTTTCCAACCCACGGTCACGTGGCCTCACTAACCTCCTTTGCTTTCTTCAAGGCCCGTCTCAAGATTCTAAATCTTTGACCGACTGCGCCTTTGGTCACCCTCCTACCCTTGCTCTACACCCTACCTGATCCCAACCCCAGCTCAGGTCCAAATCCCAGAATATCCAGCGTCTTGGGAAGTCCTCCCGACATGAAAGGCGCTACACAAATACATTCTGTGTCTGTTGTAATTGATGCTCTGTCAAGCAAACATCTGCCCACAATACACCACCGGATGTTACCACTACATGAATGAAAGACAGCATTGAATGCGCTATTAGGTTCGGGGAGTGAACAGCGGTAGAATAATAATCCTCGCATTCGATATAGTGCTTTTCGCGTCTTCTGGATGCCTCAAAGCGCTTCACAGCATATACTGTAAAGTGAATTGGCTGTATATTTGTGGGTGAAACGCAGCAGCCAATTGCGCACAGTCGTGGATTGAAATGACCAATTTATGATTGTGTTTTTTTTGGAAGAATTATTATTAGGCGAGTAGAAGCTGGTACCTTTCACAGCAGTCAAGTATGTCCGCAGATCTTTCTGGAGTTTGGTTCCTTCAGTCTACAGGAAGAAAATTACATGAGTCATAGAAATTTCAGGTGGACTGCTCTCAAAATAAAAATACGCAGCAAGAGAGAGGGAGAGGATAAAAAGCACAAATAGAAATAACACTGCACAACGTTGCCAAATCACAGCTTTTTACAATTTCCACTTTCACGCAAAAAGTAAAAATTGAGAGAGAGAGAGATAGAGAGTCCTTTCCCAGATCTCCAATGCTCAGGAAATCCACAGGATGTTCGGTGTTTTCTGCGACTGTAAACAACCGATCCCGGTGGAAATTGAAAAAAAGAGGAAAGTGGAACATTTAAAAAGAGACAGCAAAGGCACGATGAGCCAAATAGCTGAACTGTAAATTTCTTCTGTGCTGTAAATTTCCACAGTTCTAAAATGCAGAACCAGGGGAAGTGAAAGGAAACTGATCAGGGCAACTATATACAAGTATAATAATTTAATCCTTGCATTTGATATAGCGCTCCTCACGTCTCCTAGGCGTCTCAAAGTGCTTCACAGAGAATGAATTGACAGTACTTTTGTGGGCGAAACACGGTAACCGAAACGGTAACGGCACAGCAGCATCCCACAAACAGTCATGGATATTGTGGGTGTGTGTATATATAGATATATATAGATATAAAATATGCTCTTTCTCACAGTGTTGCCAGAGATAGCAATTGGCACCATTATACAGAGAGTTTGATTTTTCGCCTCTTACCAGCTGTTTGTTGAAGTTCTGGACACAGTGCTCAAACTGTTCATCTTTCGTCTCGTCCGCCTTTCCCAGCTTCTGAAGGACCTACAATGTTAAGAGGATGGAGGGAAAGAGAGAGAGAGATTGAGCCAGGGCAGGTCTGAGAATATACTATAAAAGTGAATTGACTGTGTGCTTTGTGGGTGAATAAGTGACATCAAGCGGTACAGGATCGAATGGATGGAATGATGTGTAGCCACATCCGAGTGAGAGCACAAGCTTTGGTAAACGCAAAAAGCGTCCGTCAACATCTGTGTTGCACTGACATGGATTCCCTGATTCCTCAGTAAGACAATCACAATCGGCAGTCCTTATTGTGAAGCTGTACGCATTCCTCTCTCTCCCTTTCCTCGAGTTGCCAAAGGTTCAAGGCTATTTCTGATAAACAGCTCCTGTAGCTCAGTGGTTAGAGCACTCGCCTTACAAGCATGAGACCTGTGCTCGAATCCAGGCAGATCAGGGTGAAACCTTGGGCAAGTTTCCGTACTCCACACACACACACACACACACACACACCTGATAATAATCTGTCCCAAAAAACACATCAATAAAAATTGATAATTTCAATCAACGACTGTTTGTGGGGACGCTGCTGTGCGCAATTGGCTGCCACGTTCCGCCGACAAATATACAGTTAATTCACTTTACAGTATATTCTGCGAAGCGCTTTGAGACGTCTAGAAGATGTGAAACACGCTATATCAAATGCAAGGATTATTATTATTATCATTATTATTATATGTCAACCAGGGCAGCAACTGAGCAGGCAAATTAGCGTCTGAACTCCCAGAGCAAGTTTAAAAGTCAGCTTTTCTGCAACTAAAGCACAGTTCACAGGCCTCTGCTGCAACATTGATTGCGAGTCTACGGGGATAAGATTGAAAGTTCCTCCCACCTTCCCTCCCTGTTGGGTGACCTGCTGACAATTACTGTAAGCGGGGAATCAGCAAATTGTTCTGACACCAGTGATGATGTGTGTGTGTGTATGTGGAGACGGCGGTGGCAGCGGTGGTGTGGGGGTGGGGGGGGTGGGGGGGCAAGTCTGTTACAGCTATTTATGAAGAATGATCAGTTTTGAATGAAATTGGGGCCTTTCACAAAACCCTGACATCTCGACATGAAGAAAAGCATCAACGTCTGAAGTTCACTTGACAAGATTAATAAAAAATAATAATCCTGGCATTTGATACAGCGAACTATCAAGCCTTATCCTTTGATTAGGAATCACCTTTAATGTCTCCCTGGGTTTGGGATCAAGCCTAACTGTACCACTCAGCAGGGATCCACAACACAATTCCTCGGATGAGATAGTCATTAGTTGCTCTTGACTCAAGCCCCCGCCGCCACAGGCTAATAATAATCTTTGCATGTGATATGGCGCCTTTTCACATCTTCTAGATGTCTCAAAGTGCTTCGCAGAATATACTGTAAAGTGAATTGACTGTATATTTGTGAGTGAAAAGCGGCAGCTAATTGCACACTGCGAGGTCCCCACAAACAGTCGTGGATTGAAATGACCAATTTATTATTGTGGGTTTTTTGGAGGGATTATTATTAATGGATGTGTGGAGTAAGGAAACTTGCCCAAGGTTTCGCCCTGACCTGCCTGGATTCGAACCCAGGTTTCACACTTGTAAGGCGAGCGCTCTAACCACTGAGCTACAGTACTCCACGCTAACTTTTTTTTAAGAGCCTTTGAACCCACAGCTCACAAGCATTCGAATTGCAGCTATTTTTAAGGGCCTGATTTACTGTATCTCTTACCTTACCGTATAGTTTTACACCCCCTAAAGCCATTTTCCGAACCTGACTGCAGTGGTGGGAGGGTTTCTGGAGTAACTATTCCAGATGTTTGAATGATGCTCTCACTTTCTTGCCATTAGATCACAGCTGCCTGAGTCATTCATTCCAATACCAGTACACAGGGTCAGTACATTCAACATCACAGCCAGAGCAGCGACAACTTGACTGTACTGCATAAACACTCCCCCGTCAGAAACACCCCCACACACATAGCAATGGAACATAGTGAATCTCCATCGCATTATACTAATAATAATCATGCTTGCATATGATATAGCACTTTTCACGTCTTCTAGACGTCTCAAAGTTCTTCACAGATTATACTGTAAAGTGAATTGACTAAATATTGTGGGCAAAATGCAGCAGCCAGCACAGAGGCGTCCCCACAAATAGTAATGGGTTGAAATTATGCCAATTTATTATTGCTTTTTTTTAGCGTTAGAGATCCGGGCTAGATTCTGAACAACAACTTGAATCTATATAGCGGTCTCCCTCACCCCATGCCAGACGGCGTCTCAAGAGTTCTTTCCAATAACGGATCCCGGAGCCGAGCCAGGGGGAGGGGGAAGAAGGTGACCGAAAGCGCGGTCGATTGAAAAGAAAGGTATTTAGACTTGAAGGTAGGAAGAGAGGGGGGGGGGGGCGAGGCGAAGGCAGTGAGCTCAACAACCTCATGTTTCTTCCTTCCTTTACTCCGAAATAAACAGAGACACTCGCTGCCTATACAAAACCATTTCTACTCTCATCCCCGAACTGCAAGAGACACATGAACCACAGCTGTCTGTCACGCACATTCCATTGCAACCTCAAGCCTAAATACACACATTCAGTCCCCAGTGTCTTCAAATAAAATCCTCAGTTAGCAAAAAAACACACCATGAATTTAGCCTGACTTCATAACAAAGCTTTTAACCCCATGAGTTCCAAACAACGGTATCAAAGGCTATTATTTCTCTAATAATAATCCTTGCTGTTGATACAGCGCCTTATCACATTGTTGATGCAATTGTTTTTTGTTTAAAAGGGATTATTATGCCCGAAAAGCGATTCATTAATCAACTAACAACTTGTTCCTATTTTTTTTAAATACACCTAATTCTGGAAAGTAATAAGCGCAGGTTGGCAAAATGCAAGGCTTGGGGACCCCAGAGGGTAAGAGACTATGGTTCAATCCCGGGCAAAGCCCAGGCCTTGGGTGGGTTTCCTTACTCCACACGCCTCTGTTTGCCTGGCAGTTGTTTGTCTATTGGTAGATCGCTTTTATAGGGATAATAATCCTTATATATAAAAAAAATTGGTCGGTTCAATCCTTGACTGTTTGTGGGGACGCCGCCGTGCGCAATTGGCTGCGCGTTTCATCCACAAATATACAGTCAATTCACTTTACAGTTTATTCTGTGAAGCGCTTTGAGACGTTTAGAAGACGTTAAATGAAATGCAAGGATAATTACAGTATTATCATTGTTATGAATATAATGATGGCACACCCTCCCCTCCCTCTCTGTCTCTCCTCCCATCGCTGCAATGCCTTGGAAATGACCTAGATAGAAATTTGGCCTCCGCTTTGCGTACAATTGGCCACAAAATATATACATAGTGTATTAACCAAAAACTTATCACAAGCCTCTAATAGATTTCGGAGTTGAGCTCCTCAAAATGTCTCCTCCCAGCCCCCAATCTCAAAAAAAATTAATTTCAATCATGCTTTTTGGCAACATCTAGCTCTCTGTCTGTGTTCAGGCTTCCCTAATCTATCTGAGAGAGAGAGATTTATTCTGTACGAAGAGGCACTATTCAAGGGCAAACAGTTTTTGTACAATTCACACAGATCTGTCTCTCCCTCGGACATCGGTTGTTCATATTCACCGTGCTCTGTGTAAATGGTCTCTTCGCTATCTATCTCTCTTCTGAGCTGTGTCTTTGCCTTCAGGCTCTACAACTGTGGCTAGATTACCCAGTCCCACAGTACAATATCAACAACCACAACCACAAAATTACACTTGTATAGCACCCATATAGGCTTCGCGACCACATCATTCCCACCCTCGCCCGTCTCCACTAGCTCCCCATCTCCCAGAGGGTCGAATTCAAGATCCTCGTCCTCGCTTTCAAGGCCATTCACGGCCTTGCCCCCGTCTATCTCTCTGATCCGCTGTCTCCCTATCAGCCTGCCCGTCCCCTCCGTTCAGCGGGCTCTGGCCTGCTCCACGGCCCCCGCCTGAACCACCCTACTACCATTTACCGTGAATTCTGTGAAGCACTTTGAGACGTTTAGAAGACATGAAAAGCGCTATATCAAATGCAAGGATTATTATTATTATCTCCAATAACTATAAATGCAATATGTTGTGGTTATGCCTCCAGGTTCTTGCCTACCCCATCTACCCTGTCCTCCCATCATGAAAGGCGCTACGCAGACGTAATTTGGTTGTTGTATTTTGTTGGGTTGATGGCTTTCTACGCCTCTATCGGGTCTCCCCTCAACCATCTCAGCTCTAATGAAGATAGGCCCAGCTTCCCCAGGCTCTCCTCATAACAATAACTAGAGCCCTCCATCCCCAAAATCGCTTAAAACCTCCCCTGCCTTGACATACACATTCACTTCTCTTTACAGCATATTCTGTGAAGCGCTTCGAGACATCTTATCATGAAGACGTGATAAGGTCCAATGTCAAACGCTAGGATTGTTATTAGTATTATAATATCGTTCTAATAATAATCCATGCATTTGATATACACATCTAGACATCTCAAAGCACTTCACAGAATCTACTGTAAAGTGAACTGACAGTGTACATATATATATATGGGCGAAATGTGCAGCCAATCACGCACAGCAGTGTCCCCACAAACAGTCATCGATTGATGTGACCAATTTTATTACTTTTTATATACGGATTATTAATAGACGTGTGTATGGAGTGAGGAAACTTGCCCAAGGTTTCGCCCTGATCTGCCTGGAATCAAACCGAGGTTTCTCTCTTGTAAGGCGAATGCTCTAACCACTGAGCTACATAGTCCCCACCTCTTGTTCTGCTGTTCGCAGACCATGCGCCCAGCAGCGTAGTGAGAGATTAGCGAAAACAACAAAAGGAAATGCAAACACATTTATTTGCAGAAGTCACCAGTCACACAGAACGCACTCACAGTCAGTAAGACGCACTCAGACAGACAGTAAGAGCTGTGAATTTCTACAAGCACACAGTTTACCATCCAGATCATTCATTTCATGGCAGTTTATGGGTGCCAATTGGCTGCTGCTTTTGCCTGCAAATAGATAGTTACTACACTTTACACTAACCTCTGACATTAACATGATAGGCGATGCATCAAATGCAACAACGTGCATCTACACTGTGCCTTTCACATCAGGAAGAGTTCTCTCAGCACTTCACGAGATATAGTGCAAAGTGTAGTGACTGTATTTTGTAGGCAAAGAGGGCTACCAATTTCAGCACAGCAATAATAATAATCCCTGCATTTGATAGTGAGCTTTATCACATCTTCTAGATGTCTCAAAGCGCTTCACAAATAATATTGTAAAGCGGATTGATTGTATCTTGTGGGCAAAACATGGCGGCCAATTGCGCACAGCGGCGTCCCCACATACAGTCGTGGACCAAACCTTGCTGATTTATTTATTTTTTATTTAACAATGTCCCGCAAACAGCCGCACAAAACAAACGATGGATTGATATACGCTACACGAAGAAGCGGTGGTTAGGACGAGGAACATTGCCTCGGAGAGTTCGGCATTTTAAAGGCAAAATTAGATCAATGTTGTTGGCGGAGGCGGAATTAGAGGATGTGGGAGAGATGGCATTTGAACCAGATGGACTTTTCCCCCCATGAGCTTTCCAGTTTAAGTGCTAAGCAGGATCCCAATGTACAGTTGCTGTTCCCTGGACTGGAAGAACACATTCCACTAATTATCTCAAATTCTTTCCAATGCTCAGTTTTTGAAGTGCGTTTATTTTTTTTTCAGGTCTTTTTCCCCAATGGATTGACCAAGACTAGCCAATTCAACACAGTGCTGTAGCTCATTGAAATACACGAACCTGCCTTTACACACATTCACCCACCGAGCAATTAGCTCGGCCCTAAGAACCTCCCCGCCCTCTCCGTTCAGCGGGCTCTGATCTGCTCCATGTCCCCACGCCTGACCTGCCCTACCATCAGCCTCTCTGCCCCCACACTCTGGATCTCTATCCCACAGTCCCTTTGCCTTACTTCCTCCCATGCCTCCTTCAAGGCTGGTCTCAAGACCCTCCGCTTCGACCGTGCCTTCTGCTGCCCTCCCAACTCTCTCCCTCCCCTCTACCCCTCTCCCTTATTCGGGTCCCCACCTGACTCTTCAGTGCCTTGGGACGTCCTCCCAACATGAAAGGTGCTCTATAAATGTAATTTTCTTTGTGTTGTTGTTGTTAACAGCTTTCACCATCAAGTCACCGTAATGGCACGAATACTCATATTAGTTCTGCCTTGATCGCTAAGTCACTGGTTCAGAAGGTGGGTTCAAGCCCAACATCAGTGAGGAAGAACAAATATAAGAGCATCTATACACATCCTTGCATTTGATATAGCGCTTTTCACGTCTTCTCGACTGTGTCTCAAAGCGCTTCACAGAATATACTGCAAACTGAATTGACTGTATATTTGTGGGCAAAAGGCAGCAGCCAATTGCGCGTAGCAGTGTCCCCACAAACAGTCATGGATTGAAATTACTAATTTATTATTGGTTGTTTTTGGAGGGATTATTATCAGGCGTGTGTGTAGAGTAAAGAAACTTGCCCAAGGTTTCCCCCTGACCTGCCTGGATTGGAACGCAGGCCTCTCACTTGTCAGGCCAGTGCTCTAACCACTGAGCTACCGGATTCCACAAAGTCTACGGTGTCAATTTGCAAAAACAGTCCTTAAACTATTATGATTATTATAGGATTTTACTGCAGGGTCGTGACTACCGCAACCAAGGGGACTGGGCTGAAGATACAGCATCGTCACTGCTCGTAACAGTGGGAGAGAACCAGCAAACATTGTCTAGGCTTCGAGCCACCAGGCCTTACCCTCCGACCCCCACCAACCCCGACAGTCCTGAGGTACCCCAAATACACTCAGCAACTGCTCCGAGTTATGGCAGCTGCGAGCCTGGGCGTGAAAAGAGTAGAGGGGCTGCATTCAAGAGGAACTCATGCTTAGGCCAAGCACAGCTTGATGATGAGTAGTCCTAGCAGCTGCTTTGGCTGCTGTAATGCACAAACAACTGACGCACAGCAGCGCTCAGCTCAAGCCACACTGAAAACCCTCTCCAGAAATTGTACAGCATATACAAGGGCATCAGTGGTGAAACCGGAAGAATCCTAAAATTGCAGGAGGCCTTTCGACCATCGAGCCTGCGGTGGCTCCTTTGAAACAGCTACCCAACTAGTCCCACTCCCTCCCCCCATCGACGCCCACCATCCCACAGGCCTGCAAATGTTTAATAATAATAATAATCCTTGCATTTTGATATCGCGCTTTTTCACATTGACGCCTCAAAGCACTTCACAGAAATATACTGTAAAGTGAATTGACTATATTTGTGGGCGAAATGCGGCAGCCAAATGCGCACGGCAGCGTCCCCACAAACAGTCGTGAGTTGAAATGACCAACTTATTATTATTGTGGGTTTTTTTGGAGGGATTATTATTAGACGTGTGTGCGTGCGGAGTAAGAAAATTTACCCAAGGTTTCGCCCTGATCTTTCTGGATTCAGGTCTCATGCTTCTAAGGCGAGTGCTCTAACCACTGACCTACAGGAGCTTTAAGTACCTATTCAATTCCCTTTCGAAAGCTACTGTCAAATTCTGCTTCCCTTTTCAGGCACTGGGTTCCAGATGGTAACAATAACAAATGGCATTTTTCTAGAGCTTTTCACACCCAGGGGGACGTTCCAAGGATTGGGACACAAGCTGGTGGATGGGATCAGGAGGGGTGGAGGGCAGGAGTCCTGTAGCGTGAGACATGTGTTGGAATCCAGGTAGGTCAGGGCGAAACCTTGGATAAGTTTCCTTACTCCACACACATGCCTAATAATAATCCCTCCAAAAAATATATAATAAAATTGTTCATTTCAAACCACGACTGCTTATGGAGACGCTGCTGTGCGCAATTGACTGCCGCGTTTCGCCCACAAATATACAGTCAATTCGCTTTACAGTATATTTTGTGAAACGCTTTGAGACACAGTCTTAGAGATGTGAAAAGCACAATATCAAATGCAAGGATTATTATTATTATAGGTTGGTTGGTAGAGGTTAAGTCACAGACGTAAAAAGAAGTAAGGCCTCTGGGTTAAAAAAAATTCTCCTCATCTCCCCTCTGGTTCATTTATTTGCCAGTTATCCTAAATCAGTGGCTCCTGGTTACCGACCCACCCGCTAGTGGAAACAGTTTCTGCCTAGTCCATCAAAACCACTCATGATTTTGAGCACATCTATTAAATCTTTAATCTTATTAAATAAAAATGAGGCTTCAATATTTCAATAGGTAGGTGCACTCCGCCATCAGAACTCTGCGCTGCAGACCCTTCCACATTCCTTGCATTTAACATAGGACTTTTCACATCTTATCGATGTCTCAAAGTGCTTCACAGAATATACTGTAAAGTGAATTGACTATATTTCTGGGTGAAACGCAGCAGCCAATTGCGCACACCAGCGTCCCCACAAACAGTCATGGGTTGAAATGACCAATTTCATTATTGTGGGTTTTTGGGGGGATGGATTATTATTAAGTGTGTGTGTGGAGTGAGGAAACTTGCCCAAGGTTTTGCTCTGACCTGCCTGGATTCGAACACAGGTCTCACGCTTGTAAGGCGAGCGCTCTAACCACTGAGCTGCAGGAGCTTGGTATAAAGGCGGGTTGCAATTTTATTCAACTTACAACAGCATCCACGATATCAAGGTCAGAGCTCTGGGAGAAATCAGTGAGGTTGATACGAAAGACGAGATGATTGATATACAGTATTTTATTGCAAGGCAAGCATGCACACTGATGTACTTAAAAATGGTCTCCATTCTGCAGCTAGAGGCTAGCCTCTACACAAGCTTATTTAAATAGTTAAATAATACTACTACTAATAATAATAATCCTTGAATGCGATCCAAGCATTAAAGCATCTCCCGTGAAGTCCCGTAACGTAATGCTTAGCCTCGCCTTGCAAGCCAGAGGCCCTCAGTGGCTCTAATAATTTCCGAGGTTAGGTAAATAGGATACGTCGCGCGAGGGAGAGAGGAGGAGTGGGGGGGGGGGGGGGAGAGAGAGAGCATCCATTCCAACAATCTATCTCTGGAATTTTTATGAGCCCAGAGTGTTCTTTGAGATAACTGCTAGAGTCTTAACCAACTAAACCCACACATAGCTTGGCCATTGAGAGAGAGAGACAGAGAGAGAGCACTGTCTGGCTAAGCTTTCCTGCTGCTCGTCCAGCTAGGGCCACCCTCCCCGTTAGTTGGGGCTTTGGTTTTCAGTCCAGCTCGGGTCTGAAACAATGACTGTCCAGCGCCTTGGGACGTCCTCCTCACGCGAAAGGCAGGCGCTGTACAAGTGTCATTTTGTGGCTGTTGGTGTTGTTGCAGGATTAAGAAGATTAGCTGAGTGGGAGGATTCCCTGCTCTCAATGACTGACCGGTTGAAAGGACGGGTTAAGTGGGCACAGGTTCAGGAATGTAAAGGGTCTTTTTAGCACCAGGAAGAAGCATTCCTTTTGACAGAGCAATAAACGGCCGGGAAGCGGTGACCAGAATGGTTTATACCAGGCCAGGAAACAGGATTAATTATAAGGAAGCAGCTTGATGCCTCGACGGGAAGAAGCTAGGACGAGAAAGAGGAGGACACAGGAAAGGGTGGGGGGTTGGGGGGGAAGAAAAGTAGAATGAAGTCAAGACAAGCAAGAGTGCCCAATTCAATCGAATTTCACTTGCGATTTTAAAAGAACCGATGGAATGAACACCATGTGGGAGAAAAAAAGTCGGAAGTTGGAACCACAAGTGAAACTAAATGCAAGGAAACTGAATGCATTATGAAATCACATTGCCGATTTATAATTAACACACAACTCAAACACACACGATATACAGTATAGCAAACGGGAAGAAAGAGGGGAAAACAAAACTGCAAGTTATTGTTTTTTGCAGCAATCCCTATTCTCTTCGGTCAGAGAAACCTGGGTGTCAGAGATCTTATAGAACCACAGCTCAGGCAGACAGCAGTGTTTGACATTTCAGAGAATTAAGTCTAATCTCCCATCAGCTGTTGGATTTCCCCCTCCAACAGCAAGGCTCCCCATACTCCCCCTCTCAACACAACGTCATCCCAGAGCTCCAGACACACCCAGTAATGGAGTTAGAGCACTCGCCTTACAAGTGCGAGACCTGTAATCGAATCCAGGTAGGTCAGGGAAAAACCTTGGGCAGGTTTCCTAACTCCACACACCTAATAATAATCCCTCCAAATCCCACCTCATAATAATCCTTCCAAAAAAAACACAACTGTAAAATTGGGCATTTCAATCCACGACTGTTTGTGGGACGCTGCTGTGCGCAATTGGCTGCCGCATTTCGCCCACAAATATACAGTCAATCCACTTTACAATACATTCTGTGAAGCTCTTCGCGAAGTCTAGAAAATGTGAAAAGGCGCTATATCAAATGCAAGGATTATTATTATTATTATTATAATAAAACGTGCCTTGTGATATGGCGCCTGATCACATCTCAAAGGGCTTCACAGAAAGTATTGCAGAGTGGATTTATTGTATGTGAGCGAAACGCGGCAGCCATCTGCACCCAACCATGTCCCACAAGCAGTCGTGAATTGAGTGACCAAATTACTATTATTCTCTTACATACAAGGGATTATTTGCCCCCGCAAAAGCCATCTGCCCAACAAAGGCAAGCGGAGTAAACCAACTTGCCTCAGGTTTCCCCCCTGCCCAGGAATCAAACCCGTGTTCTCTCGCTTGCGAGGCGAGTGCCCTAACCACTACTCCACAGGAGGCCACAGTATTTAAACACACTGATCACATTCGCCTTCAGTTACAGTCACTACATTCTGCAGGCATTACCCGAGAAGCACTTTCAAGATTGTCCACATTAAATTAAGGATTAGGATTATTCATTATATTGATTTTATGACATTGAATTTTACGATTTGATTACATTGAATTTTTTTTAAAATCCTCACCTTCAATTACGCCATTTAATTATTGATTATATTCAACATTCCCATTGAATTATCTAAACAATAATAATGATTATTTTACCTTTGATATCGCACCTTTCACATCAGGGGGACATTTCAAAGTGCTTCGAAGGATTCACTGTAAAAAATCTAGTCGTACCCATGCACTTTGTAGGTGAATTTTATAGATCAGCAATTAATCTCTCCCCAGTGAAGTATTTGGATTACCGACATTAAAAATGATTACAGTAAACTCCTGATAACTCAACCCTGTCTTAACTTGCCATGAGCACTTAAATCATCAATGTTGCATTTACTTATGTATTTCTACACAGCTCAGTGTACAGTAGCTCAGTGGTTTCGAGAGTTTGCCTTACAAGCAAAAGACCTAGGTTCAATTCCCGGTAGGTCAAGTCAAGGCGAAACCTTGGGCAACTTTCCTTACTCCACAATGATAACTAAGAATAATCCCTCCCCAAAACAACAACAATAAATTGGTCACTTCAATCCACCACTGTTTGTGGGGACGCTGCTGTGCGCAATTGGCTGCCGCGTTTCGCCCACAAATATGCAGGCAATTCGCTTTACAGTACATCCTTTGAGGAGCTTTGGGGCGTCTAGAAGGCGTGAAAAGCACTATGTCAAATGGAAGGATTATTATTAATGTGCCTAGCTCACTACTACTGATAACTAGTCACCGGGCCCTTTTCCCTCGGAGCGAAGAGTCAGCAGGAGCCTACTGCATTCTTTTTAACGCTCCTGTCATCTTATTATTGATTACTCAGGCCGAAGGCAGTAAATTCAGATTCACTGATAAGATTTACTCGCGGTTACAATCTCGCCGCCCAATCAAACTATCTGGATTAGCAATAACAAATTGTTTTAATATCTCCATCGCACAGCCACAGCGCAATGTTAAAAAGTGCGAGGATTACTATACCGTACAGTGAATGGACTGCGTTTTGCAGGCGAGCACTGAACAGTGTATGTGTCGGGACTCTGCAGTATATTCTGTGAAGCGCTAAATCAAATGCAAGGATTATTATTATTATTATTATTAAGATGTGTGTCCGTGCTGTGTGGTTATGGGTTAGGCTCTGTGTCTGAATGCTAGGTCTCCTGTGTTGAGCTGTTTGCTGGCTGTCTGTGCTGTACCTCAATGCTAGGCTCAGGTTGCCCTCTGTGTATGCAAAGTCTCTGTATGTAGCTCTGTATCTGTGCAGCAGTGTGTCAGGAGTGTGTGTGTGAGTGTCAGTGTGTGTGTGTGTGTGTGTCAGTGTGTGTGTGTGTCAGTGTGTGTGTGTGTGTGTCAGTATGTGAGTGTGTCAGTGTGTGTGTGTGTGAGTGTCAGTGTGTCAGTGTGTGTGTGTGTGTCAGTATGTGAGTGTGTCAGTGTGTGTGTGTGTGTGTGTCAGTGTGTCAGTGTGTGTGTGTGTGTCAGTGTGTGTGTGTGTGTGTGTCAGTGTGTGTGTGAGTGTCTGTGTGTGTGTGTGAGTGTCAGTATGTGAGTGTGTCAGTGTGTGTGTGTGTGTGTCAGTGTGTCAGTGTGTGTGTGTGTGTGTGTCAGTGTGTCAGTGTGTGTGTGTGTGTGTGTCAGTGTGTGTGTGAGTGTCAGTGTGTGTGTCAGTCTCTGTATATTAGTCTGTGTATATGAACTGAGACAGGCCCAGACTGAGGAGAGAGAGAGAGAGACAATACGGGGCAGGGAGGGTAAGAGAGAGGGAGGCCTTCACACCAGCCTCTCTTTCCATATGATCACCCTCTCCCCCCCTCACTCCCCCCTCACTCCCCCCCCCCCCCCTCTCTCCCCACCCCCCACACACTCCCCCCTCTCTCCCCCCTCATATTATCCCCCCCCCCCCCCTCACCTTCTCCTGTGCTCGGCTGATTTTCTTCTGCATGTTCTTGGCCAGGAACCCGGCGCTCACCCCCTTCCCCGGATCCGCCATCTTACCCCCTGCCCCTCACCCCCTCACACACACACACACACACACCCCTCACACACACACCCCTCACACACACACCCCTCACACACACCCCCTCACACACACCCCCTCACACCCTCACACACACACACCCCCTCACACACACACCCCTCACACACACACCCCTCACACACACCCCTCACACACACACACACACACACACACCCCTCACACACACCCCTCACACACACACCCTCACACCCTCACACACACCCCTCACACACACACCCTCACACACACACACCCTCACACACACCCCTCACACACACACCCTCACACACACACACCCTCACACACACCGTCACACTCACACACACACCCCCTCACACACACACTCACACCCTCACACACACACCCCTCACACCCCCTCACACACACACCCCCTCACACACACACACCCCTCACACACACACCCCTCACACACACACCCCTCACACACACACCCCTCACACACACACCCCTCACACACACACACCCTCACACACACACCCCCTCACACTGACACACACACCCCCACCCACTCACCCGCACAGACAGACACCCCCTTCACACACAGACACACACAGAGAGAGACACACAGAGAGAGACACAGACCCACACAGACCTCCCCCCCACACACACACACACACACACACACACAGACAGACAGACAGACTTCCCCCCACCCTCACGGCCTGACTAACAGACAGACTCGGCCTGACGCCCCCTCCCTCGCACTGACACTGGGACTGCGGCAGCCCGGCTTAAAGGGGAGGGTCCATTAAAGGGGGTGGGAATGTTTAAAGGGAAAGGAGGTGTGTGGTTTAAAGGGGAGTGGTTTAAAGGGAATTGGGTATTTAAAGGGGAGGGCTCACTTAAGGGGTGGGGATGTTTAAAGGGATCTCCTTCAAGAGGAATAGCTTCAAATGGGTTTTTGCTTATAAAGAAAACGTTCCCAACTTCCCCCCCCACCACCGTGTCTTCATGTCATTTCACGTCTTCTAGAAGCGCTTCACAGAATACACTGTAAAGTGAATTGACTGTATATTTGTGGGTGAAACGCGGCAGCCAATTGCGCACAGCGGCGTCCCCACAAACAGTCGTGGGTTAAAACGACCAATTTTTTTGATTATCGTGGGTTTTTTGTGGACCGATTATTATTAGATTGTGTGGAGTAAGGAAACTTGTCCAATGGAGAGGAAGGGGGGGGAGTTGTCGCCCGCAAAATATACAGTCAATCCACTTTACACCAATATCCTGTGAAGGGCATCGATACGTCTCAACGACGTGATGATGCGTGGTATCAAATGCAAGGATTATCATTATTATTATTTGATGCTCTTGAGACGTCCTCCCAAAGCGAAAGGCGACGTATCAATGTAAATTGTAATCAACACTCCTCACACCACTGCTCCCACCCCCAACCTACCCCCACTCCAACTCCCACCACTCCCGTCCAATGTTTAGAAGAGATGAACTGCTGTCTCTGCTAATGCTTTGGTCAGCAAATCCATAGCACATCAAATAATAATAATAATAATCATCCTTGCATTTTCACGTCTTCTAGACATCTCAAAGCGCTTCACAGAATATACTGTAAAGTGAGTTGACTGTATATTTGTGGGCGAAATGTGGCAGCCAATTGCGCACAGCAGCTTCCCCCACAAACAGTGGTGGATAGAGTCACCAAATTATTATTGGTTTTTTTCTTGAGGGATTATTATCAGTGTGTGTGGAGTAAGGAAACTTGCCCAAGGTTTCGCCCAAGGTTCTGCCGGGAATCGAACCCAGGTCTCTCACTCGCGAGGCGAGTGCTCTATCTAACCACTGAGCTACAGGACTCCACATCACAGACATAGGCAGGGTTTAACGATTACGGATTGGCGAAGGACATTGGCGAAGGATTGCAAATCCAGCACAGTAAGTGATTAAGACACAGCAACACCGGGTCCAATGGCCCAGTGGAGTAAGAGGACACCACCCTGGACAGAACTTAGCAGAGATGAGCTTGAGTTCACGAGGGAAATTCTAGAGAGCTTGTTTCTATTCTTGTCTGTGAGAGGCACGGTGTGAGCATATTGTAGCTCTGCTGGGCACATTGTGCAACCCTATCCCATCAACCCCCTCCCCCGCCCAACCACCCCCGCTTCACAGCTGACTCATATCAGCATATAAATCTGGCTCGCGCTCAAACAACAGTGCAGTCTGTTGACTATCCACTTCCTAAAACAGCTCCCGTTAACCAAGCAAGCCAAAACTCCAAGGGTTTGGTAGAGTAGGAATAGATAGGAAAGGATAGGGTAGAGTAGAGTAGGGTAGGATAGGATAGGATAGGGTAAGGTAAGGTAGAGTAGGGTAGAGTAGGGTAGGATAGGGTAGAGTAGGAAACAAAAACAGAAGTTGCTGGGGGAACGCAACAGGTCAGAACCGTTCTGACGAAGGGTTGTAGACCCGAAATGTTGACTCTTTTTCCTTTCTCCATGGATGCTGCCTGACCTGCTGAGTTTCCCCAGCAACTTCTGTTTTTGTTTCAGATTCCAGCATCTGTAGTATTTTGTGTTTTGTTAAGGGTAGGGTAGGGTAGGCTTGTCCAACCTTTTGGCTGCTGAGGGCAGGATGCCCTATTAGAGAAAACGTCCGCAGGCCGCATAAGCAATATGTTTGTGTTTTCCAGAAATTCTAACAAGCAATGACTTGTTATCTATTCCTACTCTACCAAACCCTTGGAGTTTTGGCTTGCTTGGTTAACGGGAGCTGTTTTAGGAAGTGGATAGTCAACAGACTGCACTGTTGTTTGAGCGCGAACCAGATTTATATGCTGATATGAGTCAGACGATCGATGTTCTGACAGCATGTCAGAACATCGAGTCGTGGACGAGGGACAACTTTTTGCAATTGAACGTGAATAAGACCGAGGCCCTCCTGATTGGCTCAAGCCAGTGCCTCCGCACATCGGGCGCTGCCAGCCTCAATATCCAAGGTTGCACTCTCCACCTCACAAAGCCAATCAGGAACCTCGGCATCATGTTCGATCAAAAACTTTCCTTCCTCCCCCACATCCGCGCCTTGACCGGCACCGCCTATTTCCATCTGCGCAACATTGCCAGGCTCCGTAATTATCTTACCCCCCGCGCTGCCGAAACACTCATGCACGCATACATCACCTCACGGCTGGACTACGGAAATTCTCTCCTAGTCGGCCTCCCCAGTTCCTCCATTCACAGGCTGCAGGCCATCCAAAACTCTGCAGCCCGTGTACTATCCCGCACCCGCCTCCGCGACCACATAAGCCCCACCCTCGCCCGTCTCCACTGGCTCCCCATCCTCCAGAGGATCGAGTTTAAGATCCTCGCCCTCACCTACAAGGTCTTACACGGCCTTGCCCCATCCTACCTAACCGATCTACTCTACCCCTACACGCCCACCCGGACCCTCCGTTCAACAGGACTTGGCCTGCTCCAAGCCCCCCGCCCGAACCCCCCCACCATCGGAGGCCAGGCCTTCAGTTTCTCCGCTCCCACTTATGGAATGCCATCCCTCAATCCCTCCATTTCGCCTCTTCCCTTTCCTCTTTCAAGGCCGGTTTGAAGACTTTCCTCTTCGATCGTACCTTTTGTTCCACCCCGAACTCTTTTACCTCCCCTTCGTGTTTCACCCCTTCCCAAACACTCCCCTCCCAGCTCGAGTCACACGCCTCCTGTTCAGCGCCTTGGGACGTCCACCCGACGTGAAAGGCGCTCTATAAATGTAAATTGTTGTTGTTGTTGTTGTTGTCTCAGTGGTCGGAGCGCTCGCCTCGCAAGTGAGAGACCTGGGTTCGAATCCCAGTGGGCCAGGTCAGGGCGAAACCTTGGGCAAGTTTCCTTACTCCACACACACGCGCGCCTGATAATAATCCCTCAAGAAAAAAAATAATAAAATGGTAATTTCAATCCATGGCTGTTTGCGGGGATCGCTGTGCGCAATCGGCTGCCGCGCTTAGTCCACAATTATACAGTCAATTCACTTTGCACTATGTTCTGTGAAGTGCTTTGAGACATCTAGAAGACGTGCAAAGCGCTGTATCAAATGCAAAGATTTTATTATTACAGTAACAATACTCTATGCATTTCACGTAGCACATTTCACGTCAGGAGCAAAGTACCAGAGTTTTACTGTGAACTGGAGTGACTGTGTATTTGTAGGCAAACGCAGCAGGCAGCAAAGCAATGTCCCCCAAACAGGGAGATTGTCAGCCAGGCCACCGGGAGGGAGGTTGGATAGCGCCGCGGGATCTTTAACATCCGCCTGAACAGGAAGACGGGACCTTATAATATAACAATACCAATAATAACAATCCTTGCATTTTGATAAAACACTTTTCGCATCTTCCAGACGTCTCACAGCTTTTCACAGAATACACCGTAAAGTGAATCGACTGTGTATTTGTGGGAGAAACGCGGCAGCCAATTGCGCACAGCAGCGTCCCCACAAACAGTCGTGGATTGAAATGACCAATTTTATAATTGTGTGTTTTTTTGAGGGATTATTATCAGGTGTGTGTGTGGAATAAGGATACTTGCCCAAGGTTCCGCCCTGACCTGCCTGGATTCGAACACAGGTATCATCCTGGTAAGGAGAATGTTCTAACCACTGAGCTACAGGAGCTCCACTTTACCTTGGGGTAAAGTCTCATCCATCCGAAGGTCAACACCTCCAACAACGCAACACCACGCCAGCGTTGGAGTGTCAGCTAATACTGTGTGATGCCCCAAGTCCCAATGGCGTGCAGTTTGTTCCATGACCACTGGGTAGCGCCATACGTTCATAAGATCGGTTGAGATGAAGAAAGCCCATCTGATCTCACTGCTTAAGAACATCTTCTCTGACAAACTCCCATCACAGCATCTTGAGTTGCCTTTCAAACGAGTCCCAGCGCCCTGCCATTCAATAAGCTCATAGCTGATCTTCTAATCTAACTCCACCTGCCCACTTTATCCCCATATCCCTTAATCCCTTCGTCCATAAGAAATCTATCAATCTCAGTCTTGAATATGTTCAACGACTGAGCATCTACAGCCCTTTGGGGTGGAGAATTTGGCCAGAGAACGTACAATCATTTCACCTCATAGTATAACCCATGAAGCGCTTTGCGGCAGCTCGAAGATGTGGCAAGGCACTACATCAAATGCGAGGATCGATAATCACTACTTTCAGGACAGACACAACAAATTATTTTTCTACCCAATGGATAATTAGCAACTGGAACAGATCACAACAGCAACATCAACAGCAACCCTTGCATTTGATTTAACTGGGCTGGCCTTGGACCGTCCTCCCGACGTGAAAGGCGCTCTATAAATCTCATTTAGTTGTTGTCCTTGTTGTTGTTGTTGAGGAGAGTTGATAAGGCGCTGTATCAAATTGCAAGGATCTAATCTAATCTGAAGGGAGAGAGCTAAAGTGAGAGGACACATCTACATTGGGGGAATAAAAACATCGAGGTTTTACACCGCAAACAAAATCCAGGGTTGTGCAATTTCACACCAATATAAATTGATGGCATCAATCGACTGCGGCCTTCACATTGACACCATTCTAAAGGTTAACATACTGTTTATTTACCACAACAGGGTGTTTGTTTGCCCAAATGTCACCTGTTTGTGTATAAAATACTGCGAATCCCGATTGTGTCTTGAGGTGAGCTCGATCGCAAGAGCCTCACTTTGAGCTCATAATAATAAGACTCCTTGCATTTTGATATAGCACGATTCACGTCTTCTAGCCTGTGTCTCAAAGCGCTTCACAGAATATGCTGTAAATTTAATTGACTGTATATTTGTGTGAGAAACGCGGCAGCCAACTGCACACAGCAGTGTCCCCACAAACAATTATTAGGTGCATGTGTGTGTATGTGGAATAAGGAAACTTGCCCAAGGTTTCCCCCTGACCTGCCTGGATTCGAACACTAGGTCTCACGCTTGTAAGGCTTGTAAGCCATGGTCAGCAGTCCGAGACGCCACCCTGTGTGAAGGGCACTGTATAAATTCAAGTTGCTGCTGACATGATATTTTTTGTGTGTATATATGGCTTCCGTTGATTTCCAATGTCGCTCGCAGAATCTGACAGAGACCGAGATCATCACCAGGCTACAAAACATTCCTCTGTGACGGTTTTTACTCCAGCAATTGACGAGATATCATTTAAGAGGCAGAAAAGACAATCGTCTGCCAACGATTGACTTGATGACTCAGGGGATTGTTTTTATCTCCTGTGTAAGAAGCCGGCAACTTAAACCAGGTAAACCCGAGCCCCCAAAACATACACACGCGCACACACATGTGCACACACTCGGGTAATAAAATTGGTTGTTCGGTTCATGGCTATGTGTGGGACGTTGCTGTGTGCAAATTGGAACGCAGTCACTGTGCTTTACCGTGTATCCTGTGATAATTATATGATTATTATAAGAAGAAGAAATAATAATCCTTGCATTTGATGCAGGGCCTTATTGCGTCTTCTAGACGTCTCAAACCGCTTCACAGGATATACTGTAAAATGAATTAACTGTAAAATACGTGGGCGAAACGCGGCAGCCAATTGCGCACCGCAGCGTCCCCACAAACAATAGTGGATTGAAAATGATTAATTTATTATGGTTTACAGCAGAAAGCTGTGTTCCTAGGTTAAACAGTGTTCCCTCTGTGTAAGCAAATTAATCCAGCCTTGTCGGCGAAAGACAAATTAACAAAAACTGCTCTCCCTGCGGTGAGCCAACGAGATCAGAAGTTGATCCGTTTCTACCTCAGTCACCTGCTAACCACTTGCCAACCTGCCCACTCCCTCCGCTCAGTGGGCTCCACAACATCACATACCCGCCCCACCCCTGCATCAGCTGTTGGGCTTTCAAAATCAAATTTAAATTCTAATTCTCTGCCCACCCCCGACCCCCCAAACCTGTGGAACTCCATCCCACCTTCAAGGTGTGTCTCAAGACCCTTCTCTTCGGCCACCCTCCCTGCCCGCCACCCTCCCTGATTCAACTCGGGTCCAAACCCCTGACTGTCCAGCGCCTAGGGACAGCGCATCAAATGGAAATCATAAGAATCATTTTGCATCTTACAACAAGGACAACAACATCAATACATTTACAGAGCGCTTTTCACGTCGGGTGGTACGATTTACTGTGAACCCCGTGAAGCGCTTTGAGAACGTCTCAAACTGCGTGAAATTGCGCTGTACCAAATGTAAGGCTTGTGATTATGATTATGATTATTATTATTATTATTAATATTTATTGCCAAGGTGCCCCAAAACTACGCACAGAACGAGACCATGGATTGATAAAGTCCACTCGCACCGTTATGAATTGCCCGCCATTATCGTTGCTGACATTGTAAACTTTTGTGAGTATTTACGACCTAAGCTGCTGCAGTGATTATCTCTGTGTGACTGACGATTACAGCCTCACCTGAAACCCTCCTGATTTCCACATCGGGATCGGGATTGTACGAAGCGCTTCGGGACGTCGCAACGCTGGAATCAATTTTTCTTTAAAAAATAAGCGGTCACCTCAACCCGCGTCTGTGTGTGTGGGGGGGTGACGCTGCTGTGCGCGACTGGCTGCCACGTTTCGCCCGCAAAATGTATCGTCAATTCACCTTACAGTTGACGCTGTGAGGTACTTTGAGACGCCTCAGGGAGCTGATAACGCGCTGCATCAAATGCACAGATTATTATATTATTATACAGCCACACGATAAAGCGTTCTATCAAATGCAGGAATTATTATAATTAGTATTATTATCATGACTAAATTCCATCAAGGTTACCAAACAGTAGTTGCTTCCAATTCATGTGTGTAGGAGCAACAACGTCCCAAGGCACTGAACAGTCAGGAGGAAGAATTGGAACAACAACAACTTGAGTTCCTGTAACGTAACGTCTCACAGTGTTGTAGGTAGGACAGGAATTCAAGGAGGCCATTCAGCCCATCAAGCCTGTTCTGCCAGTTTATTAGATCTTATCAGATCTTTTAATCCCAAAGCCCAGCCCTCCCTCCTTGATCCCTACTCCTTCCTTAAAACCTCAATCAGCCAAATCTCTGTCCATCTCTCTTTAGCCACTCTGCCACCCCAACCTCTGGAACTCTATCCCGCAGTCCCTCTACCTCGCCCCCTCCCTGGCCTCCTTCAAGTCCTGTTTCAAGACCCTCCTCATTGATGGTCCCATCAGTCACCCCAAATCCCCTCCTTTCCCTCGACCCTCCACGTCCAGTTAGGGTCCTTTCCCTCGACCCTCCAGTTAGTGGGGGGGGCCGAAGGCTCGGTCGAAGAGGAAGGTCTTGAGACCGGCCTTGAAGGAGGAAAGGGAGGGGGCAAGGCGGAGGGGCTGCGGGATGGAGTTCCACAGCAAAAATACTAGTAAGTCAAAGCTTTTTTACACCTGATGTGACCAACCCATCATTTGGGGCTTTAAAACTCAACTTGGGCTTACAAAGAGGATTTTCTGGCTCAGTTGGTAGATCCTCTGAAACCTTCCACCCCCCCACCCACCTCCTCCACCTAAATGACTACTTCATGCCCATGTTAACATATTCCACACAAGCCTCCATCCCTACTCTTCCCCTCTCTCCCACCCCTCTGTGGCCCTCTCCCCCACCCCTCCATTCCTATTTCCCTCTCAAGACGCTCCTCTTTGACCATGTCTTCTGCTGCCCTTCCAACTCTCTCCCTCCCCTCCTAACTGTCTCCTAGGGCCTTGGGACGCCCTAGGCGCACTAGAAATGTCATTTTGTTGTTGTTGTTGTGTGCATCATGTTTCCTCTTAAATAACCTTCGCCCACAAAATACACAGTCAATCCGCTTTACAGTATATTCCGCGAACAGCTTTGAGACATCGCAACAGGGCTATATAGAGCGATACATCAAAATGCAAGGGGTATTTATTGTGCTTTTATTTGCTGGAGTCGCAGCACACAGTTCCACATTCTCAACAACAAATTGACATTGGTACAGCGCCTTTCCCATCGGGAGGACGTCCCAGAGACTTGGGACGTCCCACCCTCTGTGTGGCTCTGATTTTGGACTCAACCACAAGCGGATGTGCTTTACAAGTGTCCGACCTCATTGAGTCCCTGCCCTCGATCAGGTCTCCTCACAAACGTCTTGTCCTCCAGCAGAGAGAGAAAGAGAGAGAAGACCTCCCCAATATGATCCAGGCTATAATAATGTTAATCCTTACATTTTGATACAGTCAATTCACCTTACAGTATATTCTGTGAAGTGCGTTGAGATGTGAAAAGCGCTATATCAAATGCAAGGATTATTATTATTATTATTGTTATGCCTTTCACGTCTTCTAGACGTCTCAAAGCTCTTCACAGGATAGAGTGTAAAGTGAATTGTGGGCGAAACGCAGCAGCCAATTGCGCGCAGCAGCCAATTGCGCGCAGCAGCCAATTGCGCGCAGCAGCGTCCCCACAAACAGTAGTGGATTGAAATGACCAATCTATTACAGAGTTCTTTTTTGACGGATTATTATCAGGCGCGCATGCGCATATGTGCGTGCACGTGTGTGTGTCTGTGTGGAGTAAGTAAACCTGCCCAAGGTTTTGCCCTGGCCTTCCTGGATTCGAAACACAGGTCTCCCATTTGTAAGGCTCTAACCACTGAGCTACAGGAGCTCTACAATGTTGACCATCTCAACCTTGAATGGGCCTGTGGTCTTATTCAAATAGACGAGGGAGTTTTGGGGGGCACTTTGGATCCTCCAAACAATGACACACACGAGAGAGAGAGAGAGAGAGAGAGAGAGAAAATTGGTCACTTACTTCATGGCTGTTGGTGGGACGTCACTGTGCGCAAATTGGGGGCCAATTTGCTAAACATGCTGTCACTTCTGCAAAGCTCTTTCCAAAGCAGTGACATCATATCAAACTTGACTGTTATTATTACGTTATTGTTGTTATCATCTTATCGTCTCTCTCTCTGGCCGTTAGTTCTTGGATTCCGTTCAGGAACAGTATGTTGCCCTTCAAAGGAGCCTTTGTACAAGTTGTTCAGTGAATGTAAATTGTCGTCCCGTCTCTTCGCTCTGTCTCTCTTTCGTTCTTTCGCTCTCTCTCATTCTGTCTCTCCCTCTCTCTCTCGCTCTCTCTCCCTCGCTGTCAGCGTACCTCACTCACTGCTTTGCAACCTCAAAAGAAGCACACAGTAAAACTTTGCCAGGAGTCAGAACAAACATTACGTGATCATCATCACAATTACTACACCAAGAGCAACTTGCTAATGATTCGTGCCAGGCATCTCCACTCTTCAACTGTGACCTACATTTCTCCTCCCTTCCCCTCTCCCTCACTAATCCCCTCCGTAACTCTCTTTCCCCCTCCCACACACCCTCCATCCCTCTATCTCTGTCTCTCTCCTTCGTTAAGCGCCCCGGGGTTCTTTTATTGCTGTGCGCAATCGGCTGCCGCGTTTCACCCATGTGTTATACAGTCTCTCCACTTCACACTATACTCCATGACGCACTTTGAGACGTCTCGAAGGCGTGATAAGGGCGCAAAAGCAATGATTATTATTATGGTGGAGCTCTTGTAGCTCAGTGTTTAGAGCACTCGCCTTATAAAGGCGAAACCTTGGGCAAGTTTCCTTACTCCACCCGCCTAATAATAATCCCTCAAAAAAAAACACAATAATAATAAATTGGTAATTTCAATCCATTGCTGTGTGCAATTGGCTGCTGCGTTTCACGCAGAAATAGGCAGTCAATTCATTTAATAGTATATTCTGTAAAGCGCTTTGAGACGTTGATAAGATGTGAAAAGCTCTATATCAAATGGAAGGATTATTATAGTATTATTATTACTTACAGACCACCTGAATAAGGCACAGACAAGACCTCTGTCTTCATAATAATCCTTGCATTTGTGGACGAAACGTTCAAATGCGGAGTCCTGTAGCTCAGTGGTTTGAGCACTGACCTTACAGGTGAGAGACTTGGGTTCAATTCCAGGTCAGGGCGAAAGCTTGGATGAGTTTCCTTCCTCCACACACACACACGCGCGCCTGATAATAATCTCTGAAAAAAACAATAATAAATTAGTCATTTCAATCCACGACTATTTGTGGGGACACTGCTGTGTATATACAGTCATTTCACGTCACGGTATATCCTGTGAAGCGCTTTGAGACGCCTAGAGGATGTGAAAAGCGCTGCATCAAACGCAAGGATGATTATTATTATTATTATTAACCCGCTAACCAACTCCTGATGAGCAACCTGCTCAATAAATAATCGTAATAAGAAGAAACCTTGCGAATTAACGGCACAGCGTCTCACACACGTCGTTGAGACATCTCAAAGCGATCCGCAGAATAACTCTCTCCTCTGCTCACCTCACCCAACAGGACTGTGATCTCAGTGACTCCACGAGGTGCGAGAGGAAGTGTACGAGTTGTCGTGGCTGACGTTGGCCTTTTGGGCTCCGAGTGGAATCAAGATGGCAAGCATTGCCCCATTGTCCAGGCCTCTGCGCTCAGGTCTCCCTGCTCTGGCGGTCGCTGCCAATGTGAGAGGTGATTTTTGCATTTGGGTTTCTGTGAGTGTTGCTGTTTCTGTTGGCAGCGAGTGCCAGTCCGCTGAGCACCGCCAGCGAAGCCAAACCCCAGAGCTGCCAATTCTCAATGCAACGCCACGGCCTGCACGGAAGCACATGATAATAAAAATCATGATAATAATAATCGGAGCATTATGACACAGCGCTTTTCACATCTTCAAGACTGTGTCTCAAAGCACTTCACAGAATATGCTGTAAAGCGAATTGACTGGATATTTGTGGGCGAAACGCGGAAGCCAATTGCGCGTAGCAGCGTCCCCACAAACATTTTGCCCACAAATATACAGTCAATTCACTTTTCAGTATATCCTGTGAAGCGCTTTGAGATGTCGATAAGATGTGAAAAGCGCTGTATCAAATGCAAGGATTATCATTATTATTAAACAGGCGTGGATTGAAATGACCAATTTATTATAGTTTAATTTGGAGGGATTATTATTAGGCATGTGTGTGTGTGTGTGTGTGTGTGTGGTGTGTGTGTGTGTGTGTGTGTAGTAAGGAAAGGTGCCCAAGGTTTTGCCCTGACCTGCCTGGATTCGAAACACAGGTCACACGTTTGTATGGCGAGTTCTCTAACCGCTGAGCTACAGGACTCCACATCAGTGTGGGCAGGGTAACAATATAATAAATAATAACCCTTCCTTTTCTATACAGCGCCTTATCACGTCGCTGGGACGTCTCGAAGCGCTTCACAGCACGTGCTGTAAAGTGGACTGAGTATTCTTTTGTGGGCGAAACGCGGCAGCCAGCAGTCGTGGGTTGAGCCAAATGATATTGTTTGTGGGGACGCTGCTGTGCGCAATTGGCTGCCGTGTATTGCGCACAAACTACAGTCAATTCACTTTACAATGTGAGACGCTTTGAGACATCCCAACTACATGATAAGTCATGATAAGTCATAACTGCATGATAAGTCGCTCTGTCAAACGCAAGGATTATTATATTATCATTATTATTATTACTACTATGTTGAACTTCCACTATAGATATGGGGGTTTAGCTGGTCCAGCAGTTACGCTAATAAACCCCCAAACTTTGGTCCTTCCCAACCCCCGCCTCCCTCCAGGGAGAGAGAGAGAGAGAGAGAGGTGGGGAGAGGGAGAGTGCATTCCATTCCTATACATGTCTCAGGAAATTCCATGTCTAGTGGGATGCATGGAATGCGAGGTGTTTGGATTGGAGACTCTTAAGACAAGGTGATGGATTTCCTTGTGTGTCAGACACCCACAAAAAAAATGTGTAAGTCCTCGAGATTTGTGGAGCTCCTGTAGCACAGTGGCCTTACAAGCGTGAGACCTGTGCTCGAATCCAAGCAGATCAGAGCAAAACCTAGGGCAAGTTTCCTTACTCCACACACTCACACACGCCTAATAATAATCCCTCCAAAAATAAACACAATTTAAAAAATTGGTCATTTCAATCCACGACTGTTTGCGGGGACACTGCTGTGTGCAATTGGCTGCCGCGTTTCGCCCACAAAGATACAGTCAATTCACTTTACAGTATATTCTGTGAAGCGCTTTGAGAGGTTGATAAGATATATCAAATGCAAGGATTATTATTATTATGAGACAAGATAAACTCAAATTGCACTGTGAAATCTAAAAACCCTTCCGAGCCATGTAAACAAGGGAGAAATCATGTAGATTGGAACAAAACAGCACTTGTTCTTTCCTCTTGCTCACTCGCACCCTCCCTCCCTCCCTCTTACCCTCCCACTACATCCAACACACTCACACACTTACACAGAATCCCTCCCTCCCACACACACATACATGCAAATACAACACAAACACGCTGACAAATTATCTATCAAGTAACCAATTCGTCAGTCCTGCACACACACACACAGGGAGAGAGAAAATAAAATTGAGATTTAATTGGAAAAAGTAAAACATTAACTAACGTTCAGATAAATACTTATCTGAAAGTTCAACACAGCACAGGGGCCAGAGAGAGAGAGTCAGAGAGCGAGAGAGAGAGAGAGAGAGAATGAAATAATCAAGGCAAAGGTACAAGAGGAAAAAAATAGTTTCAGGATTAAACTTGCAGAAAAGTTGGGTAGACTTTTTAACCAAACTTCTAACTTTCACCTCCCAACCTCTCCGCTGGACTCCGCAGCAATGGCTCAGAAGAAAAAAGAGATGGGTAAGGCATAGCTTCTGTGAATGTTATTATTAATACTATTTTTCACTCTCCTACCCCTAGCCACCATCCGGCCCCACCCAACGCAACCCCCAGCTCGGGTCCAAAACCCTGACTGTTCAGCGCCTTGGGGCGTCCTCCTGACCTGAAAAGTCGCTATGTAAATATAATGCGTAGTTGTTGTTGATCTTTCCTTCTGCCTGCCGCACCCTAATAGTTTTTAATCAGGGAAACAATACAGAGAGCGCAATTACTTTCAATAAGAACTATCTTGAGTGACTTTAATACAAAAAGCTCTTGCATGTAATCTCGTTTCATTGGGAGTTTGGGGGGAGGTGGGGAAGTGGGGGCGGGCGAGAGGGATGGAGGGGGAAGGAGGGAGGGAGGGGGTAAGAGTGTGGGGGTAAAATCAACTTTCAGATTTGTTTTGTGGGTCCCCCCCACCCAGCATTGGCGGGCGAGCCTTCAGTCACTCTGCCCCCAACCTCTGGAACGCCAAGCCGCGGTCCCTCCGCCTCGCCCCCTCCCCGGCCTCCTACAAGTCCCGCCTCAAAACCCTCCTCTTCGACGGTCCCATCGGCCACCCCAATTCCCCCCCTTTCCCTCCCCCCCCAACCCGTCCCCAGCTCGGGTCTGAAACAATGACTGTCCAGCGCCTTGGGACGTCCTCCTGACGTGAAAGGCGCTTTCAAGTGTGATTTTGTTGTTGTTGTTTTGTTTTGCAGATAATGAAACTGAGAGAGATGCACTGGCGCCTAATACAAAGAAAGTACCGGTCAGTGTGTGTCATTTATGTGTATTTGGAGTGTAGAGTTGAGGAGAGGGAGAGGGAGAGGGTGGGGGGGGAGGGGATGAAAGAGTTACATGTTAAGTGTGAGAGAAAGTTACCCCAGAATGTATTGGCTTGGGGGAGGGTATGCGATGTTACTATCAAGCAACTGCTCCCTTGAGATTAGCCAGATGGGATTGCAACCTGCTGTACAGAGATTTGTGGAGTCCTGTAGCTCAGTGGTTAGAGCGCTCACCTCACAGAGACCTAGGTTCGATTCCAGGTCAGGGCGAAACCTTGGGCAACTTTCCTTACTCCACACACACACACACACACACACACATGCCTGATAATAATCCCTCAAAACAAACAGTAATAAATTGTTCATTTCAATCCACGACTGTTTGAGGGGGACGTTGCTGTGTGCAATTGGCGGCTGCGAGTATAGAACAAAATGACACGTGTATCGCACATTTCACGTCGGGAGGACGTCCCATGGCACTGGACAGTCAGTGTTTCGGACCCGAGCTGAAGTCGGGATCGGGGAGAGTGGATTGAAGGGAGAATATACTGTGAAACAAATAGACTGGTGTGTATTTTGTGGGCGAAACGCGGCAGCCAATTTCGCACAGCAGCGTCCCCACAAACAGTCGTGGATTGAGTGAGCAAATCCTTATCCGATTTAACTGTAACTTTACTATACATTCCTGTGAAGTTAAATGCAAGGATTCTGATTATTATTAATATTATTCATATTATCGTTTTGCATCTCTTTCAGATGCTGTTTGGAACAAATTATCCTCTGAGCATTGCGTTTGTGGTAGTGAACGAGTTTTGTGAACGGTTTTCCTTCTATGGCATGAAAGGTATTTTGGAGGGTTCCTGTGTTTGCCTTTCACAAGCTCACGTGATTTTCCGAGCGCTGGTTTCTTAAGGGACTGAAACATCTCCGATACACACTGAGCCTTCTCCCACGCCCTCTGTGACCCCCTCCCTCAGTCCCTCCATCTCGCCCCCTCTTTGCCATTTGTCAGCCAGCGCCTACTGCCCTCGCCTCCGCCCTCGCCCCCTACTCCGTGTCAGACCGCGCCATTGTCAAACTCGCGCTCCCTCCGTGAGAAGCGATAAGAGTAAATTTACACTCAATCCACATCAGTCAGGCCCGTAGTATTTCATCTGACTTGCGCAAAGTCTGAGAGGCTCGGATTCTCGCTATTCAACTCGCCTTGCCTTGCCCACTTACAGGCAAACATTCAAATTATATTATAATGTCCTCCTGTCCACAAGTGCTCCAGGAAACTGCACATCTTACAGGTCACTATATAATAATAATAATAATGATGATATTGATAATAATGACACTACTACTACTACTACTAATAATAATAATGATAATAATAATCCTTGCATTTGATATAGCGCTTTTCACATCTTCTAGACTGTGTCTCAAAGCGCTTCACAGAATATATTGTGAAGTGAATTGACTGTATGTATATTTGTGGTGAAACACAGCAGCCAATTGCGCACAGCAACGTCCCCACAAACGGTCGTGGGTTGAAATGACCCATTTATTGTTCTTGTTGTTGTTGTACTCTTCCCTAACCTCCACCTTGTTTTGCTTTACAGCGATCCTCACGCTTTACTTCACCACTTTCCTCCATTGGGACGACAATCTGTCCACCGCTATCTACCATGCCTTTACCGGCCTGGCTTACTTTACCCCAGTGTTCGGCGCCTTCATCGCTGACTCTTGGCTGGGCAAGTTTCGGTGAGAGCCTGCGTTCGGCCAAGACGGTCTCTAATCCTAATAATAATCCCTCCAAAAAAAAAACACAATAAACAATTGGTCATTTCAATCCACGACTGTTTGTGGGGACGCCCCTGTGAGCAATTGGCTGCCGCGTTTCGCCCACAAATATACAGTCAATTCACTTTACAGTGTATTCTGTGAAGCGCTTTGAGGCGTCTAGAAGATGTGAAATGCGAATGCGGCAGCAAATTGCGCACAGCAGGGTTCCCACAAACATTCGTGCATAGAAATGACATTTTTTTTTTTAATTTGGAGGGATTATTATCAAGCACGTGTGTGTCATGACTGTAAGTGTGTGTGTGTGTGTGTGTGTGGAGTAAGGAAATTTGCCCAAGGTTTCGCCCTGATCTGCCTGGATTCAAATCCAGGTCTCACGCTTGCAAGACGAGTGCTCTAACCACTGAGCTACAAGAGCTCCACGGTCGGTCAGGTGAGTGAGTGAGTTTGTTGGTGAGTTGGTTCAGAGCCCTTGGCAGTTTAGTCATTTGCCTAAGGTTTCACCCAAGGACTGAGTGTAATTCAGTTGTTCGTAGTTTCACCCTTTCCTCAATCTGGCACCAAACAACTGAACACAAGCCAAAAAAGTCTTTGAATTCAATATTGCTGATTATGCCGAGAATCACTTCCTTCAGTACCTTTTCCGCTCCCCAGCTTGCCTCCTCCATCCCTCCCTCCCTCCCTCCCTCCCTCCCGGCCTCCCTCCCTCCCTCCAACCCTCCCAGCCTCCCTCCCTCCCTCCCTCCCGGCCTCCCTCCCTCCCTCCCTCCAACCCTCCCTGCCTCCCTCCCTGTACAATGTTTGGCAATGGAATGACTGCCCTCAGCCAGGCAGGTTCCACAGTGTTCCAGGGCTCTCACTGCTCTCACTGCTGACGCTGATGCCCCAGCCCAGCCCTGGTTCATTGCCAAGGACTTGGGAAGGCAGACCAGCCACTGGGTGGCATGGCAAGGATATGCCAAGGAGAGAGGGAGAGGGATCAATTCTATCCCAGGCACGACTAATTTCCACGTCTCGGTGGCAAGCATGGTTAGAGAGCAGGCAAAGGGGAACCAGGTTTGATTCCTGGGTGGGTCAAGGGTGAAACCTTAGGCAGGTTTCCATACTCCACACACGCAATTCTGTTCACCCAGCAGGAACTTGCGTGTTAATCGATTGACGGAATCGCTTTTGAGGGATAATCCACACACACACACACACACACACACAGACGCATGCCTAATAATAATCGCTCCAAAAAAATACACAACAATAAAAATTGGTCATTTCAACCCACGACTGTTTGTGCGGACGCTGCTGTGCACAATTGGCTGCCAGATTTTGCCCACAAAACGTACAGTCAATTCACTTTACAGTATATTCTGTTATGGTTTTTGAGACGTCTAGAAGATGTAAAACGCTCTATAATAATAATAATAATCCTTTCATTTGATTTAGCGCTTTTCACATTCTATCGACGTCACAAAGCGCTTCACAGAATATACTTGTAAATTGAATTGACTGGATATTTATAGGCAGAACATGGCAGCAAATGCAAGGATTATGATTATTAATAACAATATTATGTTACACCAGCCAACGTTAGTGCTTCTCATATCCGTCCATCCTTCCTCTCCTCCAGAACCATCATCTACCTCTCTGTCGTTTACGTAATCGGACACGTGGTGAAGTCAGTTGGTGCCATCCCCACAGTGGGCGACCAACAACTGCACATGTGAGTGAGAGACAACAACAACAACAACCGCAAAATTACATCTATAGAGCGTCTTTCATATCGGGAGGCTGTCCCAAGGCGCTGAACAGTCAGGTCGGGACCTGAGCAATGGGGAGGGACAGGATAGGGGGGAGGGGAGGGAGAGTGTTAGGAGCGGAGGGAGGGAGTTAGGAGGGGAGGGAGGGAAGGAGTTATGAGGGGTGGGAGAGAGTTGGGAGGGCAGCAGAAGGCACAATCGAAGAAGAGGGTCTTGAGACCAGACTTGAAGGAGGCAAGGGAGGGAGCGAGGCGAAGGGACTGTGGGATATGGGGTGGGGGGCAGAGAGCTTGAAAGCCCATCCGCCGATGGTAGGGCGGGGGACACGGAGCGGGCCGGAGCCCGCTGAACGGGAAGCCAATGGAGCCGGGCGAGGGTGGGAGTGATGTGGTCGTGGAGCTTGTTGCGGGGGAGGACACGAGCTGAAGAGTTCTGGAGGATCTGCAGCTTGTGATCTGCAAGCCTACAACACAATACAACATTGGAATACTATTCACACATACTGCGCAGAAACATGCCATCAGCCCATCTAGTCTACGAGCCACCTCCCGCCCCTTCCTCAACCAAACCTACCAGCTTAACATTCCTTTCTCCCTCCCTTAAATAAAGAAGTCTCTGCTATTCACCTGAACGTCTCCTTGCGGTTGCGAGTTGCACATTCCCTCCGTTCTCTGTGGAGTCCTGTAGCTCAGTGGTTAGAGCACTTGCCTTTACAAGCTTGTGTTTCGAATCCAAGCAGGTCAGGACGAAACCTTGGGCAAGTTTCCTTACTCCACACACACACGCGCCTGAAAATAATCCCTCCAAAAAAATAATCAATTCGTCATTTCACTGCACGACTGTTTGTGGGGACGCTGCTGTGCGCAGTTGGCTGCCGCGTTTCTCCCACAAATATACAGTCAATTCACTTTACAGTATATTGTGCAAAACGCTTTGAGACACAGTCTAGAAGACGTGAAAAGTGCTATATCAAATGCAAGGATGATTATTATTATTATTAAAATAAAGAAATCTCTTCGAACTTCCCTCTTCCGTCTTATAGGCGACTATTTTATTGTGGCCACGTTACTGTTACATAAATTTAGTCCCTTTCACGTCGGAGGACGTCCCAAATTGTTTAGTAATAATAATATTACTAATAATAATAATCTCGGTGTTCTGGGTTGCTAAGGAAATATAATGAGTTGATGTTTTATTTTCAGCATCCTGTCGATGCTTGGGCTGTTCCTCATTGCTCTGGGGACAGGAGGGATTAAACCCTGTGTAGCGGCTTTCGGGGGTGACCAGTTTGAGGAGGAGCATGTGAGTCAAGCCTGCGTGAGAGAGAGAGAAAGAAAAAAAAATATGCCCACGACACTCCCTCACCTGCAAGATATTTCCGATGTGGCACAAATCACATCTCTACATCAATCGGTCATTGCGTTCTTGGCGGACAGATGCACGCGCGGACATACACATACACACACTGACACGCGCAAACACACGGACACATGCACACATGCAGACATACACACACAAAGACACACGTACACACGGACACACATACATACATACATATGGACACACACGAACACACACAAACACACGGGGGACACACACACATTTTGTCTTTATTTTTTTATTATTATAATAAGACTAGCCTGCTGACGGGAAATATGGATTCAGGCCTTTTGCCTGTTTCGTAACAGTGCCTGTGTTATCATTCAAGGGTGGGGAGGAGGTTGTAGGGTGGTGTAGGGAGGAGGTCACTGAACACTTCGCTGACATCTTACGCAATTGCTTTTCAGGAACGCGAGCGGAGCAAGTTTTTCTCAGTGTTCTACCTGTCCATCAACGCGGGGAGTCTCATTTCCACCTTCATCACCCCAATACTGAGAGGTTAGCCCCCATATACCCTCTGCCCACCCTCCCCCACTTCCCCTCTTCCCCCACCCCTCCTCCTCTCCCCTCCCCCACCCCCCCCCCACCCAATTGCTAGCCAAAACAATATTATTTCCTCAGTACTAACATTGCTCCATCACTTTGTGGCTGTTCGTGGGGACATTGGGGAGGGCAAGCTGGCTGTTGCGTCCATTTACAAAATACACAGTCACTACACTTTTCAGTGAACAACAGGACCCATTGCCTTCGCTCTACCGGGTCTGGCCTCCTCCTTGTCCTCCACAGTTGGCGGCCGTGCCTTCAGACACCACTCCCCGAGGCTCTGAAACTCCCTCACTCACTCATGTCGCCCCTCCCACCCCTCTCTTCCTATTTTCAGGTCGTGCCTAAAGACCTTTCTTTTCGACCGCGCTTTTGGTGACCTTTCCCCCTCCCCACCCCCGGCTCAGCCCAGGGGTCTGTTATTCAGAAGCGCAATGAGACGCCATTCGGTGTGGAGTGAGGGCGCTTTGTGGACTTCTGTAGCTCAGTGATTAGAGCACTCGCCTTACAAGCTTGAGACTTGTGTTTGAACACACACACACACACACACACGTGCCTTATAATAATCCCCCCCACAAAAGAAAATCGTTCATTTCAATCCACAGCTGTTTGTGGGGACACTGCTATGGGCTGCCTTGTTTCGCCCACAAATATACAGTCAATTCACTTCACAGAAAACCCTGCAACGCGTTTTGAGACACAGTCTAGAAGACGTGAAAAGCGCTATATCAAAATGCAAGGATTATTATTATTATATAAATCCAAATTGTTGTTGTTGTTGCTGCTGAATCCTGCGATTGGGGGGAGTGGGGGGGGGGGGTGGTGAGGTAACGGAGAGCAGAGGGAAGGACTCAGTGTTTGCTTTATAACTTGGCTACATTTTGTCTACGTCACAGCCGATGTGAAGTGCTTTGGTGGGGACTGTTACGCTCTGGCCTTTGGAGTGCCAGCCATCTTGATGGTTGTGGCCTTGAGTAAGTTGGCGTTCCTCTCCCTCGCTAATCACCGCGTCTCTCTTTCTCTCTCTCTCTCTCGCCGTCAGAAACGTACAGCGGCCACAAGTTGCGTTTACGCAACACCTTTCACACCTTTTGGGCCTGCAGGGACGGGATTGGGCTAAATCAATGAGACAGAGGCGCTGAGAGATTTGTGGGCTGCACAGAAAGGAACACCTTTGTGCCTGTGTTGCTGTTCTCTGGGACGGTTGGGGTGGGAGAAAGGGGCCAGGGAGTGGGGTGAGGGTGGGGGGGGGAAGAGGGTTGTTTCTCCTGGGTGCAGGGAATACTCCCACTGTAGCTCCTGTTAACCATGCAACCCCTAACTAACTAACCAACCAACCTGCAGCTCAGTGGTTAGAGCACTTGCCTTACAAGCGTGAGACCTGTGTTCGAATCCAGGCAGGTCAGGGTGAAACCTTGGGCAAGTTTCTTTACTCCACACACACACACACACCTAATAATCATCTGTCCAAAGAAAACCACAATAATAAAAATGGTCATTTCAATCCACGACTGTTTGTGGGGACGCTGCTGTGCGCAATTGGCTGTCGCATTTCGCCAGGAGGTATACAGTCAACTCACTTTACAGTATATTCTGTGAAGCGCTTTGAGACATCGATAAGATGTGAAAAACTCTATATCAAATGAAAGGATTATTATTATTAACAAACTAACTAACTAAACAACCAACAAACTAACGGGCTCTAGTCGGACAAGCCCCTTTAACCCTCCAAGTTAGTAGCGAGCGGGTGACGGTGGGTGGGATAGGGTGGGTGGGGAGTAGGTTGGAGTGGACAGGGTATAAGATGGAAAGGGAGAGCGAGTAAAGGTATTTCAACAGAAATATAATTTGTTGCATTTTTCCCCCACTCCCTCCCCTGTCTGTTTTCCTTGAGTCGTGTTCATCGCTGGAAGTCCGATGTACAAAAAATACCCACCGCAGGGCAATATACTGTTTCAAGTCTGTCAGTGTGTTGGGGTGAGTGCCAGGATCTCTGATATTAATAACATTAATAATAAAAGTTAACAACCACCCTGATATTTGACCCAGCGCCTTATCACGCCCTCGAGACGTCTCAAAGCGCTTTACAGAGTATAATTGTCGAGCGAATAAAGCAATAAAGCACATTTTCTTTTCCCTCCGCCCCCCCACCCCCCCCCGTTAATTTAAAAAACGTGTCTCTTTCCAGTTTTCTATGAAGAACCGATGGAAACATCGCTCACAAGATATCGCGAAGAGAGATCATTGGCTGGACTGGGCAGAGGAAAAATATCCGGTAAAACCTAGAGAAAGACTACATTTGGCGAACGTGGTCTTTTTTTTGGGGTGGGGGGGGCGGCGTCATTTCTTAACATATCTAGAGCAGCATTTGTGCCTTATCGGATCGCGGAGACGTCTCAAAGCGCTTCTCAGGTCACACTGTGAAGTGGAGCGACTGTGTGTTTTCTGAGCAAAACATTCTGAGTAATGGGGTTGAGTGACCAAACACGTTATTTTGTAGAGGGATTATTATCAGGCGTGTGTGTGTGTGCGTGTGTGTGTGTGTGGAGTAAGGAAACTTGCCCAAGGTTTCGCCCTGACCTGACCTGCCGGGAATCGAACCCAGGTCTCTCTCGCTTGTGAGGCAAGTGCTCTAACCACCGAGCTACAGTCCTCCATGCTTCTTGATAATAAAAATAATAATAATCTTTGCATTTGCTACAGCACTTTTCACGTCTTCCAGACATCTCAAACGCTTCACAGAATATACTGTAAAGTGAATTGACTGCATATTTGTGGGCGAAATGTGGCAGCCAATTGCGCACAGCAGCGTCCCCACAAACAGTCGTGGGGTGAAATGATCAATTTTATTATTGTGATTTTTTTGGAGGGATTATTATCAGGCACATGTGTATGTGTGTGGAGTAAGGAACCTTGCCCAAGTTTTCGCCCTGACTTGTCTGGATTCGAACACAGGTCTCACGCTTGTAAGGCAAGTGCTCTAACCCGTCTCTCTCTGTCTCTCTCTCTCCTCTCCTCTCTCACAGAAACAACTCATTGGCGACATTAAGATGGTTGCCAGGGTGCTATTCCTCTACCTGCCCCTGCCAATGTTCTGGGCTCTATTTGACCAACAGGTAGGTTTGAATTGACGCTGGAGTTACACGTTAGGAAATGGGGCCAAAGTCAAAAGATGGAGAGACCACTGGTCGTGGCAGATATCCAACTAGCATCCGACATTTCTTAGTGGACAGGGGCAGGGGGGTGGGCTATAAGTGGGGTCTCATTGGAGCTGAACTGGGGTTGGAGTCCTCACTAGGTGGATGTTAGGTACCAGGACTCTCTGTGAGCTCATAAGATAATCACAATAATAATAATACTCCTTGCATTTGATGCCCCGTTGAGACATCTCGAAGCGCTTCACAGGATATACTGTAAAGTGAATTTTCCCATTGAATCCAGCAACAGTGGAGGCTCTTGTAGCTCAGTGGTTAGAGCACTCGCCTTACAAGCAAGAGACTTGTGTTTCGAATCCAGGCAGGTCAGGGCAAAACCTTGGGCAAGTTTCCTTACTCCACACACACACACACACCTAATATTAATCCCCCCCCAAAAAACACAATAATAAAATTGGTCATTTCAATCCACGACTGTTTTGCGGGGACACTGCTGTGCGCAATTGGCTGCCGCATTTCGCCCACAAATACACAGTCAATTCACTTTACAGTCTATTCTGTGAAGCGCTTTGAGACATCGATAAGATGTGAAAAGCGCGATATCAAGATGCAAGGATTATATTATTATAATTATTATATAACAGGTGGGAGGGGGGAGGTCATCAAGGGTGAGGGTGTTGTATTGAAGTGTATGTGAGTGCGGACTGACTGGTGGATCGATCGTGTTTAAGTCCCACCTTAAGACCTGCCTCTTGCGTTGATGCCGACCGGCTCCTTGGCTGGCGGTCTGCCTCCCACTCTGTCACCCCCGCCCAGCGCGATCAGGCACCGTGTAAACCGCAAGTCGCCAACGTTCCCATTCCTCGCCCGACGCCGAGTGATTGCATTGTTTTTCACCATCTACAGGGGTCTCGCTGGACACTGCAGGCCACCCGGATTGAACGCCAACTTTGTAAGTACAGCACAGAGAGAGAGTGAGAGTTAGAGAGTAAGAGAGAGAGCGGGGGGGAGGGAGGGAGGGAGGGAGGGAGGGAGGGAGGGGGAGGGAGGGAGGGAGGGAGGGGAGGGAGGGAGGGAGGGAGGGAGGGAGGGAGGGAGGGAGGGAGGGGGGAGGGAGGGAGAGGGAGGGAGGGAGGGAGGGAGGGAGGGAGGGAGGGGAGGGAGGGAGGGAGGGAGGAAGGGGAGGGAGGGAGGGAGGGAGGAGGGAGGGAGTGGATACAAGATTTTCCCCAACTCACTAATGGAACGGGAACACAGTGAGACAACTCAATTAATTCAAGGAACTCTGATTTATATTTTTTGTTCTCTTTCTCCCCACCTCTCTCTCTCTCTCCAACAACCCGAATGTCTCCTATCTCAGGGAGGATTTGTCCTGCAGCCAGATCAAATGCAGGGTAAATCCTTGCGTTCAACACTTGACGATGTTTGTAACGTTGCTAAAATCTCAAAGAGATTCAGTGGGTTTTTAACATCAACTGTAGGGACATAACACCTTTCACGTCAGGAGGTCGTCCCAAGGCGCTGGACAGTCATGGTTTCAGACCCGAGCTGGGGTCGGGATGGGGGGGGTGCATGGAAAGGGGTTATCGATGGGACCATCGAAGTGGAGGGTCTTGGAGGCAGGAGTTGAAGGAGTCCAGGGGAGGGGGTGAGGCGGGGATTGAGTTCCAGAGGTTGGGGCAGAGTGCAGAAGTGCGCTGAAGTCGCCGCCGATGGTGGGCGGAGGGTGGGGTCGGGGGACATGGAGTAGGCCAGAGCCCGCTGAGCGGAGAGGGGGCGGGCAGGTTGGTAAGGGGTTAGGAGCTCACAGAGCGGCAAAGACTTGAGGCGGGGCTTGAACCACAACTTTCTGACCCGAGAGAAGAGCGAGAGCCCTACCCACTGAGCCAGGCTGACACCGCCATGTTTGATGTTGTTCAGCACATGAGAAAGGGAAGCTTGATCACATCATTTTGCACATGATTCATAATAACCCTTCCATTTGATATAGCGCTTTTCACGGTCTTCTAGACGCCTCAAACCCTTCACACAATATACTGTACAGTGAATTGGCTGTGTATATTTGTGGGTGAAACGCAGCAGCCAATTGCGCACAGCAGCGTCCTCACAAACAGTCAATGAAACTGGATTGAAATGGACCAAGTTTAACCCAATTAACCCAATTTGCAGGTTAGGTGCCAGATTTTGCTCTGTTTTTGTATATTTATATATATATTATAGTTTCTCTGTTTATTGTCACACAGACTATTAACCCCATCCTGATCGTTATGTTTATTCCAATCTTCGACCTGGGCATCTACCCTCTGGCCACAAAATGTAAACTCAATCTGACGTAAGTATAAAGTACAGTCCTTTCCTCTCTCCTGTTTTTTCAGCGACTTTTCCCTCCCACTAAATTATTAATGATAATAATGATCCTCATCATTTGATATTGCGCCTTATCCTGTCGTCAAGATGTCTCAAAGCGCTTCACACAATAGACTGTAGAGTGCAGTAACTAACTGCGTATTTGCAGGCAAACGTTCCTCCGAGAGAACACAAAGTGATGGTTCAACAGACAGACTAATAATAATAATCCTTACATTTGCTTCAATGCATTCACTGTGAAGCGCAGTGACTGTGTGTTGTGTTGGTGAGCACGGCAGCCCAATTTGCACCACCGTAGAAACTTAGTCCTGTAGTTCAGTGGTTAGTTGCCATACAAACGTGAGACCTGTGTACGAATCCAGGCAGGTCAGGGAGAAACCTTGGGCAAGTTTCCTTGCTCCACACACACACACACACACACACACACACACACACGCCTAAAAATAATCCCTCCAAAAAAACACACAATACAGTAATAAAATTGGTCATTTCAATCCACAGCTGTTTGTGGGGGGACACTGCTGTGCACAATTGGCTGCCGCATTTCGCCCACAAATATACACTTTACAGTATATTCTGTGAAGGGCTTTGAGACACAGTCTAGAAGATGCGAAAAGCGCTATATCAAATCAAGGAATATTATGTATTATTTAAGAAAGCCTCTTATTCAGCCCATCGTGCCTATTCTGTTGAAGGGCCATCTTCTCAGTCCTGTTTACTGAGTCCCTCCCACAGCCCCGTAGTTGACTCCGCTTTAGGTATCTATCTGCCTAGTTCCACCTGTGCTCTCTCTGCCCACAGTCCACTGAAACGTATGGCGGTGGGGATGATCCTGGCCTCACTGGCCTTTGTGGCGGCCACTCTCGTGGAGATCGAGGTCCAGGTTAGTCAAGGCCTCGACCACTACTACTAATAATAATCCTCACATTTGATACAGCGCTTTTCACGTCTTCTAGCCGTCTCAAAGCGCTGTTCAGAACATACTGTAAAGTGAATTGACTGTATATGTTGTTGGAAAACGCAGCAGCCAATTGCGCACAGCAGCGTCCTCACAAATAGCCGCGGATTGAAATGACTAATTGATTATTGGGGTGTTTTCTTGAGGGATTATTATTAGGCGTGTGTGTGTGTGTAGTAAAGAAACTTGCCCAAGGTTTCGCCCTGACCTGCCTGGATTCGAAACACAGATCTCACACTTGTAAGGCGAGTGCTCTAACCAATCAGCTACAGGACTATAACACTTTTCAGCGCTTTGAGACGTCTCAACGACGCGATGAGGCGCTGTTAACACAGGGAAGGATGGTTAAGGATTATCTCCCCCTCTCCCTCCCTCCCCGTTCCTCCTTCAGAAAACAGTCATTCCAACGTTGGGAGCAAGGGAATCTTACATTCAAGTCCTGAATCTCGCCACAGAGAGAGTCACAGTCAGTCTGCCCGGACAACATCAACACTTTCCTCTCACCATGGAACCTTACCAGGTACGTTGGAAAACGAGGAGCGTTTGGATAAACTGGTCGTTTAATTTTAATATTCATATATTATTGATAATAAAAATAATCCTTGCATTTGATATGGCGCTTTTCACGTCTTCTAGACGTCTCCAAGCGCCTCACAGAATACACTGTAAAGTCAGGTGCCAGGAAGTGAAGGGATTTGAACGAGTGCAGGGATTAATAATCCCTTAAAAAAAACAATGATAATTTGGTCATTTCAATTCACGACTGTTTGTGGGAGACGCCGCTGTTGCTGTGTCAAGTGCAAGGATTATTATTATTAAAGTGATTACACTGAAGTGATTACAGTAAAAGGGACAGGACAGCACAGCATAGAACAAGACAGACAGACAGTAATGTGGGTTCAGTGAAGAGAGTACAGTACTGTATATTCATGTGGTTCACTGCCATCTGGTGGCTGTTGTTTTAACCTTGTTGAGGTTTGAAACGCCACAAACTGTTCCTAATCGCTTTGCTTCACCTAATGCTTATCTTCTGTTTCTTTCTCTCTCTCTCTCTCTTATGTTCACTCTCTCTGACACTCTCACACACTCTCTTGAATTCTCGGTCTCCATCACATCACATGTGGAGCTCCTGTAGTTCAGCGGTTAGAGCGCTGGCCTTACAAACGCGAGATCTGTGTTCAAATCCAGGCAGGTCAGGGCAAAACCTTGGCAACTTTCCTTACTCCACACGACTAATAACAGTCCCTCCAAAAGAACATAATAATAAAATTGGTCATTCAATCAACGACCGTTTGTGGGGACGCTGCAGTGCGCAATTGTCTGTCACTCTGTGTGTGTCTCACTCTCTTTCTCTGTCTCTCTCACACTCTCCGTCTCTGTCTGCCGCAGGATCCTGAGTACGTGAAGCTGAATCTCACCTCGGAAAGCGAGCTGTTGGTGTTTGAGCTTGTGTACGGCACCCACAAGAAGATGTGCAGTCACTCCGTTAACGGCAGCAAGGCCTACAACTTAGTCCTGACCCAACAGGGCGGAGACCTGCGCTGTACACTGGTACGTCAACCGCAGAACGCAGCAGAAAACACAACGCAAGCCGTTTCCTCCCCTCAAAGCCTGTTATCCGTTTGTTTGTGTGTGTGTGTCCCCCTCCCCAACTTGAAGATGGAGCTCCTATAGCTCAATGATAAGAGCACTCGCCTTACAACCGTGAGACCTGTGTTCGAATCCAGGCAGGTCAGGGTGAAACCTTGGGCAAGTTTCCTTACTCCACACACACACACGCACGCACGCACGCACGCACGCACGCCTGATAATAATACCTCCAAAAAAACCACAATAATAAAATTGGTCATTTCAATCCACAGCTGTTTGTGGGGACACTGCTGTGCGCAACTGGCTGCCGTGTTTCGCCCACAAATATACTGTACAATCAATTCACTTTACAGCATATTCAAAGCGCTTTGAGACGTCGATCAGATGTGAAAAGCCCTATATCAAATGCAAGAATTATTATTATTATTAACATTACAAAACACTGTGCCTTACAGAAAATCTTGCAATAAAAAAAAATCACATGAATGGAAGGGTTGTTAACTTAGCGATACTGATTCTAGAACCTTTTTTCACAGCTAGAGGACAACATTTTAAAACCTGCAAAGGGCCTCGCCAGGATAAGGTAGGTCGGGCAGCGAGTTCGCTTAGCGTCAAGCTAAATGGTGCTGAACATTTTGTTGCCTGGCACTCACTTACCTCTCCCTTTCATTACTCCCTGTCCGACTGTGTCTTCTCTGCTCTCCCTTGTCCCAATCTTCTTCTGGACATCTCAAAGCTCTTCACAGAATATACTGTAAAGTGAATTAACCGTATATTTGTGGGTGAAACGCGGCAGCCAATTGCGCACGGCAGCGTCCCCGCAAACAGCCATGGATTGAAATGATCAATTTTATTATTGTGATTTTTTTGGAGGGATTATTATCAGGAGTGTGTTTGTGGAGTAAGGAAACTTGTCCAAGGTTTCGCCCTGACCTGCCTGGATTCAAACTCAGTTTCTCAGGCTTGTAAGGCGAGTGCTCTAACCACTGAGCTACAGGACTGAAGGATGCTCTACAAACGCAATTGTGTAGTTGTTTTTTTTTGTTCCTCGTTTAAGATAATCCTTAATAACAGCCGGCCAGCGATTGAAATAGATTTCTGTTAGAAAATTAGATCTGTGGAGAGGGGAGAGGTGGGTGGGAGTGGAAACGGTATATAGTTTGGGATAGGACATGTCAAGCGACTGCCAGGATGGAGGAAGGCCAACCGGATGGAGCTCGGTCTATCGCCAGCAAATTCTTACACTCTTATTTTCCCTGACAGAATCGTCAACACCCACACAGCGGACATGAATGTCACACTCGGGCCAGTAGACTTTGGCAACGTTCCCGGCAACGTCACCAGCTCCCAGTACTTGCTGTTGGAGAGAGGAAAGTAAGTAAGGCAGAGGCTCTCGCCCATTCCGACCGAGCCAATCATGGCTTTTGACAGCAGGAGACGGGGAGAAATTTTCACCCAACAATAATAATAATAATAATAATCCTTGCATTTGACACTGCGCTTTTTCACATCTTCTAGACTGTGTCTCAAAACGCTTCACAGAATATGCTGTGAAGCGAATTGACTAATATTTGTGGGCGAAAGGCGGCAGCCAATTGCACACAGTGGCGTCCCCACAAACAATCATGGATTGAAATTACCAATTTTATTATTGTGGTTTTTATTTTTGAAGGGATTATTATTAGGGTGTGTGTGTGTGTGTGTGTGTGTGTGGTGTGTGTGTGTGTGTGTATGTGGAGAAAGGAAACTTGCACAAGGGTTCGCCCTGTTCTGCCTGAATTCGAACACAGGTCTCACGTGTGTAAGGCAAGTGCTCTAACTACTGAGCTACAGGACTCCACATTACATTCTGTGAAGTGCTTTGAGACGTCTAGAAGACGTGAAAAGCGCTGTATCAAAAGGCAAGGATTATTATTAGACAGGGACGAACTGTTTCCACTGGTGGGTGTATCAGCATCCAGAGTGACATGGATTCAAGATACAGTAACTGGCGAGGAGCATTCTGAAACGCAACAGTCAATTAATCGCACGCAAACCGTTGTGGGTTGAGTGACCAAATTATTATCATCATTATTATTTTTTGTGTACGGTTCTCAATCTCCACGGTTTCCACCTTTGACAGATACAAAGGACAAAGCAAGATCGGTGGGACTGACTACACGTTCGATGCTGGGCTGATAGACTTTGGGGCAACTTATACCATTGTCACAGTTGGGGTGAGAGAAGGCGCGATTCATGATATCATAGCCAGAGATATTACTATTAATAATAATAATCCTTGCATTTGATATAGCGCTTTTCACCTCTCAAAGCGCTTCACAGAATATACTGTAAAGTGAATTGACTACATATTTGAGGGCGGAAACAAATTGTTGTCTTGATAAGACACTATATCAAGGATCACAAGGATTTTTTATTATTATTAATATGATTAATACCATCTGCTGTGTGGGTCTGTGCTCTGCGGGTTGGTGACTAGATTCCATTTCCTCACCGCAGCCAGAGGGGAATGCAATGAAGATACACAAGACTGAAGACATTGAGGCAAACAAAATTCACATCGGGTGGCAGGCTCCTCAGTACATCCTCATGTCTGCCGGCGAGGTCATGTTCTCTATTACTGGCGTCTCCTTCTCTTATTCACAGGTAACGGTTTTATTGGATACACATAGCCAGCTCTCTCCTCTCTCTCTCTCTCCCCCCCCCCCCCCCCACCCCCCCACCCCTCCAGCACTGCGCTGGAGCCTCAGTAAAGTCCAGGCCAGTGGCTCGAATCCGCCACCTCCTGACTCGAGATATTGAGAACAAAATTTCTCCTTCAAAGTAACAACTTGGATTTATATAACTCCCTCCCTCACTCCATCCCGGACAGCGTCTCAGAGCGCTTCACAGTAATGGATCCCGGGGCCGAGCCATGGGGAGAGGGAAAAAGCTGACCAAAAGCGCGGTCGACAAGAAAGGTCTGTAGTCAAGACCTGAAAATAGGAAAAGAGGGGGCGAGGCGAAGGGAGTGAGGGAGTTCCAGAACCTCGGGGTATAGTGGCTGAAGGCACGACTGCCAATGGTGGAGCGGAGGATTCGGGGGATATGGAGAAGGCCAGACCCGGTAGAGAGAAGGCAACGGGTGCTGATATTGGAGGAAATGGGTGATTGCATAGAAAAGTTTGGAGTTGATGGTTATTCAGGGAAAACGCGCACTGGGAAATGGTGACCAGACTTTGCTCTCGTTTCTCTCAGGCGCCAGCAACTATGAAAGCCGTCCTGCAGTCTGGCTGGCTCCTGACTGTGGCCTTTGGGAATGTGATAGTCATTATTGTGGCCAAAGCTGCTTATATGGAACAGGTAAGTGATGCCAGAAGATCTAACAGGAATCGCACACTAGTTTGGAGTTTGGGGTGGGGATCTGAGATACCCAACTGTATCTATATTTTAAAGAAGTTTGTTGAGCTATAAGAGGTATTTAATAATAATAAATTGAGGGAGGGAGTTCTAGAGGATAGATCCTCAACCTCTAAACCTCTCTGCGTGTTGTTACTGACAGTGGGCTGAGTTCCTCCTCTTCGCTACCCTCCTGTTGGCTGTCTGTGTCTTGTTCTCTATCATGGCCCATTTCTACACCTACGTGGAATCCTCGCAGTTCGCAGACAAAGAAAAAGAGGAGAATAAAACACTAAAGCCACCGCCCTACGAGAACATCTACCCCACCCAGGCTCAGAAAGAGACAAAGATGTAAACCCTCCTCTCCCCCCATCCCACCCCCCCACCACCACAATGATCTGTGCATTCCCTCCACTCATCAGGCTCCAGCCTATTTCACGTCCCCCGCTCCCTGCACCCCATCATCGGGGGTCAGGCATTCAGCCTTTCCTTGCTCCATATCCCCCGCCCCACCATTGGCAGGCAAGCCTTCAGCCACTCTGCCCCCAACCCGGAACTCCAACCTGCAGTCCCTCTGCCTCTCCCCATCCCTGGCCTCCTTCATGTCCCACCTCAGGACCCTCCTCTTCGACGGTCCCATCGGTCATCCCAAATCCCCTCCTTTCTCTCCATCCTCCCTGTGACCCGATCCCATTTCCCATGTCTGAAACAATGACTCTCCAGCGCCTTGGGACGTCCTCCTGATGTGAAAGGCGCTGTACAAGTGTCACTTTGTTGTTGTTGTTTCCGTCCCCACTGTCTGGAACTCCAACCCACAATCCCTTCTCCTCGTCCCCTCCCTTCATTCCTTCAAGGCCCGCCTCAAGACCCTCCTCTTCGATCGCACCTTCGGTCACCCCATCCTCTCCCTCCCCTTCCCTACCCTGCACCCCCTCCAGATTCCAACCAACCCCCAGCTCAGGTCTGATTCGCTGACTGTCCAGCGTCGTGGGATGTCCTCCTGATGTGAAATGTAATTTGTTGTTGTTGTCGAAAGCCACAAATGAGCTGATCGAATGTGCCTTCAATAAATACGATGTACAGTAAATTCCTGATTACTTGAGCCTGGCTTCACTTGCACTCATTACCAGAGTCCAATAGTTCAGTGGTTAGAGCACTCACCTTACAAGCGTGAGACCCATGTTCGAATCCAGGCAAGTGAGGGCGAAACCTTGGGCAAGTTTCCTTACTCCACACACACAACTGATAATAATCCGTCCCCCAAAAATAAATCCAAGTTGTTGTTGTTCATAATCTAGCCTGGATCTCTAACACCAAAAAAAAAGCAACAATAGATTCGTAATTTCACTCCACGACTGTTTGTGGGGACGCTGCTGTGCACAATTGGCTGCCGAGTTTCACCCACAAATTCACTTTACAGTATATTCTGTGACGAGCTTTGAGACGTCGAGAAGACATGAAAAGTGCTTTGTCAAATGTAAGGATTTATTATTATTAAGCCAAAGTTATTTGCAAAGGAAATACAAGGACATTTAATCATTGCTCTAATTCTGAGGTTAATGTTGACTGTGGTATAGTTCCACTGTTCTGCCACTGAAGGGAGACATTGAGCCAAGGCCCAGCAGCAACCCAGCTCTGTCCTGCCACCCAGTGGCTGTGTTGGATCAACACCTATAATAATAAATACATAATACTGTACGTAATATAATAATCCTTGCTATAATGCTTTATAGTGATATCATGCTTTTCAGGTCTTCTAGACGTCTCAAAGCACTTCACAGAACATACTGTAAAGTGAATTGGACTGTATATTTGTGGCCGAAATGCCAATCAACAGCCTCATTCCTACTTACTGCTAGGTCAACCCAGGTGTGTGGAGTAAGGAAACTTGTCCAATGTTTCACCCCGTCTGGGAATCGAACCCGGGTCCTCTTGTTTGCGAGGCGGGTGCTCTAACCCTCAAGCTATAGGGACTCCACGAGGGGAGGTAGGGAGAACGCGAGCACAGTGACGGGAACATTGCAAAGGTTCGTTGGGATATCAACCGATTGATTGATTGGAATGGAGAGAGAGACAGAAAAAAAATACAATTTCAGTCTTTTCAGGAAAAGTCCCAGGAATGATCCTGGGAATCGTCAGCCTATTGACATCTACACAGAGAGAAGCGTTGGACTAAAAACACAAACCGGCAAAGTTAAGTGCCTCCATTGATACATCTAACCCACTCTTTTCTGTCACCATTTTTGGAACACTTTTGTGTTGGAACGAAACTAATACTAATAATCCTTGCATTTGATATGGAGCTTGTCACTCTTTGAGATGCCTCAAAGCGCTTCACAGAATGTACTGTAAAATGAATTGACTGTATATTTGTGGGCAAAACGCAGCAGCCAATTGCGCACAGCAGCGTCTCCACAAACAGTCGTGGGTTGAGTGACCAAATTTAAGGATTATCAGGTGTGTGTGTGTGTGTGGAGTAAGGAAACTTACCCAAGGTTTCACCCTGACCTGACCTGACTGACCTGACGGGAATCAAACCTAGGTCTCTCGCTTGTGAGGCGAGTGCTCTAACCACTGAGCTATAGTGACTCCATAAATTCAAAGAGATTATTTCATCCCCCGGAAAGCCAATCTGCTAATCGATTAACAACCAGGTTCCCACTTTACCGCTGGGTAAACCCAGGTAAGATTTTTCTACTCAAGAGTTACATCCTCCTCTGCTAATCTGCTAAAAACATTTGAGTTCGATTAATACCACAGGGCAGGCCATAAGGCTCTCAACGGAATACATGACAAAAAATCTCACCGATGCTTTTCCTTGCGGACCGGAGATTTATTTCAATATTCCTGTCTCCTTTTCTCACAGAAACGGCCGCGAGGATTAATTTATAACGTTATCTAGATTCTGGATGGAACTAGACTTTAAGAGTTTAGACATCCCCAGGGGTAGCACTACAGCCTGGCTTGATTTAATGGCTAGCAATTCATGAAACGCCCTCTTCTATCCTGTATGTTAAATGCAGATACTGAACAATGTCTGTGTGTTAGCCTCTCTGTAAACAGAGCAGCTGTTTCGCTCGAGTCTGCTATAGCTTTGCCATTAATATAATAATCCCTCAAAAAAAGCAATAATAAAATTGGTCATTTCAATCCACGGCTGTTTGTGGGGACACTGCTGTGCGCAATTGGCTGCCACGTTTCGCCCACAAATAGTCAATTCACCTTACAGTATATTCTGTGAAGCGCTTTGAGACATCTAGAAGATGTGAAAAGCGCTATATAAATGCAAGGATTATTATTTATTATATAACAGTAGCATCCCATAAACAGGTGGTGGATTGAGTGACCAAATATTTTTTTTTTAAAAAGGGATTAATACCCCCAGAAAGTGCTTCACAGGGTTTTGCTGTGAAGGGTAGTGACTAGTGCATCTTTAGGCAAAACACGACAGCCTTTCAATACAACAACAGCTATGAACTGAGGGACCGATTTTATTTGGGGGATTGTTGGCCAGGACACCGGGAGTGAGAGAGTGAGAGTGAGAGAAGAGGAGGGGAGGAGAGGTGAGGAGAGAGAAGGGGAGGGGAGGGGAGGGGAGGAGAGGCGAGCGAGGTAGACAAATGAAACCTCGAGTTAACGGGAGCTTTGCCTGTCCAGTAGTATGCGAGTCGCTAACTGGATGACGTCAGGGTGAACCAGACATTCCAGCAAATCATCGGTGGTCACACTGGCCTTGCCGCCACCGTCACCGCCTCCCTCTCCCCCTTTGCCCGGCGACGTCCTCGGGCCTGTCCTCCCCCCACACCTGAGCCCTGCCTCACCTCCCTCCAGAGGTTCGGAGTCACAAGAAACACAGACGGTCCCATGACCTTCTCCGCGAGATTGTCCGACTGGGAGGAGGTCAGGACCAAAAGGAACTGCGTCCTCGCCTCCCGCACGGTTTCCCTCGGAGGCTGGAAGAGCTTTTCTCAGCTGCTGTTTCCTTCTCTTCGGCGAACTGGGAGGCGAAGGTGGGGCTGGAGGGGGGCTGCCGTCTGCGGAGTGGGGAGACGGTACGGAGGGCTTCGAGCAGCAAGCCTGAACCGCAAGGTTTAGATAACGCAGATTGGTTTTGTGCGACGTAACATCAGCCTATTCCAACAGAGAAAGAGAGAGAGATAACACATTCTGACTCCACGACAAGCGTTTGAAGAGTGACCTGTATAATAATTAATACTGATCCTTGCATTTTGATATAGCACTTTTCACGTCTTCTAGACTGTGTCTCAAAGCGCTTCACAGAATATACTGTCAAGTGAAATGACTGTATATTTGTGGGTGAAACACGGCACCCAATTGTGCACAGCAGCGTCCCAAGAAAAACTCGTGGATTGAAAATGACCAATTTTTATTATTGTGGGTTTTTTGGGATGGATTATTATTTGGTATGTGTGTGTATGGAGTAAGGAAACTTGCCCAAGGTTTCTCCCTGATCTGCCTGGATTCGAACACAGGTCTCACGCTTGTAAGGCAATTGTTCTAACCAGAGCTACAGGACTCCACAATGGTAGACAAACCTCTTCACGTACCTCAGTGGGATTCAGCCAGCTGCCAGCATCATCCAAACCCTCTGCGGACTTCATAGCGTAGACTGCGGTACGTGTCAGGGCCTCGCTTACTCTGGCCTCGTCATCTTCAGCCTAGCAAAGAGGGACAGGCAAGGAGAGGCGTCAGCCATGGCCTCGTTTAGCCAGAACGAGAAGAAAAATAATAATAATCCTTGCATTTGATGTCGCACATTTCACGTCTTCCAGACTGTGTCTCAAAGCGCTTTGCAGAATATACTGTAAAGTGAACTGACTGCGTATTTGTGGGCGAAACGCAGCAGCCAATTGTACACAGCAGTGTCCCCACAAACAGCCGTGGATTGAAATGACCAATTTATTATAGGTTTTTCTGAACCCGGGTCCTCTCGCTTGTGAGGCTCGGCACTTGTGATGTGATAGCACAGCAATAAAACCAGAGGAGGACATCAGACCCCAGTCAGGCTCGACTACAGGATCTTTCGTGCAGCGTTTGTTTCATCTGTATTCTTGTCAGCAAGTGGTTAGTACACACAGACTGACTCTCTCGGCTTCGCTGGCGCTGTTATAGTTGTGCTGCGGTTCATGAGGACACTGAGATGAGATGTATAAAACATTGCATATTGTTCTGCAGAGTAGATTTAATTTTCCCCCAATAATAAGGCCCGCACACACACACACATAAAGATGAACTCCTCCTTTCAAAGCTAACAACCTTCCCCCTGTGAGGCTAACGATGAGGACATTAAACAAATGCAATGTGGAGGATAAAACCCAGTGAAAGCCGATCACACGTTGCACTGAATTAAAAGAGGACGATAAGTCTAATGAAGCAGTGCGTTATCATAGAATTGCGCCGAATCCAGGCAGGGCGAAACCTTGAAGAGGCTTCCTTTTCCACACGCCTAATAATAATCCCTCAAAAAAAACTATAATAAATTCGTTATTTCAATCCATGACTGTTTGTGGGGACGCTGCTGTGCGCAATTGGCTGCTGCGTTTCGCCCAAAAAATATACAGTCAATTCACTTTACAGGATATTCTGTGAAGCGCTTTGAGATGTCGATAAGGTGTGAAAAGCGCTATATCAAAATGCAAGGATTATTATTATTAGTATTATTATTATTCATAGCACTGAACGAGGGTATTCGGCTCATTGTGCCTGTGTTGGCTCTTTGAAAGAGCTATCACCTAGTCTCACTCCCCCGCTCTTTTCCCCCCATTGACTTGTAAATTGCTTCTTTTCAAATAAATATCTGAATCCCTTTTTGAAGTTATTATTGAATCTGCTTCCAGCGACTGCCCCTTCAGATCCCGACTCCCAACTCGCTGCGTGAAAACATTTGTCCTCGTCTCAGGCTGTGGTTTCCTTTATTTTTGTGTTCTGGGCATTTCCAAAATAATAAAAACTATTCATCACAATGAGAGGTACTCGCAATTTAATTCAATCCGAAGTCAATTCACGGTATAGTCTACGAAGCCCTTGGAGACGTCTAGAAGACGTGAAAAGCGCTATATAAATGCAAGTATTATTATTTATTATATAATCTTTGTGGAGCTCCTATAGCTCTGTGGTTAGAGTACAGAATGTACTGTGAAGTGAATTGACTACATTTTTTTGTGGGCGAAACGCGGCAACCAATTGCACACAGCAGCGTCCCCACAAACAGTCGTGGATTGAAATGAACAATTTTATTACAGTTTTTTGGGGGGAGGGATTATTATTAGGCGTTTGGAGTAAGAAAACCTACCCAAGGTTTGGCCCTGACCTGCCTGGATTCGAAACACAGGTCTCATGCTTGTAAACCGAGTGCTCTAACCACTGAGCTATAGGACTCCACAACCTTATTTATATATTTAGTTAGTTAGTTATCTAAATGAAAGCTGGGTTTTTTTTGCTGATGAATACAAATGATAAATTAAGCTTGATAATTGACTCCGGGCTTCATTTCCACCCAGCGGTGAAAACACAGGGATGAGGTGGAAACACTATTCATCAGACAGACGGTGAGAACGATGGGTGATAATTTCTAACCTCATTAAGGCACGGTTGTATTATGGAGTCAGACTTCCTGCATATTCTAACAAGTCCCACACTACAAATCATTGCTCTATTAACTGATTAAAAACTACACCATGGTCAAATGTGTTAGCCTTCTCACTAAGCTAGCTAACCTTGTACAAAGAAAACGCACAATCAATTCACTTCACAGTATATTCTGTGAAGCGCTTTGAGATGTCTAGAAGACATGATGAGGCGCCGGATCAAATGCAAGCATTATTATTATTGTTGTGAGTTATATCAGATGAGACCATACATTTAATATGACTTATGTAAAGTACAATTTATGTCGAACTTGCATAAGATATAAACTTTCGAATGGGGACTTGTATTGTGCACATCAGATAATAATATTCTTTGCATTTGATACTGCGCCTTATCACGTTTTCTGGCGCTTCACAGAATATACAGTACTGTAAAGTGAATTGACTGTATATTTGTGGGCTAAACGCGGCAGCCAATTGCACACAGCTGCGTCCCCACAAACAGTCGTGGATTAAAATTACCAATTTATTATAGTTTTTTCTTGAGGGATTATTTGTGTGTGTGTGGAGTAAGGAAATTTGCCCAAGATTTCACCCTGACATGCCGAGAATTGAACCCAGGTCTCTCGCTTGTAAGGTGAGTGCTCTTAATACTGAGATCCACAATTACTGTGAGCTGTACTGTACTATTACTGACAGTTTTACAGGGGGTTTCGGGTTTGCTTAAACACCAGTAAAACACACAGCAAAACCTCATTGTAACAACATTTGTGACTGCTGCGGGCCGGACGCCCTATTTGGGACAGTGGTTAGAGCACTCGCCTTACAACCTTACAAGTGTGAGACCTGTGTTCGAAACTAGGCAGGTCAGGGCGAAACCTTGGGCAAGTCTCCTTACTCCCCACACACGCCTGATAACAATCGGTCCAAAAAAAAACACAATAATAAAATTGGTAATTTCAATCCGCAACTGTTTGTGGGGACGCTGCTGTGCGCAATTGGCTGCCATGTTTCACCCACAAATATACAGTCAATTCACTTTACAGTATTTTCTGTGAAGCGCTTTGAGACATCCAGAAGACATGAAAAGCGCTACAACAAAAATGCAAGGATTATTATTATTATTGTCTGTGGGCAGCATAAGCAATAGGTTAGTGTTTCCCCTCCACTAACACAACATAGCGCTTACAGTTTATGTATGAGTGGGTGTGAGGATGAAATGAAGGGGGCGGTGGGAGAGGGGCAGGCAATCTAAATCAGTCTGCGGGATGAATGCAGGGCGCTGTGCGCCAGTTGGAACAACTTTGCCAATGTCATAGCAAGGAGCTGTCTGTATGTAGAAGGCTGCTGCTGTTCTTACTGTCAGTAGTGCTACGTACAGACAGATCTCTCCTGTGTATTCAGACATTGATTCATTTTTTTTTACACACACACACACAAAAGATTATCGGCGCAACTTAACGGAAAATTGGCCCGACTGCAACTTATTCCCTCTGCAACATGTGGAGTTGACAGGCTGTCAGGAAGGCTGAAGAGATCTGCCAGCAGTGGCTTGTTGAACGCTGTCTCTCTCTCTCTCTCTCTCTCTCTCTCTCTCGCTCTGGACTTTCAACAGTTCCATTTCTCTCTCTCTGACATCTTATTCTGTCTTCTCCTTGTCAGGGATGAGGGAAGGATTTGTGGCTTTGCCCTTGCTCAGTATCTGGCCCTGCTTTTGCAAAGCGCTTTGAGGCGTTACCTTACTTACCCTATATACGTACGCCTTTGTGAGAACGCATACTCAGGAGGCAGACCCTAGGGTAAGATTTGAGACATTTCAGAAACCACTGCTTCCAATACCACAAATTTACAATAATAATAATCATAATAATCCCAGCAGTTATCATGTCATATCGCCTCACAGAATATACTGTAAAGTGAATTGACTGTATGTTTTGGGGGCAAAAAGCAGCAGCCAATTGTAAACAGTAGTGTCCCACAAACATTCGTGGATTGAGTATTTTAGTTGGGGGGGTTTTTGGGGGGTGGGGGGGTGGGAAGGGATCATTAGCCCTGGAAATTGATCCGCCAATTGACTAACAACTGAGCTCCTACTCAGTAAACAGAGGGGTGCGTGTGTGTGTGTGTGGAGTAAGGAAACCTGCCTAACAATTCGCCCTACCCAAGAATCGAACCTGGGACCTCTGGCTTGAGAGGTGAGCGCTCTAACCACACGCAACAGGTCCCCAATTTTGCTTTGTAAGCGTGAAATCCCCTTGTAAGTGACCTGTTTATACATAACAACCTCTTGAGCGGTCACATGCTAAACTTATTCCCAAACCAACTCCCCTGTACTAAAGCAACAACAACGACAACTTGGGTTTATATAGCGTCCTCCTTCACTCCATGCCGGACAGGGTCTCAGAGCACTTCCCAATAACGGATCCCGGGGTTGAGCCAGGGTGAGGGAGAAAAAGGTGACCGAAAGCGCGGTTGAAAAGTCTTTAGGCACGATCTGAAAATAGAAAAGGAGGGGGCGAGGCGAAGGGATAGTGGGAAGGAGTTCCAGAGCCTCGAGGCATAGTAGCTGAAGACACGGCTGCCATTGGTGGAACGGAGGATTCGGGGTACAAGGACGAGGCCAGACCCTGTGGAGTGAAGGCAACGGGTGCTGTTGTGAGGAGGGAGGAGGTCAGAGAAGTAGGGAGGGAGGCGCAGAGGAGTGGAGGGATTTGAACACAAGAGTGAGGATCTTGAAATCGATCCGCTCCGAGACAGGGAGTCAATGAAAGCAGTCATTTGCATCCAAATTAACCGCTGCTCATTGTGCAAATAAGTGTTTTGTCCTCTGTGTGTTAGCCCACTCCCCCTCTCCATTCATCAGACTTCCTAGCTCCTGGCCTCAGTACGACAGGATGCAGCAGAGAAGGGAGGTAAAATATCAAGCTGTCAAGGCAGGAAGACTGCAAAGCTTGATTATCTATCATGGGGCTATGGCTGCTCTTTGCACATTTCCCACTCAAGCTGTCGACAGAGGCAATTGAAGACATACCCACACGGAATTAAAGGGAAGGTTACGAAAAAGTGATTCTTATAATAACAATAATAATCCTCGCATTTGATAAAATGGCATTAAAACAATAATAATAATCTTTGCGTTTGATATAGCGCTTTTCAGGTCTCTAGACTGTGTCTCAAACCGCTTCACAAAATATACTGTAAAGTGAATTGACTGTATACTTGTGGGCAAAACGCGCACAGCAACGTCCCTACAAACAGTTGTGCATTGAAATGACCAATTTATTATAGTTTTTATTGGAGGGATTATTATCAGGCATATGTGTGTGGGTGTGGTAAGGAAACTCACCCAAGGTTTCGACCTGACCTGCCTGGATTCGAACACAGGTCTCATTCTTGTGAGACTGATCTACAGGACTCCACGAACAGACTCATCAAGTCGTTGAGACTCAAAAAGTCTCAAAGCGCTTCACGCAATATACGGTAAAGTGGAGTGACTGTATGTTGTGCGGGACTATCCTATATGGTAACTATTATACTTTGGATTTTTTTCATTGATTTGGAGAGAGGTGCAGAAGACAACAACAACAACAAAATTACACTTGGATAGCGCCTTTCACATCAGGCAGATGTCACAAGGCGCTGGACAGCCATTGTTACAGATGAGCTCTTACATAACTGATGACATAAGTTTCAGATAGAATCGGAAAACCTATTTCATAGGAAAAGGTTTATTTAATCTACCAAGTATAAATCTTCTCCATTGGAGTCCTGTAGCTCACTGGTTATAGCACTAACTGTACAAGTGAGAGACCTGGGTTCAATTCCATGCAGAGCGAAACCTTAGGCAAGTATCCTTACTTACTCCACACGCCTAATTATAATCCCACAAATAAAGCAATAATAAATTGGTCATTTTCAATCCACAGCCGTTTGTGTGGACGCTGCCGAGCGCAATTGGCTGCCGCGTTTCGCCCACAAATAGACAGTCAATTTGCTTTACAGTATATTTCTGTGAAGCGCTTTGAGACGTCTAGAAGATGTGAAAAAGCGCTATATCAAATGCAAGGATTATTATTAGTATAATACATTACCAGATTAATCCAAGAGTTGATGCTGACGCTCACAGAATCTAAGGACTCGACATAGTGCCACCAATGCCTGGGAACAAGCAGGACCTGGAAAGAGAAACAAAAGCCAATTCAGAACAGTCACATCAACATCAATGAACACACCCGCAAGAAAAGTTTCCACCTGCACTTTCCCCCTGAACTCCCCCCCGCACTCAGTTTTCCACTTTACAATCCATTCTGCAAAGTGCTTTTGCTATATCAAATGCAGGGATTATTATATTATTATGATTGTAATAATATAATAATCCTTGCATTTGATATAGCGCTTTTCACATCTTATTGACGTCTCAAAGCGCTTCACAGAATATACTGTAAAGTGAATTAACTGTATATTTGTGGGCGAAATGCGGCAGTCAATTACACACAGCAGCGTCCCCACAAACAGTCATGGATTGAAATGACCAATTTTTATTATTGTGGGTTTTTTCGGCCAGAATATTATTAGGTGTGTGTGTGTGGAGTAAGGAAATTTGTCCAAGGTTTCATCCTGATCTTCCTGGATTCGAACACAGATCTCACCCTTGTAAAACGAGTGCCCTAACCTACAGTAGCTACAGGAGCTCAGTGGTTAGAGCACCATTATGATGACGATTAAACCCTTCACAGTTTGGCAAGGCTTAACTCTGCAAATCTGTGTACGTTCTCTATGGAGCAGGGTTATTCTGAACACAGCAATAAAATCATTTGAATATATTGCGCTTGAAACCAATTGTGGAAGTTCCCTTTTGCATGCAAATGAACCGTACGTAACATCTGGTCTGACTCTAGCATCCTTGGTAGATCCCTCAACTCTTTTGAGATGAAATGAGAACAGAGTGAATGACAATCACAGCTCACTGGGTGGACACAATTATATTATGTATACATATCAAAAAAACTGGATGTCTTGGGAGTTCGGAACACTCACTCTCTCTAGTTATCACCCGTTCAATGTTCACTTCCCCATGGGACATCTAATTGAATCACATCGCCAAAAAAATATATAGCCGTTCGCAAGAGAGGTACAGATTTAAAACTAACACTAGATCACATCCTCCCACAACCACCCACGCTACTGTCCTCTCAATATATAATAATAGTAATAATAATTGAATTTGATACAGCGCCTTATCACGTTACAGCATTAAGCTTCTTAAATGAGTCCCAAGTGATCTTTGCCTCAATCACGCTTTGTGGCAATTTGTTCAAACGCTTTGTTTGATCCAGGATTACTTGTTTTTGATTTCCCTCAACACCTCTGTCATTCTGCTGTTTTTGACCTTGATGTGGAATGAAATTACCAATTTATTATGTTTTTTTTTATAAGAGCTCCTGTAGCTCAGTGGTTAGGGCACTCGCCTCACAAGCATGAGACCTGTGTTCAAATCCAGGCAGATCAGGGCCAAACCTTGGGCAAGTTTCCTTGCTCCACACGCCTAATAATAATCCGCCTAAACAAAAGTACAATTTTAAAAATCGGTCATTTCAATCCACGACTATTTGTGGGGACGCTGCTGTGCACAATTGGCTGCCATGTTTCTACACAAATATACAGTCAATTCACTTTACAGTATATTCTGTGAAGCGCTTTGAGACGTTGAGAAGATGTGAAAAGCGCTATCTCAAATGCAAGGATTATTATTATTATTATTAGTGACGTACCTGGAAAATATTGTTCCGAGTTTGGTATTTTGCTTTCCTGTTTCTGATTCTGTAAACTGTACCTCTACAAGGTTCTCTATCACACACTGAAGTATAGTAATAATAATAATAATCATTATTTTTTATACAAGCGCCTTATCACAGAATATACTATAAAGTGATTGTGGAGTCCTGTAGCTCAGTAGTTAGAGCACTCGCTTTGCAAGCGTGAGACCTGTGTTTCAAATCCAGGCAGATGCGGTCAAATCCTTGGGCAAGTTTCCTTACTCCACACACACACCTAATAATAATCCGTCCCCCCAAAAAAACCTACAATAAATCGGTCATTTCAATCCACGACTGTTTGTGGAACACAGCTGTGCACAATTGGCTACTGCGTTTCACCCACAAAAAAAATGGTCAATTCACTTTACAGTATATTCTGTGAAGCGCTTTGAGACACAGTGTAGAAGATATGAAATGCGCTCTATCAAATGCAAAGATTATTATCATTATTATTATATTTTGTGGACAAATAGCGAAAGTCAATTTTGGCAGCTAAACACAATTGTCAAGGCTTAGCCTCTGGATGTGGTGAGGCGGGGGGATTGTGGTGGGGGGGAAAGAGAGTTCCAAAGTTTTGGGAAGTAGTGGCTGAAAGCGCGGCCGCCAATGGTGGAGAGGATGGGACGAGGGACGAGCAGGATGCTAGAGCCAGTCGAGCGAAGACAAGGGTCGTGGATTGAAGAAAAAGGCGGTTGGAAAGGTAGGTGGGCGGTGCCAGGGTATGAAGGGATTTGCAGACCTTATAAGAGGAGCTTGAAATCGATCCATTCTGTGATTGAGAGCCTGGCGAGGCCTGGTGCGATGGGGGTGAGAATTGCGGGCAGTGGAAGCCGATTAATACATGTCACTGTTAAGGGAAACATTCAATCAGTTATAGATTGATTCTAATCGTTTTTAACAGGAACAGCTTAGGCGAGGAAAGGCTCTTACCAGTCAATATTGCCAGAGCCGTTCATTGATTCGGCTGACCCAATTTAATTAGAAGCAAATTAAATATTGCCAGCGATAGGATCACCACAAACATTCAATTAAGCAGCGGTTCAGATAAAGGATTTCTAATCATACTTATCGCATTTCAAAGCGCTGTACGCGCATTGCTGCGAGGCTCAGTGGCTTTGGGACAAACATGGCAGCCATCATCGCTCAGCGGACATACTACAAATAGTTTGTGGACGAAACGCGGCAGCAAGTTGGCAAGCAGCAGCTTCTGATAAACAGTCATGGTGGAGTCAGTGGCCAATTTTTATTTGAGGGACTTCACTTTTAAAGCCCTCCACAACCTCGCCCCACCCTACATCCATGACCTCCTAACCCCTTACCAACCTGCCTGCCCTCTCCGCTCAGCAGGCTCTGGCCTTCTCCACGACCCTCGACGCATCCGCTTCACCATTGGAGGGTGAACCTTTAGCCACTCTGTCCCCAACCTCTGGTACTCCATCCCGCAGTCCCTCTGCCTCACCCCCTCTCTGGCCTCCTTCAAGTTCCGCCTCAAAACTCTCCTCTTCGATGGACCCATCGACAACTCCTAATCCTCCCCTTCCCTCCCCACCCTGTCCCCAGCTCGGGTCTGAAACAGTGACTGTCCAGCGCTTTGGGACGTCCTCTTGATGTCCAAGGCGCTAAACAAGTGTAATTTTGTTGTTGTTGTTGAGGGATTGTTGGCCAGGACACAGGGAGAGAGAGAAAGAGAGAGAGAGAGAGAGAGAGAGAAACAAACTCCCTTCTCTTTCCGCAATTGTACCATGGGATCTTTAATGTCCACTGGGGTCTGCCTGGGCAGGTAGAAATTAAATAACAGGTTGACAATAATAAAAATTGGTCATTTCAATCCAAGACTGTTCGTGGGGACACTGCTGTGTGCAATTGCCTGCCGCGTTTCGCCCAGATATATATAGTCAATTCACTTTGCAGTATATTCTGCGAAGCGCTTTAAGACATCTAGAAGATGTGAAAAGCGCTATATCAAATGCAAGTATTAGTATTATTATTATTATTATTACCACCTTCACGTCAGCCTCTCCCAGCCTGCTGGCCTGCAATGCAATGGCACTAGTCCGAAAAGGCATCTATCTGCGAGGGGCAAAGGTAACAGCAATGCCTTTGCTTAATGAGACGGCTGTCGGGTTTAAAAGTGATATTTTGTCAGCCTCAGAGCAAGGCGTTGCTAATTAAGAGACCTTGAATCAAGCTCCGTTTCCATTTACTCCTGAGTAGCTTTATACCCAAGCCGAGTTACTCATCTTAACTCTGAGCAAGTTACGAGCTGACAACCAGGCTTTGCTCCGCTGGCTGATCCTGTGCTCATTTTTCAGTCGTGGCAGTTTGTGGCTGGAGTTGGGATCTTTGGCTTTGAAAACACATGCATCAGAAAGGCCCCAACAGAGATCTATAATGGGATTTTCTGCCAGTACTCTGCCTCATCAATTCAATGTTCACTACCTTGTAAATGATGCCCCGAGGTCTCAGCTAAACAAGTCCCAAGTCCCGCAGTGTAATGTAGTGGTCAGCGAAACCTTGGGCAAATTTCCTTACTCCACACACACGTTTGATAATCCCTCAAAAATAAAAGAAATTGGTCATTTCAACCCACGGCTGTTTGTGGGGACGCTGCTGTGCGCAATTGGCTGCTGCGTTTCACACACAATATACAGTCAATTCACTTTACAGTATATTCTGTGAAGTGCTTTGAGATGCCTAGAAAACGTGCAAAGCACTATATCAAAAGCAAGAATTATTATTATTATTAATAATCCGTTTAAAAAAACATTTTCACTTAATCTACGGCTGTTTGTGGGGACGCTGCTGTGCGCAATTGGCTGCTGTGTTTCACCCACAAAATACAGCCGATCCACTTTACAATATATTCTGTGAAGCGCTTTCAGATGTCTCAACGACGTGATAAGTTGCTGTATCCGATCAAAGGATTATTATTATTTTTAATAAACACTTGTTAAAAGTACTCAACTCTAAGCCTGTGCATTCCATTTCTCAGTTCCCATTGTGCAAAATTGCTCCCATTTAAGTGGTGACAATGAAACACAAAACCATCAGGTTATGTTTGACAGCTTCCATAAAGATAGCAACTGAGACTGGTTTGTTTCGTTGCACAACTAAAAATAACCCCATTTACTCACGACTTGCATTGCTTTGTGCAGGACATGTTGAATTGGATGCAGACTTCAACAATGCATATTACTGCATGACCAAGGCATAGCCGTCGCTTGGCAGCAGGTAAGAGACAGATGCGGGATAGATCATTAAAAAAAAATCAACGACAACTTGTATCAATAATGATAATCGTTGCATTTGATATAGCGCTTTTCACGTCTTCTCGCTGTCTCACAGCGCTTCACAGAATATACTGTAAAGAGAATTGAGTATATTTGTGGGCGAAACGCGGCAGCCAATTGCGCACAGCAGCATCCTCACAAACAGTCGTGGATTGAAGTGACCAATTTTTTTTTATTTTTTTAAGGATTATTATCAGGCATGTGTGTGTGTGTGAGTGCGTGCGTGCGTGTGTGCGTGCATAGTAAGGAAACTTGCCCAGGTCTCTCGCTTGTAAGCTGAGTGCTCTAACCACTGAGGAACCCAGTTGTGAAGTCACTTTCCGAGGGTAATAAGCCCTTCCAAAAATATAATTTGGTCATTCAATCCATGACTATTTGCAGGACTCAGCTGTGTGCAATCAGTTGCCACAATTTGCCCACAAAATATACTGTGTGTATGTGTACGTTTGTGTGTGAACCACAGATGTGTTGGAATGGGTTACATCTCGATCTATGTTCCCCACGCCCCCCGCTGGCTACAAGTTTTCGCAGTTTGCAGACATGCCTAATCTGCATGTGGGATGTCGGATTTGATCAGAATTAACTGCTCTCCATTACCTCACTGTGTGAAATTACCTTAAACAAGCACGGCCATCCATCACATCGATGCATAAAACAAAACATGATATTCTATAATTGTACCCATCATAGTTTGATGGCCCGGCCTCCAGGCTCAGAATAGCTCCCGCGGTTTAGTAGGAAAGATTAAAAAAACACGAATTAAATCTTTCCAAATTAACAGACGCGTTTCCCGAAGGCAATTTCCATCTATTTGCAGCGAACCGGGTCTTAAATGAATGGAAAATAATTAATTCCATGCACATAGCTGCTTCCACTGCGTGTGACTCACTGTAGTCAGGACACAAACCCGATAAAGAGATTTATGCTGAACCGATGGGAGACGGATGATAGTGAACGGCACAAGGGACAGAACCAACTAGCATTAACTATACAGTCAATTCACTTTACAGTACATCCTGTGAAGCGCTTTGAGACACCGTCCAGAAGATGTGAAAAACGCTGTACTAAATTCAATAATTATTATTTTTTTTTTTATTAAATTCCCCAAACTGCTCCATAATTAACTTGTTCTTGCATCTGGGTAATTGATAATAAATATTACAGTTTCCTGAGATTTTTTTTATTGCTGTTGACAATGTGCGGCTGTCAGTCTTTCTGACAGACGTCTGTCACACAACCACAGCTTAAGGGGTCGTGGAAATTAAACAGAGAAGCTCACAGAGCAGTGATCTCCATCTCAGTTCTGTCCCTTGTGCCATGGAGTCCTGTAGCTCAGTGGTTAGAGCACTCGACTTACAAGTGTGAGACCTGGATTCGAATCCAAGCACATCGGGGCGAAACCTTGGGCAAGTTTCCTTACTCCACACACGTGTGTCGGAAGGCTTTACAGTGGCAGAGCCTGACTCCAAATGAACTCCGAAATTCGAAAATGCAAGAATAGCAATCAGTGGAATTGCTGTAGCGTATTGGTTAGAGCGCTTGCCTCGCAAGCGAGAGGACCCAGGTTTGATTCCCACATAGGCAGGGCGAAACCTCAGACAAGTTTAATTACTCAACACACACACCTCGGCTTACCCAGCAGTAAGTAGGAACCTAGTTGTTAAATCACATCCCAGTCGTAATAATCACTTCCAAAAAAATAATTTGGTCATTCAATCCACAAATATTTGTGTGACACTGCTGTGCACAATTGGCTGCCGCGTTTTTCCCGCAAATTATACAGTCAATTCACTTGGCAGTACATGCTGCAAAACGCTATGAGATGTCTCGACAACGTGATAATTCAAACGGAGCTTGCAGTCATCGCGTATCAAAGTTGTTCTTCTTCTTTGTTGACCTCAACGCTAAATTTCACATTAGGATGTTGAATGCGTTGCCTGTGGCAAGGGGGTGGGGGGGAGGGGGGAACTCGATGGCGCCATTCATAAAAGCAAGAAACACTTGAAGAGTGAAGATATGAGAAGGCAATGGAGCAAAAAAGGAGCAAGGAAATAGGATTAGAGGAGATATCTGCAGTCGGGAGCAGGGGTCGGGCGGGGGAGAGAGCCTGGTTCAGGCACTAGGAGCTAAAGAGCTTCCTCCTACACTGAAATTTCCATGTCGCTCTGTGCAGCGTAAGATAAAAAGTGAGGAAAATTCTCCTAAAATGAGAATTGACGTCACTTTGATGGAATAGTTGAGCGGAGAACTAAAGACTGGTTTGAGCTTCGTGTCGTTTGGGTATTAGCCAGTGCTCTTAGCCCACCATATTGTGTCACATCAAGCATACTAAACACCACACTAAACTACTGGACCAGCTGATTTGTATATTTATATTTTAAAGCCGGTTGTCAGGCTAAAAGATGAGGTATTTCATTGAGCACTCGAACAATTGAATTCTTTCTGATTTTTTTCTTGGGAGCGTCTTAAAGCGCTTAACCATGGCGGAGCCTGATACTGAGCCAGGTGGGGGAGGGGGGGAGGGGGAGGATTGGGTGACCGAAAGCAGGGAAGAAGAGGAAGATCTTCAGTTATGATCTAAAAGAGGGCAATAATAAAATAATAATCCTTGCATTTGATATAGCATTTTTCATGTCTTCTAGAGTGTATATCAAAGCGCTTCACGGAATATAGTGTAAAGTGAATTGACTGTTGTGGGCGAAACGCAGCACCCAACTATGCACAGCAGCCTCCCCACAAACAGTCGTGGATTCAAATGACCGATTTTATTATTGCATTTTTTTTGAGGGATTATTATCAGGCATGTACGTGTGAGTGTGTGGAGTAAGGAAACTTGCCCAAGGTTTTGCCCCAACCTGCCAGGATTCGAACACAAGTCTCACACATGTGAGTTCTGTAACCACTGAGCTACAGAGCTACAGGGTAAGGAGGGGATGAGACGAAGGGACTGGGGCTTTGGGGCATAGTGGGTGAACGCACGGCTGGCGATGGTTGAGTGGAGGATATGATGGACAGTAGTTAGAGCGCTCGCCTCGCTTGCGAGAGGACCAGGGTTCTCAATGACATGGTAAGGCACCATATCAAACGCAAGGATTATTATTATTATTATTATTATTCTAAAGGGAAAAACCTACAGTTTTATACTGTCTATCTCAAAAGCACGTTCACACAAATCACGGTCAAATGTTGTGAGTGCTATAATTGCAGGCAAAAGCTGCGGTCCAAAAGACACTTGTGTCAGTAGATTGCAACTTGGAAGTAAAATGATTGACTCCAATGTTTCAGTCATTTTTAGCCTTTGCCCTCTCCACTCCTCACCTCCAACGCCCCAGAGGAATGTACGTTCCCAGTACACGTCAACCGCTGGCCATGGATTTATTCCAGCAATAAACTGTAAACCACAAGAATCTACAGTGGAGTCCTGTAGCGTAGTGGCGAGAGTTGCTTTCGCTTGCGAGGTAAGTACGTTCCTGTAGAGTACTCGCCTCGCAAGCAAGAGAACCTGGGTTCGATTATTGAGCGGGACAAAAACCTTCGGCAAGTTTCCTTACTCCACACGATCGCTGTTTACTCAGCAGTAAGTAGAAACCCGGTTGTTGGGCGATTGGCAGATCACTTTCATGGGGCAATATTCCCTTCAAAATAATAATAGTCATGACCGGGTCACTCAATCCATGACTGTTTGTTGGACACTGCTGTGCTCTATTGGCTGCCGCCAATAGAACACACACAAAATAAACAGTTTACAGTATATCCTGTGAAGCACTTTTGAGACAAGTCGACCACGTGGTATGGCGCTATATCAAATGCAAGGATTATTATGATTATACCACATATTTGAGACGTCGAGATTTGAAAATGTACAAAAACTGTGATCACTCAAGGCTTAAGCAATAATAATAATAATCCTTATACTTGCATCTTTTCGTCTCGGTTGACCCACAGAATCGTGACCTCTGTCTACAAGTGCACACAAATAAAATAATCTACAAGACAATATAATATTTTTCTCTCTCTGTCCGTCTTAGGAACAAAATCTCCTGAAATCTGCAAAGCTTCAAATTCGGGATAAAACTGTTGGGATTTTTCTTCTGCAAAGATTTGCCTTAAGCCACAACAAACACTAAGCCTGAAGGTCATATCTGGGCTTTAGCCAAGTACAAAAAACTAAGAACAAGTTGACAGTGTGATGATCAAATGCAAGGATTATTAGGTTATTATTACGCAAGGTTATTATTATTTTAAAGTTATATTTAGATGGGCTTCGCAATGAAACACTTCCAGACCACTGATTCTTTCGTAATTTTAGAAGCACAAATGATTCCCCCCAGCGTTTCTGCCACCACCACTGGCTTTAGGTTCCAGTAACCAAATTCAGCCTGGTTATTGATTCCGGAGAGAACTATGCGGAGTCCTGTAGCTCAGTGGTTAGAGCACTCACCTTACAAGCATGAGACCTTTGTTCCAATCCAGGGCGAAACCTTGGGTAAGTTTCATTATTCGACACACACCACACACCTAATAATAATCCCTCCAAAAAACAATAATAAAATTGGCTGCTGCGTTTCGCCCACAAATATACAGTCAATTCATTTTACAGTTTATTCTGTGAAGTGCTTTGAGACATCTAGAAGACGTGAAAAGCGTTATATCAAATACAAGGATTATTATTATGCCAATGTGCCAAACTATTGTATTGTACACAACACAGACTCACTCAGAACTTAAAACACCTACTACACTCACTCACCTGTCCTGGATGGAGAGTCACAATGTGCGGCCTGGCCCGAGCAAACCGAGGGAACGCCTTGATGTCTGGGTTGACCACATTCACTTTGCTAAACACACTCGACTCCTCGTAAGGAATCCTGGTGGGATAGAGGCAGGAAGTGTCTTCTGGAGGGAAGAGATGCCACCGTTTTCTGCAGACACACAAAACATTTCCAGATTCAAGTCTCACCCTCCTGCAAAAAACCCATTTGTTTTATGATGCTGCAAATTACTCTCCGTTCAGTCAGTCAGTTCCCCCTTAGCCAAAGGCCTTCCATGGTACGAGTGTTTTACCGAGATGATTGTGGAGCTCCTGTAGCTCGGTGGTTAGAGCACTCGCCTTACAAGTGTGAGACATGTGTTCGATTCCAGGCAGGTCAGGGCGAAACCGACGGCAAGTTTCCTTACTCCACACACACACACACACACACCTAATAATAATCCCTCCACAAAAACACAATAATAAAAATTGGTCATTTCAATCAATGACAGTTTGTGGGAACAATGCAGCAGCCAATTGTGCCCAATTGGCTGCTGCATTTCGCCCACAAATATTAATTCACTTTACAGTATATCCTGTGAAGTGCTTTGAGACGTCGATATGACGTGAAAAACGCTATATCAAATGCAAGGATTATTATTATGAGGGTGCTGAGCTAGTAGGAGTGGAATTAAATTAAAGTATGCGCCAAAGGCACAGTCAGGGTGATGTGTTTTCAATTGGATTCTGAAGGTATCAAAAGACAAAAGTAAAGCGAAAGTCTTTCAGGTGAGAGTTCTTGAGACCAAGGGCGCACTGGCTGAAGGCTTGGCCGCTTATGGTGGGGTAGAAAGAGTCAATGAAGAGTAGTAGATGTGACAGAATTTCAGATATGAGTGGTTGAATAGCTGTCTGTGTTTTTATGGGGCCCGTGGGGGCTAAACATCTTTAGGACGTTCCTTTTCTCTTTTAATTCCATGAATTAAAATTTCACACACAAAATATACGCTTGACAGTACATTCCGTGAAGCGCTTTGTGACACCTCAAAGCCATGGGTAAGGCAATGTGTCAAATGCGAGGATTATTAGTATTATTATTATTAAAATTGGGACATCTTCCCGAAGATCCAACTTATTTAAGGCCAACTGTGGTGGGGAAGAGATTCAGTCAAAGTCAAAAAACCTATTCTTATAATAATCCTTGCATTCGATATAGCATTTTTTTCACATCTTCTAGATGCCTCAAAGCGCTTCACAGAATAGTGAATTGTAAAGTGAATTGACTGTGTATTCGTGGGCGAAACACGGCAGCCATTTGCGCACAGCAGCATCCCACAGACATTCGTGGATTGAAAATGACCAATTTTTTTTAACAGATTACTTTTAGGAGTGTGTGTGTGGAGTAAGCAAACTTGCCCAAGGTATTGCCCTGACCTGCCTGGATTCGAAACACAGGTCTCTCACCCTTATAAGGCGAGTGCCTTATAAGCGTGCGCGTGTGTGGATGCACAGTCGATGAGCTACAGGATTCCACAACCTGTGTTATTGTCAGACTTTGCACAGGAGATGAATCTGGGGTTAGTGTGTTGAGATTGGGGGCGTTACACCACAGCAAGATATATATGTCCATTTTGACTCACCGCCAAGTGGCCAGATCTTCAAACTGATGGTTTTGTGATTATAAAATCATTTAAGAATCGTATGTACAATCACAAGCATTCAGATTAAATACACAAGTCATTTCAGACCGTCACTCAATTTCTCTTTCGTTAACAACCCAGTGAAAAAGGCAGCCTTCCCCACAGCAGATATATTACATCTGTCAACCAACTTAAGACCCTGCTGAACAAAGGGAATGATGGACATTTCACATAATAAATAGCTCCATCCCAGACATATCTCCCATTTTCCTGTGGGGGAAGTCATCAAATCTCCCCTCGTGGGGTAAAATCGACTGTGCATCCACACACACACACGCACACACATGCACACGCACAAACAAAAAATCCAAATGTGAAACAGATTCAGTTTTCGGGAAGAATTGAAAGCCCTTGAGTAATTACTCAAACCCAACAGTTTGTTGCAAAAATCGCAGCAACCGAGCTGTACCACAAACACAATTCAATTCTTCTAGGTACTGAGAGCAAAACATCTCCTCGTTTGTGAACAGTTTCTGCTCTCACAGCTCAAAGAAATTTCTTTTCATAATGGTTTTCTACTTGATGGTAGTGCTTTATATTGCCATTGTGTGCCTAGCAGTTCCAACTACTACTAATAATAATAATCCTTCAATTTGATACTGTATAGCGCTTTTTCACATCTTCTACACGTCTCAAAGCGCCTCACAGAATATACAGTAAAGTGAATTGTGTGTGTGTGTGTGTGGAGTAAGGAAACTTGCCCAAGGTTTCACCCTGACCTGCCTGGATTCGAACACAGGTCTCATACTAACAGCCATGAGGTAAATAAATTTATCTGGACGACCTGGTTAGGCACCAACAAAGAGAAGAAACCTCTTTGCTTTTCTAATAGTGTGGTGGGATCTTTAAAGTATACAACAACAACAAATTACATTTGTACAATGCGTTTCACACCAGAAGGATGTCCCAAGGCGTTGAATGAACAGACAAGAGGTCTCTGATTAAACGAATAATTCGAAAGACAGCACCTTTTACAGTGCAGGACTCCCTCAGTACTGCACTGAAACGCCAGGCTACACGATCACCTTAAACTTTGATGTAAGGTTTGAATGCACAACGTTCTGAATTTGAGCTTTCAAAATACACAGTCACGACAATTGAAAGTGAAGCGTTTTGAGGTGTCTCAAGAATGTGATAAGGCTTTATATCAATTGGGACATCTGGAGTTCGGTAGCTCAGTGGTTAGAGCACTTGCCGTACAAGCGTGAGACCTGTGTTTGAATCCAGGCAGGTCAAGGCGAAACCTTGGGCAAGTTTCTTTACTCCACGCACACACCTAATACTAATCCCTCCAAAAACACTATAATAAATTGATCATTTCAATCCACGACTGTTTGTGGGACACTGCTGTGCGCAATCGGCTGCCACGTTTCGCCCACAAATATACAGTCAATTCACTTTACCATATATTCTGTGAAGCACTTTGAGACGTCGATAAGATGTGAAAAGCGCTATATCAAATGCAAGGATTATTATTATTATTAAACTGTCACTAGAAAGAAGCAGTGCTAACCTCAGGCCTTCAAAATAATTTAATGCAGAGCTTCAGAGACTCAACAATAACCTTTGTGGAAAGGAAGAATAAATTGTATTCTGGAGTGAAGCTTCTCTATGTTTCACAACAAAAAGGGGCCTTAGAGGCTGCGATTTGCAACTCTAATGCATGACAGACATCTTCATTGAGAATTATGTTGATGAGGAATACTCTTCTGCCGTGTTTGAAGTGATAAATATGAAATATACCGGCAGATTCCACCGGCTAAATTGATTCCAGTGTGATTTACTGATCTAATTTTTGGTTTAAAAAGGCAGAATAGATAATGGTCCTTTCTTGGGAGAACACAATCACAACGTTCAACGCAGCAGAGAGCGGAGCATTTTAATTAAGCCGAGCTCAGGAACAGCTTAGTTCAGAGAACCTGCTATTTTCATCGGCAAGTTTCATTCCAATTGATTTTCAAAGGTCAGGCAAACAATTAAATTAACAGATCTGTAGATGCACAGGTTAAAATAAAATCAATTCAGAATCTAAGTTCGGTAAGCAACACAAAAGTTGTTTTCTCCTCAAGTCTCGAAGTTTTACCCTTAACCGTTGTAATGAAATTAAAAGACACCCCAGTTAGAACATGTGTGAAGTCAAGTTAAAATGTTAGATGTTTTTCATTTTCAAAAGGTCTCGACGATTGACTGGATGCAGCCACGCAATATTTTTTTCTGTGCGCATTTTTGAAAATTATTGTCTGCGTTCGAAGACTCCTTAAATAATCTGTGAGTTTGATACAAAGCGCATTATCTCATAAGAAAGTAAGAAATGCTAGATGAAAAAAAGACCAAGGTTCATGTAGTTTACCTCCCATCTTCCTGGCGATCGCTTTGCCCATATGTCCCAAACTATATATGTATCTATATCCTATAATATATCCTATATCCCATAATACTGTAGTAATAATCCTTGCATTTGATATAGTGCTTTTCACATCTTATCGACATTCCAAAGCACTTCACAGAATTTACTCTCAAGTAAACTGACTGTATATTTGTGGGCGAAACGTGGCAGCCATTGCGCACAGCAGCATCCCACAAACAGTCGTGGATTGAAAATGACCAAGTTTTATTATTGTATTTTTTGGGGACGGATTATTATTAGGCGTGTGTGTGTGTGTGTGTGTGTGTGTGTGTGCGTGCGTGCGTGCGTGCGTGCGTGCGTGCGTGCGTGCGTAGTAAGGAAACTTGCACAAGGTTTCGCCCTGACCTGCCTGGATTCGAACACAGGTCTCACATTTGCAAGGCAAGTGCTCTAACCACTGTTATTTCCTCAAAGAAATCTATCTAATCTGTGGTTGAAGGCATCAAGATGTCTTGCTTTGACCATCTCTCTAAGCAGAATGTTCCACAGGTTTACTGTTGAAATGTCTCAAAGAGCTTCACGGGATATACTGTAAAATGTGGAGTCCTGTAGTGTAGTGGTTAGAACAATCGCCTCGCAAGAGAGAGGAACTGGGTTTGATTCCCGGGCAGGGCAAAACCATGGAAAAATCTCCTCACTCCACACACGCCTTTGTTTACCTAGCAGTAAGTAGGAACCTGGTCCGGGGATAATAATTTGCTAATAACTGAATCCGCGACTGATTGTGGGTCACTGTCGTGCGCAATTGGCTGCCGCGTTTCGCCTGCAAAATACTAAAAGTCAATTCACGTAACAGTGTATATTGTTGAGCGCTTTGAGACATCTCAACGCCGTAATTATTCTCAATGGTTAGAGCACCGGCCTCACAAGCAAGAGACCTTGGTTCAATTCCAGGCAGGTCAGGGCGAAACCTTGGGCAAGTTTCCTTACTCCATGCACGCGCACGCACGCACGCACGCACCCACCCACCCACCCACCCACACCCACACCCACACCCACCCACACACCCACACACCCACACACACACACACACATTAATAATCCCTCAAAAAACAATAATAAATTGGTCATTTCAATCCACGACTGTTTGTGGGGATGCAGTGCAATTGGCTGCTGCGTTTCGCCCACAGATATACAGTCAATTCACTTTACAGTATATTCTGTGAAGCGCTTTGAGACACAGTCTAGAAGACGTGAAAAGCGCTATATCAAATGCAAGGATTATTAGTATTACTATTATTATAAGGCGCTATATCAAATGCAAAGATTATTATTGGTATTAAAGTGGATTGCCTGTGTAATTTGTGGGAGGAACACACTTGCTGTTGTTCCCTTGATCCAAGCAGTGGCCGGGCAAGTCCATCGCCACTGCTCTCTCAATGCCCTTCATACCTCATTGACATTCCAAGTGCATTTCTGCGTTTTCAAGAAGGTACTCATTCCTGCTGTTCAAACCAAGTGCTTTTAAAAATACATATATACAATATATATACAACAACTGTGTGGCGATTTCAGTGACAAATAAGAGAGACAAGATGGGGTCTGGCCCCAATGATCCTACAGTTATTGCATCTTGCACAGTCAAGTTGCTTTTGACAAGATTTTAAAAGGGCTGAATTTTTCGATTGAAATTCATTGCAGGTCGTTCGAAAATGGGAGATTTATTTAAAAACAACACACATGCGAGCGCATGCACGCAGACACACACCCACAGGTGCAGTTCTACTCATTCAGCACATCAAATTCAGGTCGGAACTCAGAACCGAATAATAATAATAATCTTTGCATTTGATATAGCGCTTTTCACATCTTACCGATGTCTCAAAGGGCTTCACAGAATATACTGTAAAGTTAATTGACTGTATATTTGTGGGTGAAATGCGGCAGCCAATTGCACACAGCGGCATCCCCAAAACAGTCGTGGATTGAAATGATTGAAATGACTGAAACTATTTATTATTGTTTTTTGAGGGATTATTATTAGGCGTGTGTGTGGCGTAAGGAAACTTGCCCAAGGTTGGAATTGAACCCAGGTCTCTCGCTTGTAAGGGAGTGCTCTAACCACTGAGGTGCAGGACTCCACAGGTAGTGGGGAGGAAGTAAAGATGGGAGGTTGTAGCACAGATTAAATAAACATCAGCATGAAGTTTACCCTCTTGCTGATCTAATTAAAACTGGCTCAAATTCACCAAGTTTAATTCACCCCAATTTGTATTGTGTATTTGTATCTTGGATTTGAGCCAGTGTTGATTTTGCAATGTAAACAGGTTAAATTACAAGCAAATCTGGTAGTATCCCCACGTATCTTTGGGAACTGAACCATACTTTGCATTGTAAACGTGACAGGTTCTCAGTTTTAGCCACTTCTTTGAGGGGAGAAGGGGATGGAGGGGTTGAGGTGGGGTGAGAGGGAAAATCAGTCCTCCTCATCTGACCAAGTGCCAAACACAGTGCCAGACTGACAAAGGCAGTTCAACAGAAATGGAAGTACTGTTAACGTAATAATAATAATAAATAATAATAATAATCCTTGCATTTAATACAGCGCTTTTCACATCTTATCGACGTCTCAAAGCGCTTCACAGAATAAACTGTAAAATGAATTGAGTGTATATTTATAGGCGAATAACATATTGGTTAGAGCCCTCGCTCGCAAGTGAGAGGACCCGGGTTCGATTCCCGGGCAGGGCGAAACCTTCAGCAAGTTTCCTCACTCCACGCACGCCTGTTTACCCAGCAGTAAGTAGGAACCCAGTTATTCGTCTATTGGCAGGTCACTTTACACGGATAATAATCCCTTCCAAAAAACATGAATTAAAAAAACATTGAGAATATGGTCACACAGTGGGACACTGCAGTGCGCAATTGGTTGCGCACTGCAAACAAATATACATTCAATTCACTTTACAGTATATTCTGCTGAAGTGAAATAAGATGTGAAATCAAATACAAGGATCATTATTATTATCATGGAAGGCGAAAATTAATTTAAAATAAAAATTTGCCTGTGTTACCTTCCTTGCACCTGTAACACAAGGTTACATCCATAACAGTCCAGGTGACAGGGAGTGCTTGCTCCTTCACTTCCAATCCATAATGTGCTGTCTCTTCCATCCCTTTCAGGAAACCCAAAGTCAGACCACATTAAGTCCTATTAACGAAAACATATGTTAGATTTCTTATCAGTTATCTTCTCGCCCCCATCGCCTCTTTGCCCTAAGAAAGAAAGGTAAGAAGTAAGCAATAATAATATAAATAATAATAATTCTTGCATCTGATATAGCGCTTTTCATGTCCTCTAGACGTCTCAAAGCACTTCACAGAACATACTGTAAAGTTAATTGACTGTATATTTGTGGGTGAAACGCGGCAGCCAATTGCACACAGCAGGAGCCACAGGTCTCTCCAAGTAAGAAAGTAAGAAAAATAATGAAAAATATTGCATTTGATATAGCACCTTATCACATGTTAGAGACGTATCAAAGCGCTTCACAGAATATACAGTAAGGTGAATCGACTGTATATTTTAAGGGCGAAACGCAGCAGCAACTAGTTGTGGATTCAGTGACCAAATTATATTATTATTGTGGTTTTTTGGACGGATTATTATTAGGCATGTGGAGTAAGGAAACTTGCCCAAGGTTCCGTCCTGATCTGCCTGGATTCGATCACAGGTCTCACGCTTGTAAGGCGAGTGCTCTAACCACTGAGCTACAGGACTGCACATATGAGGGTAGAGTGATAGGATTCTTATTCTTATTTTCAGGAAAGGAGTGTGGTGTTGGGAAGAGAGAGATTCGGTGTGAGCTACAAGTTAAATCTTTGTGTTTGGCTTTCAACCTTGCTCGAATGCACTGAGCATCTGTTAGATGTTATAAGGATATTAAACGACCCAACGATATGTGATCTCATGCTGTTGGCAGCAACACGGATATTGCATTTGCGCTCTGATTACTCCTACATGACATCAGCATTGTTGCACCTAACAAATTGGTGTGTGTAATTTCCCTCCAGGCAGACTTGTTGATGGCAAACTCGGCCAACATTTTTAGCCCGTGCACAATGAAAGCCACAAATTGCTTCCGGCAAAATGTGTGTCGTTCGGAGAAGCCTGGGAGAGGAATAGTCAGTCACCAGTGGGCCAAATGGTCACCAGAGAGCTGAACGGTTTTGTTAACTTTAGAATAAGATCCATCTAGCTGAAAAGATTGTGGAATCCTGTACCTCAGTGGTTAGAGCACTCGCCTTACAAGCAATAGGCTTAGGTTTGTTTCCAGGCAGGTCACGGTGAAACCTTGGGCAATTTTCTTTAAACAATAATAAATTGGTCATTTCAACCCACGACTATTTATGGGGACGCTGCTGTATGCAATTGGCCTCCGCGTTTCGCCCACAAATATACAGTCAATTCACTTTACAGTATATTCTGTGAAGCGCTTTGAGACGTCTAGAAGATGTGAAAAGTGCTATATCAAAATGCAAGGATTGTTATTATTATTGATTAAAAGGCAGTGAATAGAATTGCAATTCAGATTGGGATTATTGAGACGTGTGGTTGAGTTGTGTTGTTTGCCTCTCTGGGGACTGGGTGGTGTAGTGGCTTCTGTTCTGTTGTTTCGCTCATGTCGGGCTTCAGTCCAGCCCCAGCTGACAGTCTTCTCAGTGCCAGCTGTGAGGCTCCCATTGGAATTACTTGTTTGCGAGCTTCGTAGACATTTCCAGTGATGATGAAAAGAAAATCGGAGGAACCTGCCAACCCCAACTACAGCGGTGCGCAATTGGCTGCCACGTTTCACCCACAAAGTATAGTTAATTCACTTTACCGTGGAGTTCCTGTAGCTGAGTGGTTAGAGCACTCACCTTACAAGCGTGAGACCAGGCAGATCAGGGTGAAATCGTGGGCAAATTTCCTTACTCCACACATGTACATGCCTGACAATAATCCGTCCAAAAAAACACAATAATAAAAATTGGTCATTTTCAATCCACAACTGTTTTTGGGGACACTGCTGGGCGCAATTGGCTGCCGCGTTTCGCCCACAAATATACAGTCAATTCACTTTACAGTATATTCTGTGAAGCTCTTTGAGACATAAATAAGGTGTGAAAAGCGGTATATCAATTGCAAGGATTATTATTATATTGTTATTATAAATCCTGCACAATCGGTCAAAGCAGACTGAATGACAATACAATAGTATAGCAACATGCAATTAATTATTATTATTATTATTTTGGCAGAGCACCAAGAACATCTTTCATTGCAGCACTTCTTTCCGTGAATTTACACAAATAAAATCTGCAAATCCTTTCAGTTCGAAAGTGAACGTCAGCTAATAAATCATGTTAATTTGCTTTCAAACGTTTGATATTTCTGGCACGCATGTGGGATACAAAGGGTGTGATAATCCCTTTTGTGTCGCTGAAAGGCACTGAAAGGCACTTTGACATCAATATATGATCTGTCAGAACATTGCCACCTGCATCGCCAAATTAAAATTTACAGCTGGCAGTACCTTGAAGCCATACAATAGCAACATAATTTGCCACGTTAACAACAAAAAGTGAGGCATTTCACCTACAAGAATAATAATAATAATCCTTGCAATTGATACGGTGCCTTATCAGGTCATTGAGATGTCTCAAAAGACTTCACAGGATACACTGTAAAGTGGATCGACTGTGTATTTTGTGCAGCAAAATGCGGCAGCCAATTGCGCACAGAAATTTGTTAAACAGGCTGTTTTTTTTCGCATTGCTAGACAATTTTTCTCCAAGTTGGATGCAGGAACAAACATTAAAGGGAGTCAGCCATTTCTTGGAAGAAGGCTGCCTAAAACTTTGGTGATGGAATTTAGCAAAAGACTGTCATGTCTCCAGTCTCTCATGAAACCTCTGATAATATCAGGATGTTGAAGTGGCTGGGACTATATTAGCCAAAACATGACTGACCTTTACTTCAATGCCATTGAGTCAGTTGCTTTATTTTTTATATAATCCCTGGCTGTTTGTGGGACATTGATGTGCGCAATTGACTCCCTCGTATCTCTCACAAACCACTTTACTGTATATTCTGTGAAGCGCTTTGAGACGTCTCAATGGCGTGATGAGGTGCTGTATCGAATGCAAGGATTATTATTATAATTACTATATTCTCATAGACAATGAATGCTGCAGAAATGGTCTCAAAGACGCTTATTGAGCAACTATACAATTAAAAGTCCTGCAGGTTTCTTCACCCTTCAAATATTGTTTGCTCTCTGTTAACAACAGCAACTTGCATTTACACAGCGCGCTTCGCTCAGAGTAGCATCCCAGAGAGCTTAACAGTGGCGGGCGGAGCACAATGCCAAAATGGAGGTATTAAGGTCAAAGTGGAACGTCTGCAGGTGCGACCTCAAGCTGGGGAAGGAAGGGGCAAGGCAGAGGGAGGGAGTAGTGTAAGTTTCCAGGTGAATTCATTTGAATTTGAAGGATAAACCAGGAGAACTCATAGCAAAGCGAGACCCTTTGCTGAAGGTGGGGGGGGGGGGCGGAGTTCCCTGAATCTCAAGGCAGATGGGAGCTAAATGAGTCACTCAATCATAAAGAAATGATGATGATCTAGAAATGGATAGATCAATAGATCACATGCGGATGAAGATTTAACATCTCATCAACCGCTCCCTTCTGGAAGATGTACCTTCCAGCCTACCGAGGAAGCTGTTACATTGGCCGAGGGGCTCTGCACACACGAACTGATGTGCACTCGATGTGATCGCTAATGTCACTGCCTTCAGTGCCGGTCTGGGCAGGTTTGGTTGCGAATGTGACTGCAAGGTCAAAGTGGCAACTGCGACAAAAGTAAGATTTTGTGTCCGTTACCCTCTGTTAAAGAGAATATCAAATAGAAACTGGGCGTCCGACTGACACAAGTGGAAATCCATCACCCTTGCTTAACAATCTCCAAGCCAAGATAAGAATTCCATGCATCCCACCTACACATGGAAATCCCAGAGATAGATTCAAGATCCTTGTCCTCACATTGAAAGCCCTTCATGGCCTCGCCCCACCCTACATCCGAGACCTCCAAACCCCCTACCAACCTGCCTGCCCCCTCCGCTCAGCAGGTTCCAGTATGTCCCCTGACCCATCCGCTCCACTATTGACTGGAGAACCTTCAACCACTCTGCCCCAACCTCTGGATCTCCATCCCACACTCCCTCCACCTCACCCCCTCCCTGGCCTCCGTCAAGTCCCGCCTCAATACCATCCTCTTCGATGGCCCCATTGGCCACTCCAAATCGCTCTCTTTCCCTCCACCCTCCTTGTCCCCAGCTTGGGTCTGAAACAATGACTGTCCAGCACCTAGTTAACACTCCTCCTGACGTGAAAGGCACTATACAAGTGTAATTGTGTTGTTGTTGAAATGGGTTGTGCTCTATCTCTCTCTCTTTGGACGCATGCTGCTTACCTAATTCAGGAGAGTATTAGGCACAGGTTGGAAAGAGCCATGGCTTTTATGGGTGGGGGAGCCCAGAGGGTCCGTTGGGGGAAACTGCTGGAGTCTAACCAGCTAAACCATATACTGTAGCTTGTCCATTGATAGCACTGCCTGGCCAAGCTTTCCTGCTGCTTGTCTACCTAAGTCCACCCCAACCCATTAGCGCTTTGTCTTCCAGGTGTTAACAGGAGCTGACTGGTAGGATTCAATGCACCATCCCCAGTGACTGGTCTGGTCTACTAAGAGAAACCAGCTAAGTGTTTACCTTGACCCCACAACCTTCAGTTTGGCTTTTCAAGGTTTACATCTCGTCAAAAGGAAATTCAGAATCTCCTGGCACTATATAATAATTTGATATTGCGCTTTTCACATCTTATCGACATCTCAAAGCGGTTCACAGAACAACAACAACAACAATAACTTAAATTTTGTAGCACCCTCCATGCCGGACGGCATCTCAGAGCACTTCTCAACAACAAATCCTGGGACCGAGCCAGGGGCAGGGGTAGAAGGGTGAACAAAAGCGCAGTCGAACAGAAAGCTCTTTAGCTGGGACCTGAAATTGTGAAGAGAGGGAGCAAGGCGAAGGGAGTGATGAAGGGAGTTCCGGAGCCTCGGAGCATAGTGGCTTAAAGCTGAAAGAATATACTGTAAAGTTAATTGACTGTATATTTGTGGGCGAAATGTGGCAATTGCACACAGCAGTGTCTCCACAAACATCGTGGATTGAAATAACCAAATTTTATTATGGTGACCTGCCTGGATTCAAACACATGTCTCGCGCTTGTAAGGCGAGTGCTCTAACCACTGAGCTACAGGAGCTTTACAGGAGGAAATATGTTGCCTTTGGCAGCTGGAAATGTGTGTGATATAGCTCACGGATTTATTACTACTTTATAACAAAGCTTTGACCATTATTGAGTTGCATTGTTAGCAGAGTAATTGGAACCAGCTACAGCAACACATTTGTTGCAAACAACAGGGAATAAAAGCATCAGCCACCAACAACGACTGACAATTATTGCGTACAGCCTGTCACTTATGTAAATGTCTCAAAGTGCGTTCCTGGATGAACATTTTCTGAAATGTGAAATATCTTGACAATCTCTTCCGCCAGTATGTGATTTCAGGACAAGTGTCGGTGGTATCAGAAAGTTGTGGGTTGAAGACCGTGAGTCAGGACGTAGAATCGCATGGTCTAAGCTGACGCTCCATTGCTAGAGTGGGGTGGTTGTCGAAGCTGTCGTTCGTCTGATGAAACGCTAAACCGTTAACTATCCCGCAGCGCTATTCGAAAAGAGAAGGGAGTTTCTCACTCTCTCTCGGTGTCCTGGCCAACAATCCCCCCAAATAAAAAATTGGTCACTCACTCCATGGCTGTTTGTGGGGACGCTGCTGTGTGCGATTGGCTGGAGCATTTTGCCCACAAAGTACACCCTCCTCCCTCGGCTCGACATCGTGTTCCACCGTGTCAAGCGCTCTGGGACACTCTCCTGCCCGACTGACCCTATTTAAAAGCAAGTGGTTGCACAACAGAGACTGAAACTGTTATTACAAAGGTAAGAATGAAATAGTGCCTCTGCCTACCTGAAAAAGCTCAGCTTTATCTTCGAGCAGCTTGGCGATGTACTTGTAATCAGCGTAGGCCCAGTACTGAGCTCGAGGGAAATTGCTGAACGGTTCGGGCATGACATTCGATCCTCTGTGACCCCAGACGAGAAACTCCTCCAGAGTAGCCTTCACGTACTCACACTGGGTTTCGAACTGAGGCACTAGGAGAAGATAGATTGTTCGAAGAGTCATTGTCAAAATTCATGCTGGGAGCAGGCGTACCGTAATGTTTCATAAAAATAATAATCCTCGCAGTTGATATTGTGCCTTTTCACGTTCGTTGAGACGTCTCAAAACGCTTCACCACAAATACACTGCAAAGTGGGTTGACTGCATATTTTATGGAAATCCAATTGCATACAGCAGAGTCCCACAAACAGCTGTGGATTGAGTGGCCACATTTTTTTTAAAAAGGGATTGTTGTCCCCAGAAAGCGATTCCCCCAATCGACTAACAACTGGGTCCCTACTTCCTGCTGGGTAAGCAAAGGCGTTTGGAGTAAGGAAACTTGCCTAAGATTTTGCCCTGATCCGCCCAGGAAACCCGTTCTTTTATTTTTACCCAAAGGTGCGATATTAAATGCATGGAAATCTGTAACTCTCTCTCTCCCTAAAAGGCTGTGGATTATGGTTCAATCCATTCGTATTTTCAAGACTGTGGTGGACAGATGTTTATTATAATAATAATCCTTGCATTTGATATCGCGCTTTTAACATCTTCTAGACATCTCAAAGAACTTCACAGAACATACTATAAAGTGAATTGACTGCATATGTGGGCAAAACACGGCAGCCAATTGCGCACAGCAGTGTCCTGCAAACAGTCATGGATTGAAATGACCAATTTTATGATTGTGTTTTTTTTTGCACGGATTATTATTAGGCATATGTGTGCGCGTGTGTGCGGATTAAGGAAATTTGCCCAAGGTTTCACCCTGACCTGCTTGGATTCAAACACAGGTCTCACGATTGTAAGGTGAGTGCTCTAACCACTGAGCTACAGGAGCTCCAGATCAGGGTATAAAAGGATATGAGGTAAAGGCAGGTAATTTAAATTGAGGTACAAATCAGCCACGATCTAACAGAATGGTGGAAGAGGCTTCAGGGGCTGAAGGTTCTATGATTTGATCATCATGTTTCCTTTCACTTTAAGATGAAACGTACTGCATCCCAACCTTTTCCAAAGTAATTACTTGTCACTGATTCCAAAGATAGTTCTCTGTGTCAGGAGGCTGATAAACACATCACGTGCAATGGAGTTTTACTGCAACTAGATGGCTCTTGTCTGCCTTGTAAATCATATGTCTTGTGGAGAGAAGAATGACTCGAAATTCCTCAATTTGCTTACGTTAGCCACAATGTAGTTATGGATGGGATCTTTGGCGTACACATCAACTAAATGTTTGTCACCACACCTGACGTTCCCATCTATCAAACGCTACTGGAAAGATAATGGAAGAAGGGTGGGGGTGGGGATGGGGAAGAGAAGAGAAGAGAAGAGAAGAGAAGAGAAGAGAAGAGAAGAGAAGAGAAGAGAAGAGAAGAGAAGAGAAGAGAAGAGAAGAGAAGAAGCCCAATAAAGTTTGCAAGAAAAGAAATCGAGTGAAATGCAGAACGGTATAAGAGTGTCAATTCTGAACAAGCAGTAATTGAGAGTGCTGTTTGCATTCAACAATAATGGAAACATGCGACCGGGGTCTATGTCTGGTCTGTCGAGATGGTAAAGAGAGCCCAGTAACGAACAAAATGATTCACTCATCACTTTAAATTCCTCAAATTGTTTTATAACCGTTGCTTTCCCCAGCAGTTCAAAATTGCATCCAAAAGATAGCAAAGGCACCATAATCCAGCACTCCCTCTGTGCCACAGTGGATTGCTAGCCAAGAATATGAACTCAAATCCAGGCATACAGGTTTAGGACTCACATCCTTCTAACCCAAAGGCAAGAATGCTACTAAGCGAGCTACTCAGTGACCCAAGTATTTCGGATATTTTCAATCCACGATTGTTTGTGGGGACGCTGCTGTGCGCAATTGGCTGTTGAGTTTCACCTACAAATATACAGTTAATTCACTTTACAATATATTCTGTGAAGCGCTTTGAGAGGTCTAGAGGATGTGAAAAGCACTATATCAAATGCATGGATTATTATTATTTATTATTATTATTACCAAGCATTTGGCCCACAAAATATCCAGTCACTCCACTTTACAGAGCATCAATGCGCAATTGGCTGTCGCGTTTCACCCACAAATATATAGTAAATTCTCTTGACATTACAGTATATCCTGTGAAGCGCTTTGAGACGTCGAGAAGACGTGAAAAGCGCTATATCAAATGCAAGGATTATTATTATTATTATCCTGTGAAGCGATTTGAGATGTCTCAACGATGTGCTAAGGTGCTGCATCAAATGCAAGAATCAATAATCAATTCATTCATCCGTTAATGAAGGATGAGTGGTTTGAAAAGAAAAGGCCACCCTAAAAAGAGTTACCGTGGAGACAATCTGATATTGAGGTAGAGGCTTCAAAGGTTTACAAGGTACACCTTGTAAGTGTGCTACACTGGTGACCCACTTACTTATGAAAAAAAATCAGAATTATGGTACACGATTAGACTGGGAAAGTGAACAACTGTACAAAAAAAATCCCCTTGTGAATAAGTCCGTGGGCAATAACGAGATTTTTGGAACCCGTTCATAAAGCAATCTGCATGTCACCAAAGAAGAAAGTACAAAGTCATGTTCGTTTAAGTACCCAATGTCGAAAGCTTATGCACTAAAAGGTCTTTTTCACATTGATTTGCGGTGTGAAGATGCTCACATTAAGTAGGCTTTAAAAGGGACAATCAGTCTCCCAGGAAATTGGTCAGACTATGCCAAAGTAGTAGGATATTAACCCATTATTGCTTGGGTTAAGTTGTATTTTCGAGATATATGCGTTCTAATTAATTATATGGTCCAAACTTAATTACTTACTGTTTTATCACTTACTCATTGAAACATCAACGTTAGCTATAGATCTATCTCCCAATAGACACTAATTTATTACTCTACCCAAAAGAGAAAGTGAGAACTCAAGCAAAGACCAAGAAAAGGGCATTCAGCCAGCCCATCACGTTCACTTCTTCCACACTAAATAATAATTATAATAATAATCCTTGCATTTGATAGAGCACCTTATCACGTTGCTGAGACATCGCAAAGTGCTTAACAGTATATACTGTTAAGTGAATTGACTATATATTTTGTGGGCTAAAACACAGTAGTGATAAATCCACTCTTATCACGTAGGAAAACTTTCTGCAAAGGTGTCTTATCCCCCAAACTGAACTTATCTTTACTATAGTCTCCCAGATGCTTAACCATTTTGAGTGCGACCAGTTTCAATTGCTCTTGTTGGGTAAGTGTTCCATGCAACCCCTGTTCTATTGTGGGCTGGGGTGTAATGGGGAGTAATCTAGAGATCTTAAACCAAGATCCTTTACGTTCTGGCCTCATAACCTTCTGTCATTAATGTTTTCTTCAATGAAAAAACGTTCAAACTCCACTCATGACCTAGAGCTCCAGTATTGCTGTTCTGCGGTGAAACCTCTCACAACACATGAATACTCTTTTGAAGCTGAGATGCCCAAAAACTGCAATGTTATATTGTGAAGTCCTGCAGCTCAGTGGTTAGAGCACTCGCCTCGCAAGAGAAGGGACCTGGGTTCGATTCCCAGGCAAGGCGTTAAGTTTATTTGCTCTACACACCTCTGTTTACTGCTCTGTAAGATCTGTTGATAACGAGCTGTATCAGATGAGAATAAGCTGCTTTTGACTCATTGTCAAAGGCTCTTCAATAAGGAAACTGAAATCCGTTAAGCTCCGATGATAATGGCTTCACATTGGCTGGAAACCTTCAGTGTATGATCAATAATCACCTTCAGTTTTGCACCTCTGCAATTGAGCACACCTCCTCATAAATCTCTGGGTATATAATAAAATAATAATAATCCTTGCATTTGATATAGTGCCGTCTCAAGCTCTTCACAGAATATACTGTTAAGTGAATTGACTGTATATTTGTGGGTGAAAACGCGGCAGTTAATTGCGCACACTAGCATCCCCACAAAAAGCCGTGGATTGAAATAACCAATTTTATTATTGGGGTTTTTTTGGACGGATTATTAGGCGCTTGTGTAGAGTAAGGAAACTTGCCCAAGATTTCGCCCTGACCTGCCTGGATTTGAACATAGGTTTCACGCTTGTAAGGCTAGTGCTCTAACCACTGAGCTACATGACTCCACAGTATATACCAGTAGGCATAATCCTGTATTATCCTAGTGGTTAGAGTATTCACCTCGCAAGAGAGGTCCTAGGTTTGATTCCTGGACAGGTCGAAATCTTAGGCAAGTTTCCTTACTTGCCTGTTTACCCAGCAGTGCACAGGAATCCAGTTGTTAGTTGCTTTTCCAGGGGGTAATAATAATTTTTTTTTAAATGTGGTCACTCAATCCACGACTGTTTGTGGGGACACTGCTGTGCGCAATTAATTGGCTGCTGCGTTTCGCCCACAATATAAGAGTCAACTGATTTTACAGAGAAGCATTTGGAAACGTCTCGAAAATGTGATAATGCACTATATCAAATGAATTATTATTAACTCTCCAAGTATTTTCATAACGCCTGTGAGGCACTTTTTTTTTCAACAAGGAAACATGAGTACATGATGGAAAGCAATCAATGAGTAGGTACTTATGATTGATAGAATTTAATCATAGTTTTCCTTTGCATTTAAGACAGCAATACATTAGACAAGATTATTCTAGGCGAAGGAAGATGGTCTGACCTTGACAAGAGTCCAATGTTAGTCAAAGCCGATCTGAAGTCAGATCAGTCGTTTGATCGGAATTTACCATAACATTTTAATAAAGGACGTAAAATGACTCATGCTCTGAAGATAGCTGTTGTTGATGAGTCGTAACTAATTCGCAGGAAAGGACTTTGTCCCATACAATGTCTAATTTGATTCGGAGAAATAAATCCCTTTGCAGTAATGCAGAACACTAAACTGTTTCTGAATTGTGCTTGGGCATAAAATCATATATTTGTTATTTTTCCACAAAAACAGATTAAAAACATTGTCTAAGGGAGCACGTCGATAACAGTGAGGAGAACGAGAAAACAAATATTGCCTGCATAATCCGCAGATAACTAAGAATCAAACAGCACTTGAAGAGGCAAAGAAGGATTTAAGAGCCCGTGGGGAATTTGGCAACATCAGTGTCTACAATTCCATGTCTTACTTGTCCTGCGACGGACAAATAAATCCTGTAGTGGAGCGGTTGGAGCACTTGACTCGCAAGTGAGAGGACCCGAGTTCGATTCCCAGTCAGGGTAAAACCTTAGGCAATTTCCTTGATTCCACATGTCTATGTTCACCCAGCAGTAAGTAGGAGTCCAGTTGTTAGTCGGTAGGCGGATCGCTTTCCAGAGGTAATAATCCCATCCAAAAAAAATTGGTCGCTCAATCCACAACAGTTTGTGGGACACTTGCTGTGCTTTGCCCACAAAAGACACAGTCAATTCACTTGACAGTATATTCTGTGAAGCGCTTTGAGACGTCTCAACAATGTAATAAGGCACCATATCAAATACAAGAATTATTATTAAGAGACCAAACTAATCTGTGCTGATACTTATCCTTCAGGTAAGCCTCCACCCATCCTACCCCCAGCCTACCGCCAGCCAGAGATCCATCTATTCTCTCTCGATCATCTATCCATAGAGTTTCCTCTTAAATGCAGCATTTTGTTTTCCCACAGAACTGTCAGAAACATGGTTAAAGCACTCCATCATATAATTTTATGAATGTTTTTTACTGAAACTAATAAGCATGTCGGCTGGACTATTATTAATCATTTTGTCAGACTGGGTTGAGCTCAAAATACGATGATAGAATAAGACTTATAATTCCTTTTCATTCCCTTTGGTTTTGCTTTTTCGAATGCTTGATCCACCTGCTTGCCTCCCTTCAGCTGACACCGACAAATAAAGACTATAAATACTGCTATAAATAATTAAAACAAACAGTGATGTTCGATACAGTTAATAGGAACCATGTTTCCAGCCTGCGGTTGGAGGGTAGAGAAAAAAGAGGCAATAACAATGTTAATAATAATAATTAAAATAATAATAATCCTTGCATTTGATATCGCACTTCAACAGACCTTCAAGACTTCTCGCAGTGCACCACTGAATATAATAATAATAATCCTTTAATTTCATATAGTGCTTTTCACATCTTCTAGCATAAACTGTAGTGAATTGACTGTATATTTGTGGGGGAAACGCAGCGGCCAATCACAGGCCACGCATAGCAGTGTCCCCACAGTCATGGATTGAAATGCCCAATTTTATTATTGTGGTTTTTTTTGGAGGGATTATGATTGGGCGTGTGGAGTAAGGAAACTTGCCCAAGGTTTCGTTCTAACCTGCCTGGATTCGAACACAGGTCTCACGCTTGTAAAGCAAGGACTCTAACCACTGAGCTACAGGACTCCATACTGTAAAGTGCAGTGACTGTATATAGCCCCTCTGTATATAGCGCTCTGAGACGCCGTCCGGAGTGGAGGGCGCTATATAAATCGAAGTTGTTGTTGTAGAGGGGAATAGTGAAACGCCATGGAATGGCCTCACGGTTTAGTACTTTCATATACTATCTATCACTGACACCCGGTTGTTAGTTGATTGGCAGATCGCTTTCCGAAGCTAGTAATCCCGTCAATAAATTATTATTAAATTAGCCATTCAATCCACGCCTGTTTGTGGAGCCCTGCTGTGCGCAATTGGCTGCCGCGTTTCACCCACAAAATATAGTCAATTCACTTTACAGTCTTCAACCGAGCCTTCGGTCACCATCCTACCCCTACTCTCTCTGCCCCATCCCTCTCCTAATCCCAACCCTGAACTCAGGTCCAAATCCCTAACTGTTCAAAGGTTAGATCTCCGTGCTGTGCCACAAACATACTTTTAATTCCAACCTCAGAAGTCTTATCCCCTCCCACCTATGCGCCAGTGTACAGTACAGTATTTTGTTTTCCCATTTCAAACACAGCTCGACTCAGTGGGGTTGCTTCTCTGAGTGAGATTGTTAGATTACTGGATTAAATTGTCAATTGCTGCTGAGTTTTGGATGGCTTGTTGCCTGCTGAACAATGCTCACAAAATAATTGATTCCAGGCTGCCCAATAAGTGCTGTTGTGAGAGCTCTCCTCCATCCTTTGTACTGATTTGGGCTGACTTCAAATCCATGTGGAGGTGAAAAGACATTTGTATTAACCTAATTCTGTGGCACAGTGGTTAGAGCATTCGCCTCGCAAAGCGAGAGGACCTGGGTTTGATTCACCCGTGGGGTGAAACCTTAGGGGTAATAAATAATGCTTTTTTAAAAAAATTTGTCACTCAATCCACGACTGTTTGTGGGGACGAAGTGCTCTGAGACGCTGTCCAAGCTATATAAATCAAAGTTGTTCTTGTTGTTGACACTGCTGTGCGCAATTGGCTGCCGCGTTTCGCCCACAACATATACAGTCGATTTACTTTACAGTAAATTCTGCGCAGCGCTTTGAGGCGTCTCAACAACATTTTATGGCGTATATCAAACGCAGGGATTGGAGGGTTAAGAGAGAGAACTCAACCATCAGAATGTGTACTTAAAAAGGAAGTGATTTACTGTACTCCTGAGTAATTGCTTTGTCCCAATTCCCCGTGCAGTCACAGTCTTGGGCACAAAAAGTAAATTCAAATGGCATCAGTTTACGATTACACGCAACTTGGTAAATTTTGCCTACTGGCATTGAAGAGGAAAAATGCATTACTGCAAATCTAGAATGCTTTCTAAGTGTATCTTAATTTTCATTATAATGTATTTTTAAGTATAACTGCTTTGCTACAATGCCCATGATTTTCTACCGTGCTGAAAAGTGAAACGCTGACTGCTTTTCGCACAGCAGTCTCACCAAATCCCAGGGGCCTTTTTGCGGTGATCAGGTGTATATAACAAGCGCCAAAGCAGATTCTCATAAGTTAACACGTGGCGTGTAATTGTAAACTGATGCCATTTGAATTGATGCAAAGAAGGTGCGTGGAGTAAGCAGTAGGAAACTAACTTTATTGCACTGGGATGCAACTCGAAGTGCCAGGAGAAAAGAAACCCAAAGTGAAGTGTGGGGGCGAAGACAAAAAGAGGCAAATTAAAGAGATTGCCCATCCACATTTTACTCTTCTCTTATGCTTGTTCAGTGACCCAGCCAAGCGTAAACCACAGATGCAAAATACTATACAGTCAATTTCTTCCGAGGGTCAACTAATGCTATCTTATCCGCTAATTGTTTTATCTCCTCAGAGAACACTCACTGGCGCGCAGTTGTGCCGAATGGCCTGTTTTTAATCTGTAATTGGCTTTGGTCAAGCGGTCTAAGTGGTTTCCACCCCCGTTCCATTTAGAAAACCTCTATTTCAAAAATGAGATGTTCTTTGGTTAAATGCAAGCTCTGCCTGGCTCAGTAGTAGGGCTCCCTCTCGCCTCTGAGCCAGGAAGCGGGTTGGGTTTAAGCCCGCAGGTCGAGACTGATAATAATAATAATAATAATCATCCTTGAATTTGATATAGCGCTTTTCACGTCTTCTGGACGTCTTGAAGCATTTCACAGAATATATTGTACAGTAAATTGACTATATATTTGTGGGTGAAATGCGGCAGCCAATTCCGCACAGCAATGGCCCCACAAACAGCTGTGGATTGAAATGAACAATTTTATTATTGTTTCTTTTTTGAGGGATTGTTATGTGTTTGTATGTGTGTGTAGAGTAGGGAAACTTGCCCAAACTTTCACCCTGACCTGCCTGGATTCGAAACACGGGTCTCACGCTTGTTAAGGCGAATGCTAACCACTGAGCTACAGGACCCCACACGAGTCACAGGACTTAGAACTCAAATTATTTAAGGTGAGGCTCCAGTGCAGCGCTGGAGTCTCCTTCGGATCCTTTGGATGAAACGTTAAACCTCACTCCCCGCCTCCGCCTGTTCGGGTGGACGTCAAAGATCCCACAGCTCTGTCGCAAAAGAGCAGGGAGTTTCTCTCTCTCCCGGCTGACAATCCTCCAAATGGAATCGGTCACTCAATCCATGGCTGTTTGCGAGGACACCACCTTGCGCAAACGGCTGCCGCGTTTCACCCAAAAAAATGCACAGTCACTCCACTTGACAGTAGATTCAGCAAAGCGCTCCTTGATGTCTCGAAGGCACGATGAGGCGCGATATCAACCACAAGGGGTTGTCACTGTTGCGGAAAGCTCAAACGTAGCAAATCAAAAAAGGTGGGGCGGGATAGTGAAGTTACCTTTGCTGGTTTTCCTCCGGCCAATCCTGAATTCTATTGGTTTTCCACCGAGGATCTCTGCGAGACACCCTGCGTCCCAATGGCTCGCTGGCCAATCAGACACCATGTTACAGAACACCGCTGGCGTCCGCAAAGATTCCACTATATTCCTTGCCTCTTCTGGCTTAAACGGCTTTGTGTCTACAGTTGGGGGGAAGAATTAAAGACCAGTAAGTTACGCTGCTGCAATCCCCCAGCCCCCATCGCAAAATGATTTCCCTCGCTTCCCGTAGGATCTCAGCCCTAACCCATGTTGTTCCAAGACTCGGATGTGTTAATGTATCCAACAACAACAACATTACACTTGTAGAGCGCCTTTCACGTCAGGAGGACGTCCCAAGGTGCTGGACAGCCATTGTTTCAGACCCGAGCTGGGGCCGGAGGACGGGGAGGGTGAAGGGAAAGGGAGGGATTTGGGGTGACCAATGGGACTGTCGAAGAGGAGGGTCTTGAGACAGGACTTGAAGGAGACCAGGGAGGGGGGTGAGGTAGAGGGATGGCGGGATGGAGTTCCACAGGTTGGGGGCAGAGTGGCTGAAAGCTTGCCCGCCAATAGTGGGTCGGGGGACGTGGAGCAGGCCAGAGCCTGCTGAGCAGACGTTAAACAGTGCAAAATCCAAGTCAATGTCTCAACCCTCCTCTCCGACCGGGCCTTCGGTCACCCTCTTACCGCCGCTCTCCCTACCCTCCACTCCTCATGTTCTCAACCCCGTAGATCGGGTATCATTTTATACATATATCTTTTTTTGGAACTATTTATTTGTAGCTACATTCGCAGTCTAGATGTTCAGACTCAATTCCCTTGGCTTCCGTTAAAGGTAGATATCGATCAGCAAAGACACAACCAGGTTTCTGCGTACATTCAGATAAAGCCATCAGTCTTGTTATCGCATATCACTGAATCTGTACACTTGTACCTGAATTGTAAAATAGCAAAGGCAGCACGGAGAGCCTTGTCCATTGTCAGCATCTCATCAGGAGACAGCAGGAAGCATGGTCTAAATAAGCCACTGTAAAGTGAATTGACTGTATATGTGTGGGTGAAACGTCGCTGCCAATTACGCAGAGTCCCCACTAACAGCCATGGAGTGAAATGACCAATCCTTACCATTGTGTTTTTTTGGGGACGGATTATTATTAGGCATGTGTGTGTGTGTGTGTGTGTGTGTGGAGTAAGGAATCTTGCCGAAGATTTCGTCCTGATCTGCCTGGATTCGAACACAGGTTTTACGCTTGTAAGGCGAGTGCTCTAACCACTGAGCTACAGGAGTGTCACAGCATGCTCCTTTTCAGCTCGCTCCTTCTGCTTAGCAAACGCCAGTCTGATTTGTGTCTCCCTACGCTCCATCCTCGGTGGGTGGGCAAGCTTTCAGCCATCCTGTCTCTGCTCTCCAGATCTCCTCCAACATTCCCCCCTCCATTGCCACCTTCAATACCCGCCAAAGGATACTTTTTGAGCCCGCTGTCAGCCAACTCCCCCCACCCCCACCCTCCCCTCTCCTTCTCTCCAGCTTGAGCTGACAGCCCGCTGTGTGAAAAACCTTGAGACGTCCTACCAACACAAGAGGCACGTTATAAAATGGTAAAATGTTGACTCCGCCAACTGATTTATTGTTTCAATGATTACATCAGGCAGTAAAACTCCATCTTTGCAGAACTTAAGGGTATAATCGCTCACAAAATATAGTCAGTAATAATACAATAATCTAAATCGGTTATTGGGGTGGCTGCTCACCACGTCGTCGAGACGGCTCGAAGCGCTTCACAGAATATACTGCAAAAGTGTAGTGACTGTGTGTTTTGTGGGCTTTTTTTGTAGCCAATTAAAGCCACGACACTTTATAATAATAATAATCCTCGCATTTAATATAGTGCTTTTCAGTCTTCTAGACATCTCAAAGCGCTTCACACAATATACTGTAAAGTGAATTGACTATATTTGTGGTCGAAACACAGCAGCCAATTGCGCACAGCAGTGTCCCCACAGACAGGAGGAAGAGGAGAGGGAAGTGGGGGGGGGGGGGAAGAGCGGTTCGGAGAGAAGGAGACAGGGAAGAGAAGGAGGGAAAAAAGGAGAGGGGAGAGAGGAGGGGAGGAAGGCGGAAGGATGGAGAGAGGAGAGGGAGGAAGAAAGAGAGGGGGAAGAGAAGGAGGGAGGGGGAGAAGGAAGGAGAGAAGATGGGGAGTGGCAGAGGGGGAGAGAAGGAAGGAGAGAGAAAGAGAAGAGGGAGTGAAGGAAGGAGAGAGAAGGAGAGGGAGGGAAGGAAATGGAGAGAGGGGGGAGAGAGGGGGAGGGAGAGAAGAGAAGGGAATGAAGGAGGAGAGGAGGGAGGGAGAGGAGAAGGGTAGAGAGGGAGAGAAGGAAGGAGAGAGAGGAGATGGGGAGGGAGAGAGGGAGGGAAGGAGGGAGAAGGAGAGGGAGAGAGAAGGGAGAGAGGGGGAGGGAGAGAAGGCGGTTCCCTCTGACTCTCAGCTGTTCACATTGAGAGTCACCAGCCGTGGGGCGGGGAGTGTACCACAGCCCGAGGCTTCCCCCCGACACCCTAGGCCTCACACTCACAATAAATATATATCATTTTTTAAAATAAAATCCGTTTTAAGAGAGAGAGGGAGAGAGGAGGGGGAGGCGGGGGTAGAGTGAAGCTATTTAAATTGAATCACCCCCCCCCCCCCCCCCTCCCCCCATTTTCTCCCTCCCCCTGACCTCGGCTCCTCGCCCTCTCGGCCGCCGCCATCACTCCTTTGTTTCCAAGGCGACGAGAAAGCCCCAAAGTAGCCCAACCGGCGCTCGGAGTAGCTCCCGGAGTAGCCCAAAGTAGCCCCAGACAGCAGCCCAAAGTCATGTTGGATTTCCCACCCAAACCCCACCCACGTGTTCCAAGACTGAGGTGAGATGACATAATAATAATAATAATAATAATAATCCTTGCATTGGATACAGCGCCTCATCACGGCTTCTCGACTGTGTCTCAAAACGCTTCAAAGAATACACTGTAAAGTGAATCGACTGTTTATTTTTATGGGCGAAACGCGGCAGCCAATTGAGTACAGCAGCGTCCCCACAAACAGCCGTGGGTATATACTGTATAAGCAAATTATTATTATTGGGGGTTTTTCCAGGATTATTATTATGTATGTGTTTGTGTGTGTGTGTGTTTGGAGTATGGAAACTTGCCCATGGTCTGGCCCTGATTCGCTCTGGAATCAAACCTGGGTTTCCTCTCGCAAGGGAGGTGAGCTCGCTAACCACTATGCTTCAGGACTCCGCAATTTGCAGACCAGGAAACTGGATTAATTTGAAAATACACAGCTTGATGTTGTACTGGGAAGAAGGGATGATGGTTGGTTGATTAGTTGGATGTTGCAGAAGGTTTAGATCCCAATGAGCCAAGGGACCTTCCTCTTTCCAAACCAATCTTGTGATCATAAAGCATAAGATACATATGCTCGCCCAGCTTTGGCGCAAGTCCACAGTTAGTTTACAATTGGGTGTGTTTTAATAATAAATTTAGCACAGTGGAAAGTAATAAATCAGTGTTGTGGGTGGGAGGGACACTTTAACATAAGCTTCAATGCTCTTTGGTATGGGGAATTATCAATGGGATTTGCACATTTTTACTGACCAAACTCCACGTCCATCGAAATTGGAACCAAATTTGTAACCAGCTCCTTCTGACCCTCTTTTGTTTTGACCTAGAATGAACCCGGTTAGTTTAGACCAGCAAACCAGGGGGTTAAACATTTGCCCGATCCATTTTCTCACTTTGTCATATGTAATCGTTAAAACTGGTATTTTCAAAGTGGTACTGAATTCATTAACTAATGCAAGCATTGTCAATACACATCAAGGTAGAGCGATTTATGAGGAACGCCAAACTGCTGACTTTCGTCATCCTACATAACCACATGTCCAAAGGGAAAGCGCTTTGCATAATTTGCTGTCGTCGACAGTTTATCCTTACATAATTCACAGCTCCCAAATCGTTAAGATTAATTCATTCCACTTAAAAGTGGCAATAAGTCTAAAGTTTATCCTAAATTAATTTCATTTAAAGTGACACTGTATTCAATTTCCTTAATTCCTTTGAAAGGGGTGTTGAGGCAGTCTTGCTTTATTTTGTTCGTGGTGAGTCTGCGTTTCTCCATCATAAACTCCGAGCTGTAGTGTAAAATATAATCTGATGTTATTAACAAGTTGCTAATGAACAAAACGGAGACAAAAATGACTTTCCCAGCCAATAATTATCCTGCAATTTTTGTAGCGTTTGAGACATCTCAAAGAGCTTCATAGAATATACTATGAAGTGGAGTGACTGTGTATTTTGTGGGCACAACGCAGCAGCCAATTAGGCATATTAGTGCCCCAGTCAAGGATGGAATGACCAAATTATTATTATTATTTTATTATATTACATTCCTGAGATTTGGAACACAGTGCCTCTATCCCTCGCCCAGAGGATACAACAATACCCTTCTTCCGTTTTTTTTAGGGTGGTCAGTCTGACACACAGATAAGCTAATTTCCTTCTGGGTTAAGAAAGCTTTCTGGTGTCTATTCTGAAATTGTCCTTCATCAGAAACAATCTTGTGTAGAACAGTCAGAGAATGCTATATTTCCAGGTCCTCATCTCTACATTACCTTAGATTGGCTAAATAACAGCTATTTCACAAATTATTCCCATGAGGGACAGATATGTCAAAGCCATCGAGAAAGTGAAATGTTAATAACTAGTTTCTCTGCAACTTTGCGCACAACAATAATAATAATACTTGCATTTGATGTAGTGCATGATCACATTGAGACATCTCAAAGCCCTTCACAGGATTTACTATAAAGTGAATCAATCGTCCGTGTGTTTGGTCCACAAAAATGGAGATAACAGTACATATCGTGACACTTAAATCTAAAAAAAATAATTGCTGGAAATGTCAGTCATAACATTTAAGCTGCAACACATACGTGCACACAAACACAAACACACACACCACAAATAAATCGCCAGGCAGTAATCATGCTCGCATCACAGGAAGCAACTGAGCAGAAATCATTGGGAGATTTTTTTTGTGCTGAGTGGATCAATTTGTAAAGGACTGTTACATCCAAAGATTAGCAAGTACTTTGGGAAGTACTGTAATTGGAAATTTGGCAATTTTGTTTTACTCCCAAAGCCAATCTAAAAGCACACATTACTCAGTCAAATAGCTCTACCCTTCCATTACATCAGGAATGGCTTGAGAAAAACAAGACAAAAAATATTAATGTTCCTTTATGCGTGTAATTTTCTCCACTCTGACGTATGCTTCTCTGCCCCGTTCTGGGCTTGCTGCAGCCGAGCACTGGTTACTCTTTGCCGCCCCGTAATTGTTGTTCTCTCACTGAGTGAGAGACTTGGCAGTGGGTTTTGGAAAGCCATTTGAATGTATCGGGCATGGAGTCCTGTTGCTCAGTGGTTAGAGCACTTACCTCGCAAGCGAGAGACCTGGCTTCAATTCCTGGCAGAGCAGGTCAGGGTGAAACCTTGGGCAAGTTTCCTTACTCCATACATACAATAATAAACTGGTCATTTAATTCCACGACTGATTATGGGGACGCTGCTGTGCGCAATTGGCTGCCGCGTTTCACCCACAAATATACAGTCAATTCACTTTACAGTATATTCTGTGAAGCGCTTTGAGATGTCTAGAAGATGTGAAAAGCTCTATAACAAAATGCAAAGATTATTATTATTATTATCAACACAACTGAGTTTGACATCTTTTTTATACCAAAGATACATGTACAAAACCAGCTGACCAAAATGACGCGCTTTGCAACAGAACATGGGAATCAAGCCAGACCTCTGTGTGGTCACTAGTCCTGTTCCTGAGTTAGGCGGGTCCACAGTATTCCAGGGCACTGTTGATGATACCACAGCCCAGCCCTGGCTTAAAACTGTTTAGACCCATCCAACGAAAATTCTGGAATAACACCACTACTCCCACTCCACCGCTCGCACCCCATAACCGTGCCATTTGTTTCTTTTGCAAGCACCTATCCAATTCCCTTTTAAAAGCTTCTATCAAATCTGCTTCACGTAGAGTATTTTGAAACGGCACACATTTACTTCCAGTTTCGAGACATTTTATTTACATTTGTATTTCCCAAAACAGTTACGACTTGTGTTCAGGTGGAGTACATTTGCATAACATGGAACCCCTTCAGTTGCAGAATGCAATTCTAGGGTTCGGTGAAACACACTTGTGGAAATCGTTAAAAACACGCACTACTTTGTAGTCAATTCACAAACATAATCTGATAATTTAGTTGGATGAGATGGGGGAAAGGGAAGACAGTTTAAACCATTAGTCCACAACCATGTTAAACAGGAAATATTAGGGCAACGGCCAGCAGCTAGTCAATTTCAACACGCCAAGTCCGGTAAAATAGTAATGCGGGAACCAATCCTCGAGACAGAAGATCCAATACAGCTACATGGCAAAAGACCCCAAATAACAAGGCAATGCTTTGCTTTGAGCATTCTAGGGATTTAGCAGACTTCAGGAGTTTTACATGAACATGGGATGGTTTTGTTAACCGTGTACAAATTCTGGTGGCTCACAAGACACTAATGTAAGACTGGGGGTGGCCACCAAAGGCTACATATCTCAGCCACCTGAGCGGCAAGGACCACCCGATTTTGCTAAGGCAGGTTAGTACCTCAAAGCTTCCCATTGGGTTGAGTATTTCAGGAGGAGGAAAGAGGGGGAGAGAGAGAGAGAAAATAGAAAGAGGGTGGGTGAAACAGGGCTGAAAGAAGGTCTTGGATACGCTGTCATTAAGCGTTCCACACCCTGTAGGAAATTGCCTTGCAACTTTGCAACAAAGTGACGATGGGCAAAAGCCACATAAAGCTGTGGTGGTTATCCATATACCATTAAAACCCTGCATTCCAGGTACTCATTTGAAAACATCAGCATCCGGCATTATGTGATGTGAACCGTTGTTGGTTGAGGTTACAACTTCACTGACCTACAGTCTATCTATCTTAAGAGTTCCACAGACCTACGTCTCGGGAAGAGGACAGAACTGTATCCTTGTTGCCAAAGAAGTGACAGAAATCTTACAAGGCACCCTGGAGATCATTTTGCTTTTGCTACCATTTTGGCACATCAAACCAAAGCAGCACTGCACCTTTGTTTCCGCATGAAAGACGACAGAGTTAAAGGGGAGAAAAATCACTACAGTATATCTATCACTGAGTGTTAGAATATAGTGGTGAACATCTAGTCTTTCCATATTTCTATTGAATGCCCAGCAAGCACAATATATATACTGTACTGTAATATATACACACACATAAATATATGTATGTATATATAGATAATCCACACACAACAAGCACTGTGTTGCAACTCACTGAAGAGTTTGAGATTTTACAGGTGATCGATAAACAGGAGTCTTGGCATTAACAGTGAACCCTCAATGCTTGAACGAATACAAATTCATTCACGGGCGTACAGAACCTCTTATCAACAGGGAGAAAAAAAAGGTAATGTGAATGAAGCAGAGCAAGCTGTCTGTCTGCTCATTAACACCGTGTCCTTAGCCATTAGTGCAGCTGCAATGCTCTACTGTAATCTCTCTCCGTCGCAGTAGTTTAAAGACATCTGCAGTTCAAGGTTATTTAAAGAACCAAAAGGATTGCAGCTGGAAATGATCAAGTTTCTCTCCCCTCCCGCTCAGTCTCACATCACATTCGGGTGGATACAGGATCACTGCACAATTTCATCAAGACATTTCACATCAGCGACGCCAGTCATTGCAAACAGTGGAGATTTCTGCTGAAATGTTTAATCCGAGGACTCATTGGGGGTGGGGGGGGGGGGGGAGAGAGTCGCACTGTTGGTCGGAAGGAGAACAAGGTGCAAGTTGCTCTTCCCTTCAAACTCCTCCAAGATAAAAAATATATTCAGCGGGAGGAGAAACAAAAACTAGGATTGCCGTAAAAGTGGTATGTGCAACTGCCCAACATGTTATTCTGAGCAGCCGTCTAACTTGACCCGTTTCCAGGACCTCAACTACTTTGTATTCAGGGACCAATAAAAACAATCTGCTGTTGAGAACTGCGAGTGCAATAAAACCTGTTGTAAACATCCTTACATGATCGTAGCAGGGTGACGGGCCAACGTTTCACTGTGATCTGAGCCTGTGTCAGGCAGCCACATCTCCGCACGGTCATCTGAAGCCAGTTCCAAAAAGGGCAGAGCTTGGCAGGTCTGACCGCACTTGGTACAGTGGGTCAAGTTACAATTTTGGCCGCCAAAACAACAAGTCAATTGGTGCCCAAGATACCTTCGGTTTGACATCAAGAGTATTTATTACACTATACATGTTACTTTCCCTGATCCCAAATACTATTTACAGTACCTCTATTCATCTACAAGTGGCGTTAACCTAGTGAGAAACTAGAAATCACTTGGCTTGTTGGCAGGACCTGGAAGGGCAGAACAGTCATTGATCAGTCACTCCTACGGTGATAGGTTTCCGCAAGAGTCAGACACCCGGCTGAACCAACAAAGGATAAAGACAAAGGATCTACTTGACTGCACCTGGCAACAGTGTTTTTTCTGGATTTTTCTCAGCCTCATAGCCATCTTTCAAAGTGCAGTATAACCCACCCCCTATCTTCCCTATCTCCGCACTTCTAAAGCGCGGCATCCACTACACAAATTTCCTTCAATGGGCGAAATAAATAAGTTAGTTCATTTTGTGGCACCTGCAAAAGAAAATCCTCTCCATGACTGACCAACAATTTCACTATCTATTCAGAATGGCTTTGAAAACTTTATATATATGTATATAAAGCAAAAAGAACAATCTATAGGGATAATGTCGCGACCTAGGTCCAAGTACCAGTTCATTCCCTTCTTTAAAAGGATGTGCAATTATAAGCAACTGTGCATTCCAATTCTGCAATTTTCTGCAGGATTTCCCCTCTCCATCCCCCACCCCCCCACTCCGCCCACCTCCTCCACCCCACCCATGCTCTCCAGTCTTTTCAGAAATCCATCCATTTCCACCATCAATGGAAACATCAGATGGAGACGAAGACATCGAGGTAGAGTCGATCGTAGGATTCTCTGAACATCATGATCAGCAGAAGGCTAAACAGGCACGATCCAGTCAGGCACCAATTCATCCAGTAAACGTCTGAAAGGTAAACGAAGACCAATGTTAGCTCTTAATCTACGTCAGTCCCCACGGCTGCCGGTGTTTCGCCCACAAAATATAGTCAACTCACACTACATTATATTCTGTGAAGTGTGTTGAGATGTATCGAAAGACGTGTTAAGCTGCTGTATTAAATGCAAAGATTATTATTATTATTATTCTAACAGGAATTGCTTCGGTTCCAGTTTTCTCTGGTCCTAGGGATTTGGGGACTTCATGGGAATTCAAGACTGAAGTCACACACAAACTCACTAAGGCAACTGGACGTTTATCACTGATCAAAGGGTTTAGGGGCTACATACATGGGCTAAATACATATCAGAACATTGCTGCCTACAATTATAATGTAAAGTGCCAAGATCAAGCCATGGGGATGAGTAGTGACATCTTTAGCTAATATAAAACTAATATGCACAATACCCTGTTAACATATACACCATAATATACAGAAGAGTTTTTAGAAACGCCTACACACATTACATACATATATAAATAATAAGATAAATCTACAATTTGTTTATCTTCAGTTAAAACACTTCAAATTTCAAAAGCAGACATCTAAGAGTGTCAGAGTAGGGCTGACTTCAGTGTCTTATCGCTTCCATGTATTCAGTGGAGGAATACAATTTATCCAAACCTGAGATGTAACCCGAGAGAGCATTACAAGCGCATGCTAAACGCTTCCTTAATGCCTAAATGATCAGACTGAAAGTCTCACTGCCGTCTGGGAGAATCCATAATTCATAATGCTGCTGCAGAAAGTTTGGACAGAGCTAGAGTTGAGAAGTAACACGAAAGGTCACCAGACAGACAACCTGAAAATGAGTCTCAGGGGGATAAACTCTGAGCCACAACCTACAGATTCTTTTTAATTACCTGTCGACAACTGCTTCACACATCTACTCTCTGCCATAGTGCTAGACTCATTTCTATACACTTACAGTACAGCTTGAGTGCATGTATGAAGTACTGCATATGAATTCCGAAGGATAACAAGCACACAAGCCAGATGAACTGAGAATCACAGGATCAAGTATCACATGCAGGCTGAGACACTTTCTGCAAGGTACAATGTGGTACAATGTGACCAGATGAAAACTATCTCGTAATATATCATTTGGGTACCTCAGAACGTGAGATGGAAACTAATCCATGTGGATCGCTGGGATAAGGTCTGGAGTCCAGTAAAGTGAGCAACACAAAGGACAAATCCTTTAATATGTCTCTAAACAGTTAATTGTCAGAGAGCGACTGCAAATGCAGGTCAGAGATTCAACTTCACTGAGCTGAAGGATGTAAAATGTCACTAAATGGTAGTAGACACACCATGTCACAACAAACAGGCCTGCGAGGTAAAAGAACAACACACCCCAATCTACCCAAATAAATTGCAGTATCAAACAAAAAGCTAGAGTCATTATACTAAACAGGCAAGTTTCCTTACTCCACATGCCTCCGTTTTCCCAGCAGTAAGTAGGAACCCGGTTATTAGTCAATTGGCAGATCACTTTCTGGGGGTAACAATCCCTCCCAAATAAACAATCATTATTTGGTTGCTCAATCCACGACTGTATGGGGACGCTGCTGTGCGCAATTGGATGCTACGTTTTGCCAACAAATATAGTCAATTCACTTTACAGTATATTCTGTGAAGAGCTTTGAAACGTCTAGAAGACGTGAAAAGCGCTACATCAAATGTAAGGATTATTATTATTGTACGGCGGTATATTAAATGCAAGGATTATTATTATTATAATACTTTGCTACAGTGTAAACCTGACAGGATAACTCTTTCCTACAAAGTGAAATTCATGATCAATACAAAGCTGATATAACATAAGTGGACTGATAAAGTGGATCATGTTAAATTACATGAAGATGTATTGGAGAGGTTAGAAACTGAACGTTGATGAAACTAATGGCACTGACAACCATTCAATCATTTTCAGGCAATAGAATCCATGGACGGCTATTTTTTTTCCAGAGTGCAATAAGCTCAAGGCTAATCCCAAAGGATCTGGTCAAATATAAGAAATGCATTAAAACACTTTTTGGAAAAGATTGATAGGGATGTGGAACAAGCTGCCACAGCATGGTTAATAGAAGAAGAAACCACAAGGTGATTTAAAATAGAGCCAGACAAGCTCCTGTCAATTAAAATCTTTCCGAGTTTCACTTAGGGAGATGGGGAGGGGGGGTATATTTACTAACGCCGGGCCCCTTTAGGTATATCTTGGAGACATCTCAAAGTGCTTCACAGAATATAACTTACGTTTTCTTTCACCAAGCAAATTCTTATGTTCTTGGAGGGTAATCAACAGCTGGAACAAGTAACTGAGAAGGGTGGTTGAAGTCAGGTTGCTGGGCTAATTTAAGAAACAGTTTGCTGCTGTAACAGGAAGATGGACGGGATGGTTAATCTGAAGGAAGAGATCAAATGGGCTGAACTGCTTTCTTAATCAAAACCTCTTGTGATCCCATGGCAGGAAACAGTTCAGCATATATTGGAGCAAAACATCCTGCTGTTGGGACCTACATCTTCGGATACTGAAGCCTGAAACCACTTGGAGGTAAGAGGTCGTGACTTTGGAAATAAACTACAGATGTAAAAGAAAGCTTCTAGAACTGCACAAGCCTCCTGCTTCGAATGCAGACTTAGTCGCAACCTTATTCAACGTTTAAGAGATGCCGGGGAAACGCATCCACATGGTTACTGAAAGGTGCACCCCTGGAGAAGTAAAGGTCGGACTTTTTATTAAAAGAAAATCTGCAGTCTCACCATGCTCACAGCTACCCGACACTAAAAGGGCAGGCAGGAAACGTGCTCCAATCACTGTCACAGCAAGCAAAGGCTAATATGAATCAACCACCAGAAATGCTTCTCCCTATGATAAAGCACCTGGCATTGATTGGCCCAGGTCCTCACAGACACCAGGAATTCAATGGTTTGGAAAGTTGCCAAGTGCAAACTGCACCGCAACACCTCAATAAATGGCACTTTGCGCACTTACGAATCTTGGAGGCCACTTTAACACGAGCAAAGTATCTCATATTGATGTGGTCTGATCTTCAATAAAGTTGCTGAGACCTTTAATTTTTGTCAGGCAAGAGTATCAAGGGATATGGGGTAATTGGAGTTGAGGTACAGATCAGCCATGATTGGAAAGAATGTGCTCAAGGGGTTGAATGGTCGACTCCTGTTTCAATGTTTGTTTCCAAGCGAGAATTACGAACTCTGGCAGTTGAATCTAATACAATTTTGCATTTATTTTAACCTTATACGTCATGAGGCCTGCTTGGCAGGATTGTTCAATTAATATGAGCATTCAACAGGCTACATTTACAATAGTTACTTTCGTGTTCAAAGAATATTGAGATACTTTCCAGTTTTTCACAATTGGCATCCACACAAATAGTTGAAAAAAGAGATAGCTAGAAATAAAAGATAGAAAGAAAAGGCGAGAAAATAAAATTAATACTGCCAATATAATAATAATCCTTGCATTTGATAAAAAATAAATAAAAGCAAATAAATCTTGCTTATAAATCCTACCTTACTCTCTCCCTTCATAGAATATACTGTAAAGTGAATTGATTGTATGCTTTGTGGACAAAACACAGCAGCCAATTGTGTGCAGCAATGTTCCACAAACAGTTGTGGATTGAATGACCATATTATTATTATTTTATAGATTTTTTTGAAGGGATTTTACTCCCAGAATAGTGATCCGCCAATCGTCTAACAATCGGGTTCCTACTTACAAGCTAGGTAAACAGTGTAGTGTGGAGTAAGGAAACTTGCCCAATGTTTTGCCCTGTCCAGGAATCAAACCCAGGCGAGTGCTCCAACCACTGAGTTACAGACTCTACACTTAATGGCAGAACAGACTGAGTGGTCTGAATGGCAATTTCCACACCTGTGAATTATATCAAATACAATCTAATTTTCTGCAATATGATACAGACAGGCTGAGGTTGCTGACTAACTGGTACTGTATGTCCCTTTAAAAATGGATGCTCATTTTTGAATTCCACAGCTGCAATAGGAGTTTTGGTCAAGATATGATGTATTCCCACAAATATTCCAATTCTTTCCAGTAAACTGGCCAAATGAAACGCAGCACACTGTCCAACTGAAGCTTGCATTTCTACTCAATAATGCAGAGGCCAAGAGTACTTAGGCATGTATGTGGCTGCCATTTCCACTCCAATACACAAGCTAGGGCTCTTCAGCTGCTCACAGGATACTACAAATACCATTTCAATTAATAAATCATATTACAAGAAACTGCATTCACAACAGTGTGATAGATGTACCTGTCTCCAGTATAGATGTCATGAGAGGTAAATAATGACATGATTCCTACCTCTGCGGATAGCTATTAAAGAAGCACTGCTACTGCGTCATTCATTTGGTTTATTTGGGGATTATGTAAAAGCCTGAACAAATTACATAACACCCCCAAGAAAACAAGCCAGTAGAACAGACAAGAAGGCGCTGGTTCAGAGTTAGGGCGGAAACTATGAAGTAATTCTTTGCACAAAGGGCAAACAACAGCTGAAACAATCCATCGGGAAAAGTGGTCCGGGCTAGAATATTGGCACTCGTTTAACAAACTTTCTGTAAGTTGAATTGGTATTCTAGAAAGCTGAGGTCAAACATTCCTCTGAACCGCGCTTGTAACCTCTAAAATGATGGGATTTGTTGAGACAATGCTTTAGGTTGATGCCATGTGGTACCAAACGACATCTTTCCATCTGTGAACCCCCAGATTATCTCCATGCTTTTCGGTTTGTGCGTGTAGGGAAACTGGAATGATTCCAATGGAGGGAGTGGGAAATAATAATAATAGTTTGGTCACTCAACCCACCACTATGCACAATTAGCTGCCGTGTTTTGCCCACACACTATACAGTCAATTCACTTTACAATATATTTTGTGAAGCACTTTCAGCCGTCTTGAAGATGTGTTAAGGCGCAATATCAATTGCAAGGACTGTTACTATTAGGAGGTCCCAAGTTAAAAAAAAAGCTATCCTGCCATGAAGCAGGTACTAAAGTGAAGTATGAACTGAAGTTGTAAGAGCTATAATAATTATTCTTGCATTTGCGGAGCTATAATAGATTCCCGAGGGGAAATCAGCACACAACCTAGACAAGAGTCCAGAACCTATTTTGTACAACGTATACATAAACCGATGATCAATGAGAAACGTTAAATTTATAATTACCAGTGTGATAAAATGCCAGAAATATCAGTAATAATCCCATGAAGATATTGCTCAGGGTAGTCACAAATCCACAGCTGATTCCCTCGGGCACCGGATAGACAGTTTCCATAAAGAGCTCAAAGAAGAAGGGAATGCTGCTATTTACGAACACTCCGATTAAAATACATGATGTGTACAGTATCGCTGTAATTAAAAATAACATGTTACAAAGACAGTAAATAAATGACACACAGAGTCGCAGTGATATCACGCCATTGAGGGTTACAATAGCAAAGCAGTGAACAATAATAATAATCCTTGCTTTTGATAAAGCTCCCTATAATATCGTTGAGGCGTCTCAAAGTGCTTCACGGAATACACTGTAAGGTGTAGTGACTGTATTGTGGGCGAAACGTGGTTGTCAATTATACATAGCAGTGTCCCACAAACAATATTTGTGCATTGAGTGACCAAAAACTATTATTATTTATTTTGAAAGCAATCCGCCAATCTAATAACATGCAGGTTCCTACTTACTGAAAGGTAAACAGAGGCAAGTGGAGGAGTAAGGAAACCTGCTCAAGGACGTCCCGCTCTGTGCGTGAGTGTGAGAATGTGTGAGTGCATATATGTATGTATATACACATACACACACGCAATCACACACTAGCATGTTTCCAGACTGACAATTCCCTTTCTCTTTTCCCATCCACCCAATTTCTTGCCGACTTGTGCTACAAGTCCAATTCAGATTCCAACGTAAAGCACCTCGTGAAATATTTTGAAGTAACGAATGTGCAGTGGACTGCAGCTGAAAAAGCTAATTTTCACTTTCAGATTAAATCAGGGAGTGAATATTATACAGCTTGGTAGTTAATCTAAAAAAAAGTGGAGCAACATCATTCCAACATAATTCGTAATTTGGAACTGCTTCCTCTAACAGTTTTGTCCTTCTAGTTAGGTAGAGCTTCTCATTTGAAGAGATTGTGGATGTTCGTTCACAAGATAAGTCACTCCACATTACAGCACATCCTGTAAAATGCTTTGAAATGTCTTCCAGAGTGGAAGGCTCTATACCAAGTGCAAGAATTATTAATAATGCATTGGGGAGGGAAGCTTGCAAATTTTTTTTAAAACAACTTTCTAAATGATACCCAGGGTAACATTTCAAAACGACAAACTTTCACACACAGAGTAACAGGAAATTAAAACATGGCGCACACACACAAAGGCAACACCATGGTTTGAATTAATTTCCCTTTATAGCCTGCAATGCAAGCAGTTTTAAACACTAACCTTTAGAACAAAGTGGGAATTAAAATATAGGGGAAAAAAAACTTCAGTTGAAAAATTGACCAATTTGCAGTTAAAAATTCACACAGGCCTAGATCTAAAGCGATTTTCCTTCAGCAACATTCACAGCAATAATCAATGATGCAAGTCAACAGAAAATACTCAGCACAAGCAGAGTAGTGACGCCATCTTAAAACTTCTGCTAAGCAAAGCTCACACATCTCCCAGTTACTTTCTTAAAATTTGTTTCTAAAGTCAGCCTCAATCCAGTGTAGTAGCTCCTGTTATCCCTCTTAGGACTGTTGAGCTCATACAACGACAATTTGCATTTATATAGCTCCTCTCAAGTAGGATAGTGTCCCAGAGTACTTTACTATAGCAGTAGAGTGTATTTCCATAGCTCCTGTCCTTTAGATGAGACAAGTGAGGACTCTCTATTTGGACATGAAAAATGACTCTATCCTTGGAAGGGGAGGTTGAAAAGATATTTGGTGTCTTTCCTTGATGTCCTGGCCAACAATCCTCCAGATTAATCAATTGTTCACTTTGTGGATTCTTGCAGAAGCAAAATGGCTGCAATGTTTGCCTACAAAAATCTGCAATTTTGCTGGCAAGCTAAACCTTCCAGGCAGCTTATCAATATGAATGACTAGAACTCTCTAGCCTCCATTGTCACATTGAAGCAGCGCATGGTTTTGGCATCATCTATAGCAATGGATATACTGATTGCTTTACCTCTCAAGAGCCGTATTTCAGAATCAACCGTAGCTCTGATCAAAGTGCTTCAAACTTGGTGTGGGAGAAATTGAGTTTGAAGGAGGCTACTTCAAAAACAGCTTCCATTGCATGATTCGAAGCAAAAGTTTTTTAATGAGATGATTTTCAACCTTGAGAGATGCTCAAATCAGTGCAAGGTGGCTTACTTTGTGAAACAAACTCGGGAATCTTATTGTGCACAGTACCTGGGGTCACAGGCAGGTGAGTGACATTGGAGATGCAGGTGAGAGCAAACCAGGCGGACGACAGAGTGGCTCCAGAAAATAGCAGGAGAAGAATCAGTTTCAACATCCCTCTGAAGAAATCTGCAAACCTGCAACAGTGAAAAGAAAATATCAGCCTCTCACGCTCACAAGAAACAAAGAAATGTCCTCAGCCTACTCACCAGAATATACGCAGGGACGGCTCACGGACTACAACGTACAAAAAGGAACTAACCTCGCCATCACTATTCCAAAAACACAGCCACCCAATAGAGACCAAAACCCAATCCAACCAGCGTCAACCTGAAAGAAGAAATAATAATAATAATAATCATCCTTGCATGTTATGTAGCATCTTATCACTTCTTTGAGATGTCTCAAAATATACTATAAAGTGAAACGCGGCAACCAATCGCGCACAGCAGTCTTCTACAAACAGTCTTGGATTGAGTGATCAAATTATTATTATTTTTTGAAGGGATTATTACCCCCAGAAAAGCGATCCATCAATCGACTATGAAATGTGTTTCTACTTACTGCTAGGTGTGAAGTAACAAAACTTGCCCAATATTTCACCCTGCCTGGGAATCAAACCCAGGTTCTCTCATATGCAAGGTGAGTTCTCTAACCACCAAGATACAGGACTCCAGTGAGATTGGTCAAAAGATAGAATGGAACAGTTCAATAAATGTGGCCTCATTGGAAGGCAGATAATTTCTGACACAGAGAGGAAAAGTCATGGAAAAGGCAATAAAAGAAACATACTAGTTTCTCACCTGGCTTATGTTGAGAGGCGTCACAATCACGTCTAGTACACCCGACCATCCCGCCAATACTCCCAGCGGCACAGCGTAAGCCAGAGAGATCATCAGAAACCTAAAATTGCTGGTTGGAAAAAAGTATTTGGACAGATTTAAAGGCATCAACAAATTACATATAATCCACGCGTTTCACATCAGAGATATGTCCCTACACTCTGGGCAGTCAAGGGTTTGTACCCGAGCTGGTGGTTGGAATCAAGAGGAGATCAATACAATTTGGGAGGTTACAATCGATCAGTAGCATTTGTACCACTTAATATTGAGCACATAATGTTTTATATTAACCATACGCTCCTTTCCTTACAATTTTTCAAAACACAACGTTCAAACTGATCAGCATTGTGATGAGCAAGAAATAGTATCCTACATTGAAAAGCTTAAAGCATGAAACTAAATGAAAAATTTAGGTAATAATTTATTTTAAGTGTCACAAAGAAAAATACCTTCAACTCAACACAATGATTTGTGGCCTCTAGAACTGGTTGGCACAGGGACAGTTTATGTTGATGCAATATTTAACCTTTAGGTTTTGAATATATTGAATCTGACAGCAGCTAGGGCTAATTTTTAAATGCTGATATGTGCCTCAAAAGGGATAATGGTCCCTGCATTGAAAGGCAGCTGTGGTCACCGTTATCATACATTTGCACAATGGGAACATCTGCTGTCAATCATGTATTTGTCTTTGTACGTCATCTTGGTGTCAGTTCAGCGCCAAGGAGAAGAGGCTTACCCCCCACCCACCCAACCACAAACCACCTTCACCACCAAGGAGGATAAGTCTTTTTATCAAGAAAAGATAAATGCGCAAAAACTATTTCTACTTGTCGGTGGGTTTAGAATAACAGGCAATGCATTTGCAATTACTTAAAAGAGCTAAGAAGGGTTAGGAAACAAAAATCTTCAAATATAGGGCTATTTTTAACAAACAAAATCTGGTTCAAGCAGAATAGCTTTTAAGAAGGAATTAAGACAAATATATGAAAATTAATGGTGTGGTATAAAGAGCAGGAATGAGACTGAATGAACAACAACAACTTGCATTTGTAGAGCACCCTCCACACCAGACGGCGTCTCAGAGTGCTTCACAGAATAGCTCTTTTAGAGGCACAACAATATTGCTTGCAATTGATATAGCGTCTCATCGCGTCTTCTAGACGTCTCAAAGCAGTTTGCAGTAGATACTGTAAAGTGAATTGACTGCGTATTTGTGAGCCAAATGCGGCAGCCAATTACACGCAGCAGCGTCCCCACAAACAGTCATGGATCGAGTGGCCAAATTATTATTGCGTTTTTTGTTCGTGATGAATAATTATTACTCCTACAATGGGATGAATGTAGAATTCTTATACGATCTGATTTCATTTGATGCAAAAACATCTACTCAAGAGCCCTGACTGGCCAAACCTTGCTCTGCCTTCGTAGTGCACATCTGGTGGCAAGTTGGTTTTGCTGCCAACAATGCAGAGTAAAACTAGTTGTGTAGGCAAAGCAAATTGTCGGGAGCAGGTGTTGAGGGCAATTTCCAGTTGCTCAATGTAAATTTAATGAAGTGCAATACCTCATGGGCTCGCTGTCTCCGTCCACCTCGCTTCCCCCCACCCACTCACTGAACCGCTATTGAACCGTTTTGAAAGGTTATTTTAAAGACAAACTACTAACACTCCATTTCGGCGTCCTGCAGATGCAGGATTCTTTTTAGACCTTACTGTGTCTTTGAAGTTGTCTCAAAGCCCTTCACAGAATCTATTGTCAAGTGGATTGACTGTATATATTGTGGGCGAAACGTGGTAGCCAATTGCGTATAGCAGTGTCCCACAAACCGTAGTGTTTATTATTTTATTAAGTAGAAAATATTAATAGGGGTCCTAAATTATATCACTGGGAGCAAAGTGGCTTAAATCCCAGCAGCACAGCACAAGTTTACCCAATTGACATAAGAGACACCTACCCAAGTAACCTGCAGATGCTGCTTCTGTAATTGAGCCTCTGGCTTGCAGCAGCTATACTGGGGGGAAGAGGAGGGCGAGACGGGAAATAGGCCAACACAGCAATAAACAGGACTGCTGTCGCACCAAATTCTGGAAGAAAACAATTTTACAGATTAGAAAAAACACACCACGGGAATTGGAGAAATCTTTTTCTTGTGGCACCTAATCGGTTCGGTGGCCAGTGCTACACAACATCTCACTGGAACAATGAGGCTTTACATCAGAATGCCTTCCACATCACTGCACACTTGGTATTATTGCTACAATAAGTACCTTTCTTCCTTCTAAAAAAAAGCCGAAGTTTTCAATCAAAGTAACAGAACAATGGTTGTATAACCCAGCTAAATAGCAGACTCGCATCTGAGACAGCTTCTGCATGGTGTAATCAGGTACAACAGGATTGTAAACAGCTACTTTATCAAATAAACTATTTTTTGGGGACATATTTAGTTAGACAATTCCCTTCGCTTCTCCCCCTCATCTTCGAATACTGAAAATGAAAGGTTAGAGTAAGTTTGATGGTAATGCACTTGTCAAAGATATGGTCGATTGTATCAATTTACAGTTTTTAGGATCCTGGATCTCAATAGTAACTTCAGAATCAAAGAAGAATGTTTGCAATTTAGAAAAAGCTATTAGGTCCATTGTACGCTTGCTTGTGCTTGCTCCCCCACTGGAACTATCTACTCTAATCCATTCCCCTTTTCTTTCTCTATAATTTACTAACATTTATTTTGAAGTATTTATCCAATTCTCTTTTTAAACATTATTTCCTCGGTTTCAACAGAAATTTGTGCAGTATGATAAGCCTCGGGTTACAGACTTAATGTCTTTTTTCTTCCGATAATCTAAATCTGTCTTGATGGGGTATAGATATAAAAACAAGTTGGACAATAAAGAACAGAGCCCAAAAGGGTGAGGTAGTCAATAAACCAGCATAAAAACAGAAGTCACTGGGAACACTTTTCGGCAGAACTATTTTAGGTGGAGGACGTCAGAAGAGTTTTGGATGTAGGTAGACAAGTGGGGGACAAGTGGGGGAAAAATGTGATTCAGATAAGAGGAAATAAATTCTGATAAAAGGTCATAGACCAGAAACATTAATGTACTGTCCTGACTCCATTGATGACCTGTTGAGTGTTCACAGCAACTTCTGTTTTTATTTCAGTTTTCCAGCATCTGCAGTATTTTGCCTTCAATAAACCACCAGCTACATTGTTAAATCAGCAGATTTAATTTAGCCGTGTATTTACTGCTGCGTTAATAACATATGTGCAGTGATGTGCAATGCATTCACATGAACCTTTTAATACATAAGCACACAGAATAAGGTGCAGCACCAAAGTCTGTTCCTGTAAAGTTTTTAACACTCGCATTTAAAACAATGTTAAAACAAAAGCAAAAGATATTTCAAGATACTGGTGGCAATGCCACAATTATTTGATTTATTAAAATCAAGGGCAGATTAGTTAATTTGATTTACAACATTTAATAATTAAGTTTAAACTAACAGTTCACTGTAGGCCAATATTAGACTTTTTAAGCGCCTAATTACCCTAGAACAGTTTCAATGCTCCTATATTCTATAGCAATATAAGAGCATAGATATGGGAGAAGGCTATTCAGCCCCTCAAGCCTGTTCCGCCATTCTATGGGAGGATGGCTGATCTGTATACCTCAACTCCAATTACCTGCCTTTGCCCCACATACCTTCTTCCTGACCTAACAAAAATCTATCCACCTCAGTCTTGAAAACATGAAATTCCAGAAGAAATTGAGTTCTGGCATGATACTGAAATATTAATTAAGGAAAACTGGTCAATATTATACAATAATCCACAGGTTAATGCATATTTTATGAAAAAAATAATTCTAAATGTGCAACATCTTTACAGCTTTTAACAGAAATCATGTTTTTATAAATACTGTAGCAAATATGTATATACACACACACACATAATATATATGTATATGAAAACCTTCTGATGGTGCCCAAATTAAAGTTGGGTTGATAAAACATCTTTGCTACAACAGTGAGTTTTGTCAAAGGGCATGGGTTTAGCATGTTATATATATATATATTTAGGGAACAGAGCGCGAAAAGCTGCTGGACTCATAATGAACTAAGTGCTTTCCTTTGACAGAACTACTGTTATCTACCTTTCAATTGAATTAGAAGCATTAGCAAACTCCATTAATTTGGAGGGCACTGATTACTAAAAATGGATATCTATTAGCTAAAAATGGCTTCTGCTCGCAATGCTTTTCGGCCACTCTTTCAGTTTCTTTTGAGAATAAAATGGTCAATTGAGAGTTTTCTCATGATTAAGCACATTAAAATGTAAATTGCTAAACATTAGCTTGGAGTAACAGAATTGTCGTGAACAATGAACGCTATTCAGTGCAATTGAGAATTGAAAATGTGAAGTAGCCCGTGTTCCGCTGTTCTCAATAAAGGCTGTAATTATTTGCAGTGATAATCTTGCTCTCAGTCACTCTCCTTAGCAGCTGCTCTGCCGGGGAACATCGCTCGAAATGTTCATGGTGTCACTGACAATTTGCACAACACCGTAGGCAAGTGTTTTGTGTACAAAGTAACCATACAACCTATGTGGCAAAACCTTATTTGGATTAATCCCATAATGTTTAATCAAAACACACACCAACAACTTGCATTTATATAGTGCTCCCCTGCAGGGTAGCGTCCCAGAGCGAGCACTTCTAGATTCTAAAAGGAAGGCCAGTATCTCAGTTATATCTCAATACACAACTTCCTGTACACCAACTACTTGTATCAAATATATCCAGGAAATATGTTGCATATACAGTAGCATTTAAAATTGCCCAATACAAACCTTTTATAAAATCAAACTGTCCTATAGATCATTGGACACAAAACCCGACTCCTTGAAATAAACTATTCTTGGTTGGTAGAAAACCTTTTTGTAGAAGTGAAAGTGGAAGGAGTCAGTTGAGACATTTGGCCAAAGATTTGACTTAAAAAAAAATCACAAGGCATCAACAAAGGGGAAGAGAGCTACAAGGAGATTTAAAAGGCGTATCGACTATAGAGTCAATTTGATTGATATTCATCGTTCTCCTTTGGATTACGACATATTTTGGCAAAATAGGGCTTTAAGTCGTTCAGAGTGGTAGACAGCAGATCTACTTCTTGAACCTCATGTAAAGCATTCACTAGCACAGCAGAATCTTTGGGTTTTTTGGCACTGGAGAATAGAGGAATCTTTTGTGCCCTACAGCAATCAGCAGACTGTGAACAGAGCATGTGGGGAAAGACAGATTTGCAATGAAGTTGCAAGTTTTTACCTGTGTATAACAGTACTTGAATGCGATCCCTCATGAGCTCAGTCTGATGACTGGAGACGGAAAGGAGAGGAACAGTCTCGTTGGGTGCAGGCACCATTAAAGGGCCCACCAGAAATGCACACGCGCCGCCAAAATAGTTCAGCAATGATGCGATTGCAGTGGCCGTAGCTCGCTGGTCTGGAGGGAACCAGGTTGTGGAGAGGAACGGAGGAGCGGTCATAATGACTGGGCCAGCCAAACCATTGAACAACTGGCCAGTGTGGATTAACCTAAAATGAAAGGAAAAGGAATTCATCAAAAAAATTGAAAGGGCACTGAGTAAATTCTCAAGTCTTAACACCATTAAAATCTGGTTCAGAATAATTTATTTTAGGGAAAAGTACAGTTTAAAAGTGAAATGCAATATGCAGTTAAAGTGAAAGTTGAGCGTGTGAAAGTTCACAGAATGGCTGTAGTTCATGATTTGAACCACAAAAGCTTGATGATTCTGCAGAAGTAACTGGTGATTTACAGATCAGGAAAGCTAATCCCGTTACAGATCAGTCAGATAGTGCTCCAGTGTAATTAATAATAATCCCTGCATTTGAAACAGCGCCTTATCACGTCTTTAAGACATTATCAAAGCTCTTCACTGTAAAACAGATTGACTATTTTGTGGGTGAAACCTGCCATCCAATTTTGTACAGCAGTATCCCACAAACACTAGTGGATTGATTGAGCAAACTATTATTCATTTTTTATTTGTTTATTTTAAAGGAATTATTACCCCAGAATCACCTAACTAACAACTGGGTTCCTACTTACTGCTGGTAAACAGAGGCGTGCGGAGGAAGGAAATTTGCCTAACATTTCACCCTACCCAAGAATCAAATCCAGGTCCTCTCGCTTGCAAGTGCTCTAACCATTACACTACTGAACGCCAGTGTACCCAACTAGGTCAGTTACTACCCAATAGATCTTGTTAAAGATTGTGCCCTCACTTTGTATCAATTCAGATGTTGCATTATCGCAGAAATGTAAGAGCATACCGTTTCTTTTTTGTAGAAACTATCTTCTACACTGACACCAATCCCAGCAGTTTAGCTATTCCCTTTGAAAGCATTGCCTCGCACAGCGCCAAGAACGTATTCAAAAGACTTCCCAGTGTTTAAGGCTGCATGAACAATGACAGCTTTGTCAGCCAGAACAAAATGGCATTGCAATGCTGCCTTAAAACCAGACAACATGCTGACAAGTCAGTAGATTACTCCATATAAAGCTTTTTCATCACTGTAGAAGTATTTTGCGGTGGAATGAGCACACAATGGTAAATGCTACTAATGCCAGGTACCACTGACAACATTGTTTGTCAACCCCAATTTACATACATATAGAAGGGGTGGGTGGGGGGGATAAAAAAGTTCATTGGACCAGAACATCCCAATAAATGGACTGATAAGGTAGAATCACTTACTTAAAGTAGACAAATGCTTTTTCTTTTTGCATGTCGCCAATATAATTTGGAGTCTAAAATAGATGCAATCTTCTAGCATCAATGCTAACATTTTACATCAACTACAGCTATACTGCTTCAAAAAGTATGTACGCACACACAAAGAATCATAGAATGTTACCACACATAATTAGGCCATTCATGTCCAACAAATCTGGGTGGATAGAGGGGAAGAAGAATGTAATCCCAGATTACATTCTCTTCATACATTTAATATTCCTCCTCTTCAAGGCTTTTACAAGAATTTCTGACTCTGCTTTAATTTACAGGTTTGCGGTAGAGAATTCCACATTGCAAACACCCTTTGTGTAAAGAATTTTCAAACCTATCCTTCAATTCTCCGAGCAATCATCTTACATTTGTGCCTCCTGATTCATCGCTGCCTCAACAGGGAATCACAAGGATTACTCATATTACTGGCCTCTTACAACTGCAATCGGTTTGCACTCAGCCTTATGGGGATGAAAGTCCTCTCTGTATTAAGTGCAACATTATGAGCCCAGACCCACTGGGATCTTGTTTAAGGCTAGCCAAAGCACAGAACTGCCCTCAATTCATTTCAATCAGACAGGACAACAGTATGGTTGGCATAGGAAACAAAAAAACATCACTGCTGCAGTACAGTTTGCTGTGAGGTATTGGCAAGACTTACAGCTTTGCTGTGATCTATGCTGCCCAAGGGAATCCTTGATGCTTATACTGCGTTCCCAAAATGCAAAAGTCTTTGCCCTCCCCCAGCATTATTGCACCTCACCTTTGACTTCAAAATTCCTCTTGCAAACATCTTTGTTCAAGAAAGTTTGTTTTTAAATGGCAATTTGTTTCAGAGGTCAGAATACGAGCAGCCTGATGCGGATGAAAGTGTCCTCTGTCTACATGAGACACTCAAGGAGTGCAGCAAATTAAACGGCTGGAGTATTTTGAGTGTTGTAATTTAAATGCCTTGTTGTAGTTTAAACACCTTGTGGTAATTTAAACTCCAATTCAGTGCCTTGTGACGTCCTCCCAATGTGAAAGGCGCTCTATAAATATAATATTGTTGTTGTTGTAAACAGTTAACATTATCCACAGCATTACAATAGAGAGAAATGAGGATGTGGCAAGTGACACGTTTGGTCAGCAATTAGCAAGCATAAATAAAAATTAACAAGAACAAGTGCATACCTAATGAGCACTTCAGGCTGCTTAGCAGAAATTACTTTATTACAATATACTGTGCATTTTTTTAAATTGTATTTTTAAACTCAATTTTGTGGTTACCACAATCTTTCTGTTTGATATTGGACTCCTGCTTTGATTAGTCCCACTACTGTAGCCCTGAAACATTGAGCAGCATGCTCGGATGCGCTCTCAGTCAAGACTAACTAAAGACAATCATATTGATGGTCCAGCCTTACTGATCAGAGCATTGTGCACAGAGGGTGGACTCAATTCTGACATTCCGTTGTCAAACATGACGCCCTAGAACCAGTTCAGCTCCAAGCAGACCCTACTTACCCTCATCATCCTCCACTCCCCCCTTCCCCCATCCATGGAAGATAGTCACTGGTTGTCAGGACGTTGTTGCGTGCAAATTGGATGGCACAATCCCCCTAAAATGCAGTCACTCTACTTTACAGTATAGCCTGTGAAGTGCTTCGAGGCTTCCTCCTAGTGTGAAAAGTGTTATATTGAATTCTAGGATTATTATTTTGAAGTTTGTGTTATATTTAAATTTGCTGCTCCTTCCTCCGTCCTAATTATTAATTCCCACGTTAGAGAATAAGGTAACTAGTAATATCCATTTCCCTGGGTCAGATGTGTGAAGGTACATTTCTGACCCACGGTAATGATATCTGCCCAACAAACGTAAATACTAATCTTCTCCACACATTTTATAGCCTTTTATTTTGATTCCCTATTATAAGTACTTTTCTGGCTCTCCTTGTTGGTCTCTGGGGATGAGGTGCAAGATAATAAACATTAATTAAACAAAAAGCCAGAAAATGCAGCAGAAATGCTCAAGCAATTTGCAAAATTTATTGTGTATTAATGGTTATGCAGTCCTTTGACACAATATACCTTTTAAAACAGCAATATGGAGTTAATCATTTTGATTAACTGTCAAGAACACAAATTGGCACAGAGCAGCTCTGCTTGATACAAGAGTGGAGCCTGCACTTTCCCATACATTTGAACACATTCACAGATTGTAACTGCTGATCTGAAACATGCTCAAAATCAACAGTAGAGGCAGTAAAGACAGTAAAAATTAAATACAGAGGTAAATATTAACTTGAGTAAAAGTCTGCAGACTTTGTCGAGATGTGCTTTTATCATTCTTATAACACAAATTGCGTTTATTCGGTTTAACGTTACAACAAATCAAGTTTATCTTCACATTAGGAGGAAACCTAGGCACTGATACTAGTTAAATTGGGACAACAACAACAACAACAAATTACACTTATAGAGCGCCTTTCACGTCGGGAGGACGTCCCAAGGCGCTGCACGGGAGGCGTGTGACCCGAGCTGGGAGGGGAGTGTTTGGGAAGGGGTGAAACATGAAGGGGAGGTCAAAAAATTCGGGGTGGAACAAAAGGCACGGTCGAAGAGGAAAGTCTTCAAACCGGCCTTGAAAGAGGAAAGGGAAGAAACGAGACGGAGGGATTGGGGGATGGTATTCCATAGGGTGGGAGCGGAGAAACTGAAGGCCCAGCCTCCGATGGTGGGGCTGTTCGAGCGGGGGGCTTGGAGCAGGCCAAGTCCTGTTGAACGGAGGGTCCGGGTGGGCTTGTAGGGGGAAAGTAGATTGGTTAAATAGGGCGGGGCAAGGCCGTGTAAGGCCTTGAAGGTGAGGACGAGGATCTTGAACTCGATCCTCTGGAGAATGGGGAGCCAATGGAGACGGACGAGGGTGGGGGTTATATGGTCGCGGAGGCGGCTGCGGGATAATACACGGGCTGCAGAGTTTTGGATGACTTGCAGCCTGTGAATGGAGGAACTGGGAAGGCCGACGAGGAGAGAGTTTCCATAGTCCAGCCTCGAGGTGATGTACGCGTGCACGAGTGTTTCGGCAGCGCGGGGGGGAAGATAGTTGCGGCGCCTGGCAATGTTGCACAGACCATCTATAACTAGTGAGAAATGCTGAAATAACCCCTAGGTGGGGTTTTCAGCACAATAATGAGTAGGAAATGACATCAGCAACAAGCTGACTACTTTGGAAGTTTATGATTTTGTAGCGTACAAAGCCAGCTAATCTGTGCTTGTGATATTGCATGGGTTGATAGACCGTTGCTCTAATCTAACCTGTGCTTAACCAGGGCCGTCCTGTATTTTGTTCCAAGTCATTGCAAATCAACGCAAAACACACTTACCACTTTTTGGTCAGTTGATTGTCGATGGGGATGCATCTCAGCAATGCGCCAGTCATCATTAGTAAGGCACTTACAACCACAGTTGATCGCAGGCCTGTGGGGTCAGGGGGAAAAAAATAGGGATGAAGGAATTCCACTATACTGCGATTGAAGAGACTATTAAAGAAAAAGTGAGTGGCTCGCCAACTCCAGAATTAGAAACTTTCTCTTCTCCTCTTCCCACAAGAGAAAGAAAGGTCAGCTCCTTCACTGGATGTACAGTTTTATCAACATTCAATTAACTTTAATATATTTTATACATTTGACTTTTTGAAGCTTAATTCTAATTATTTCCCCCCCTTGTCGAAACACATCAGATATCGTTCCCACTCAAGCTGCTATTACATAGCTCAAAATCTCTCCACAGGCAATTTTGCATGGTTTCAATTGTGCTACTAGTTGTTTTATTTTCATCTCAATTGGACACCATATAAAAATATCATATGCCCACCATTATGCTTTCCTGAAATTCTAGTGACAACAGGCCTCCTGTAAATTGTATCTAGGGATACATTACTCACAGTTCACAAGAGAAACATGGAGCCAAGCTTACATATTGGACCGGTTTCAAAAATCCAGACCCCATGAGAAAAACAAAATGAACTCTGGCGACCGCATGCTGTTTAGCATTATAGCACAAACCTCACGACTAAATGGAACTCAGGGATTAGATTCCCACACTTAGAGCAGTTTGAGAGACATCATACATGCATCACATCTAGTGTCCGGCAATATATCGATATATCGGTTATACTGATATATTTTTTAATATCGATATACCGATATTGGAAATTTGAAAATATCGGTATATTGAAAAATTCGGTATGAAAAAAAATCGGTATATCCACAAACTATTGGTATATCATCAACAAATGCCACGTTACAACACACAGAAAATATACAACCAAAGGTTCAAATGTACTTGACGACACAACGCACACAAGAGCTTAATTTTCTTAAAGCGCCAAAGGGCTCTATCAACAACAACAAACAACAAAAACAGTAACAACAAAGTTCAACAGACTTTCAACAGACCTTGTCGCCTGCATTGCAAACCTCCTGGGCATAGAGCACGCATATCTGAATGCACGCACATCCCCCTTCTTCCCTTCCCTCCACCACCAAACACAATCAGACTTGTGCACAACTGTCCCAAGCCATTCATACGTAAAGGTTTGGAAAGTGAGTAAAAAAAATCTGGTGATATCGATATATTGGTATGTATCGATATGAGCCCACTGATATATCGGTAGCAGAAAAATTCTATATCGACGGACACTAATCACATCAAACACAGAAGACACAAGCAATAAATAAGCCTCATATAGAAAGAAAGGGATTACAGTAAAAGCCCGTTTATCCGGCAACCAATCAACCATAACTTCCGTAAAACCAGCATTGCAAAAACAAGGTCCACATTCAATTAACTGGAATTTACCTGGAAAAATGCATTGAAAAAAAATTGGGGTGGGGGTGGGGTTTGTTTTTGCGTTTTCAGCCGAATATCCGGCAGGCGCTTTAACCGGCATTGGCCAGGTCCGAGGGTGCCAGATAAATGGGCTTTTACTGTATAAGGAAGTTCACTCTTAAGTTTTTTTTCAGAACAAGAGTTGACTAAATCATTGTTGCAACAAGCGCAGATAAGGTCAGCCATAATCAATAAAAGCATTTCATGGACAGAGCAAAGATCAAACAGCATGAGAGTGTGGGATGAATGGGGAGTGGTGAAGAAAGTGGAGTATAAATCTAGGTTTGTATAAGTCCAGAAAATTAAATTACTATCTGATTGCACCACTCAATGTCATGACATGAATCATAAAATACAAAAGCACCCACGTTCTATGTGTGATCATACTCAAACCAATGTTTCCACTTTCTTAGTTGTTTTCTCAGCAAAAAAATTGGAAGAAGCATTTCTGTTCCTCTAATCATTCTCTTTAGTTGGGAATTTACAGCATCATTTCAACTCTGTCTCTTGGAGAATATGTTAAGATAGATAATAATAAAATAATAATCCTTGCATTTGTTATAGGACCTTTCATGTCAGGAGGCATCTCAAAATGCTTCACCAGATACACTGTAAAGTATAGTTCCATGTGTATTTTGTAGGTGAACGCAGAAGCCTATTTGTGCATAGTAATATCCCACAGTGGCTTCCACATTTTTTTGAGCAAAAGTTAAGAGAAAACATAAGGTAGGGAAGAAGGCTACAGAATCAAATCTCAGCAAAAATTCTTAAAGTCTTCCAAAGAATTGCAGTTTTAAGGTGAAATGTCTTTGTCAGCTCTAGTCAGGTTATTTCTATAAAGACTGGATGATCAGACAAGTACAGTGAGAAGCAGTGAAATTATCAACAGAAATCAAGTAACTTTAATAGGGTTTAGAGAATTAGTTCAGCTCCCACACAGTCGGGTTGGGTAACTCCAAGACAGTTATGACAAGTGTAGTCGGGAGAAAAAATAAATTCATTGAAATTATCTTCAAAGAAAACTATGAGAAACTTTAGTCAGCTCTGCCTACAGATGCTTAAATATATCTAAAGAATAGGACTAAGATCAAAATAGCCTTGGCTTCCTGGGCCAATTGTGTTTCCACGTAGAATATACTTTTCACCCACAAATATATAGTAAATTCACTTTACAGTATATTCTGTGAAGCGCTTTGAGACGTCTAGAACAGTGGTTCTCAACCTTTTTCAGTAATGTACCCCCTGTTAATTTTCAACATTATCGCGTACCCCACCCAACCACATACACGTACAACCCACCTCATTCCACTTGCATTTTATGCTTTTGCTTTTCTTACTTTGCTTTTTTTATATTGTATAACAAAATAACCAGCACATACAAAACGAGGGGAATAACAATTAAATATACAATTTGGAAGGCTATAAAACGCTAAATAAGAGAGCTAAATAAATCAATGTACCACCACCTGTACCCCCTGGAAGTAATTTTGTACCCCCTGGGGTACATGTAGACATGAACCGCTTGTCTAGAAGACATGAAAAGTGCTATATCAAGATGCAAGGATTATTATTTATTATTAATATGGAAGTCAATAATGCACATTCTAAAAAGAACTAATGAAAACAAGCAGATTCAATTATGTTACATATCCAGTTGCATTTCTGAGCTTCTAATGACATTATTTGGGGGCTCAAACCATTTGACTAACCTGGGTATTGCAAGCATGTCTGATGATTCAGAGTTTACTATCAATCCCCTTTTGTTCTGAATTCTGCATTTGACTCAGTGAGCCAGTTTAAGTTAGGTGCCTTGTGCATTCCAACACCTGTTGCTATAATCAAGTTCTCCACATTGTTTCAGGCAGATGGATCGAGGGGATTTGACCCCCCAAAATGTGTCTGCCACATGTACATAATGCCTTTCAGTTTGAATAGAAGTACTAAAACAGATGGTGGCTGCTGAATGCAAACAAATTGTTGATGGCAGGAAAAGAAGCAGCTGGACAAAGGTTTGTCACTAATTTGTCCACATATGAATCCAAATCAGGACATGAACAAAGCTTGTTTTTTTTATGCGTGCAAAAATGAAGCCAACAGGTCAGATTAGTAAAAAGAGCTGGTTTTAATTAGGCACAATTGTGCTGAATTATTTGATCTCAGGGAATAGTGGGATTAGAACAAATTTCTACATCTCAAAGCTTTTTCCAAGGAAGTGGGCTGGAGTGGATGGGTGGAAAGATAAATTAGGTCCTATTGGATTTGTAATTTCCACCCAATAATAGACAGATGTGATTCAATCTCATGCCTCATATGAAGAACAACACCTCAAATCTGGGCTGTTCAAGCAATTATGTAACAGTGAGCAATATGTAAACAAACCAGTCCATTAAATTTGTCCTTGTACCAATTTTAAGACACGTATTGACAGCTCACTAGCGACTAGAAAGGAGATAAAGGTCAAGTCTCATAAAGTCACATTTTTAAAAGGAGACCTGAAAGGAGGAAGAATAAAACTCATCAACACGACAGCTATTCAAGTGAGAATTTATGGGCTTTAACATTTTTCAAAGTATGGCCAAACTTTACCCAGGTTAAGTGTCTAACCTAAACAGCATGAACATATGTGAACTTGCCAAAGATTGTACGTTTTGATTGAAAAATTGAGTATCATGTATCTTCTACTCTCTTCCACTCTCCCCCCATCCCATCCAAGTATAAGGATCCACATGCATCCTATCCTCATCACTATGTTTAATGCATATCCAGTTGAGGTCAGAAAATAGCATTTATAGATATGAATTCGAGCTAATCTTTTACATTCTCTCCAGCCCAGAGTCACCTCAATCAAGCTACGGATTGAATTTTCCTGATCTCTATGGTGCAGCCATCCATTCTATGCCTTTACACATCTATGCCTTCTCATGCCTTGAGAAGGAATTATCCTCCACGATTAAAGCTCTTCTTTCTTAGTATTGTTATTGTCTGTGTTGTGCACCCAGCAATGTTACCTCATCGGCTGACTGTCAATGAACAGGACAGCTGGCTTTCAGTCATATGTGAGGCATTACATGTGACTGGCATCAGTTTTATGATCCGAGGTCCCTAAAGTAATTGAAAATTTCTGGTTTAAACAGGAAATCAAAGTGATACTATCAGCAGTCCGTCTGCTGTAAGTCCTGCATAATATTGGGGGTTGTATAGTATTGTCATGCAATTGTCATGCGAATGAACAAACACGCCACTTTGGAACATAGGATGTTTGAATCTTTCCCTCTCCACTACTCCCCCATCCCCGCTCCCCCACCCCACCATGGCTATTTTACCGTTTAGCAGACTGACACAACACATAGGGGAGTCCTGAAGCTCAGTCGTTAGAGCATTTGCCTCTCAGGGGAGAGACTTGGGTTTGATTCCCAGCAGCTCAGGGCGAAACCTTGGGCAAGTTTCCTTAGTCCACATACCTCATAATAATCAAGAAAAAAAATATATATTTGGTCACTCAATCCAAGACTGTTTGTGGGGACACTGCTGTGTGGAATTGACTGCCATGTTTTGCCCACAAATATACAGTCAATTCGTATGCTCTGTGAAGCACTTTGCGATGTCTAGAAGACATGAAAAGCCCTATATCAAATGCAAGGATGATTAATATTGTAATAAAAACAGGTTATCCCCATACCTAAATATCATGGGTTAACAATAGTAAATGGAACCATCCACCTATTAATATAAAGAGTAAATGTATAATATCATATGTAAGTTGTTTACTTGAAAGATATTTGTTAAGGCCCATATAATGAAAACATTTAATTTACTTAGAAACATAATGCAATGAGTAATGAGATCAGAGTGAATCTATTCACGAGTCTGATCAATTGCCAAAATCTCATCAGACTAGTATTAGTTTCAAACTCCAACATAATGTATCGCAAAATAATTAACTTTAGGAAAGGCACAGTAGTTTAAAATCTACTGCATAAAAATATTTTAAATCTACTCTCAACAAAAAGTTTCCTTCCCTCTTCTGGGAATGCAGGAAATCAATTTGAAATTAATTTGAGCAAATTCAAAACTGGTTGCTAGAAAATTCACGGGCATAAAACAAATCTGAGGTGCTGAAGAACAATATATGGAAACAAGATAAAGAAATAATCTGATGAATAAGAGATCCTCATATGTATCATCTAAAGGTAAAGCAGTGGCTTAAAATGATACCCTAAAATTTTTACTGATACTAGATATTGTTCAGCGCCTTGGGACATCCTGCCGACATGAAAGGCGCTCTAGTAATGTAATTTTTGTTGTTGTTAAGAAAACATTGCATCACACCGAAAATCAGTACAGTATTGCCAACAAAGATGATAGGTATATATTGTATATATACAATATCTTATACTAGATATTGTTCAACGTCTTGGGACGTCCTGCCAACATGAAAGGCGCTCTAGTAATGTAATTTTTGTTGTGGTTGTTAAGAAAACATTGCATCACACAAAAAATCAGTACAGTATTGCCAACAATAGCTCCTCCTTTCATTTTTACTTGACAGCAATGCCACAGACAGTAGGGTAATGGGAAAGCTACAATTCTGTAATTACAAGAAAAGCTCACAAATCTACTGCTATAGTAAAATCATTACTTTATGTTGCAACAACATACACTTACATTGCTTCATTTCACATTAAAGCAATCTCAAAGTACTTTACAAAATTAGGTAAATTAGAAATTAAGTGTCATGCACTCAACTGAGGCAAAAATGCCCTACAAGCATCAATGAGATGATGATATTACAGTGATTCTTGTGGCTGGTTCCCACAGTCCCTTCGGCTTGCTCTATCCCTTGGCTCGTTCAAGGCACATCTCAAGAGCCACCTCTTCAACCATGCCTTCAACCACCCAGCCTACCCTCCCTGCTCTCAACACTTTCTGATCCCAAACCACTGCTCAGGTCCAAATGCTGGTCTGTCCAGCTCTTTTGGATGTACTCTCGACATAAAAAGCACTATGCAAATGTCATTTATTGAAACTAGAACTTTTGGTAAATGATGTTGCTTCTAACAACTAATTTCAGCGATGCCATGTAAAGCAATTCTATTTTGAGATATTGTTTAACCACTCATTTCTGATGGACATACATATAGTGTATTTTGGGAAGCACTCAGATGTTAAAGTTTAATTTTCATATAGTACAGTACTTACCATCTTATTTTAATCAGGCATTAAAATTCTACATTGTACTGTACAACATCGCAAATCAATGTATGCAGATCCGTATCAACGTGGCAGTTTGTTACACATCAGCTGCTTACATATGGGAACCATCAATAGTTATGAAATGTTAACATGTTAACATATGCCTCAATGCATGGGGAAAACCAAACAGTACTGTGGAAACCAGATGGCACACAATGCTTTCTAAATTATTTCAGATAAAGCTGAATGTCATCTTTGATGATGGTCCAGGATAGTATACTCAAGGCTTAAAATACCAACTACCGGTACACGTATTCATATGAGGTTACAGCACTTGTGTCTCACACACCTGTGAACCAGCAAGAGCTCATTTAGCAATCTGTTACATTAGAGTGTAGGGTTAGAGACTGGGAACGAGTCAACATGAGGTACTGCATAGTCAGAGCGAAAGAGATAGTCAGAGAGAACGGAATTCCAAATAGAGAGAGAGACAGGTAGGTGGCCAATTAAATTTCTTATCCACAATGGATTGGTTCCAATTTGTCCCAATAACAAGCTCTTCACTATTCTGAAACAGCCCATTTTTAGCCATCCACAAGTTTAATACACGTGGAAAAAAACTTTGCCTTGGTTTGTGCATCAATCAGAGATAGACTTAAAAAAGAAAAGTTTAAAGGCCAGTACGCTTTGTTCAGGTACTCTTTCTTTCAACTTTCCACTATTGTTGTCCTAATATAAACTACAACTTGCATTTATATAGTACCCTCCATGGTGGACAGTTTCTCAAGAGCGTTTCAAAACAAGAGTAGAATTTGAATTATACAACTGAATGGTACCAGGCAAAGTCATTTTAAATTTTAAGTACAGTATGTCCTTTCAAAAGACATGGATAAGCTGAAATAACTAAGTCTGGATGCTGTATATCATGACAAGATTGCATTTGGGTGTTGGAAAGGATTTGGGTAAATGAAAGGATTTTCAGATTGAAAAAACTTTAGATCCTATGTTGCAGATGCAAGTGTACTAGGACAGGTCAAAATATTACCACACTGCCTTATCCTGCTTAACATTCAACTAATTTATGCTGAGCTCCAGTGGTGTAATCAGGACTGGCAAGTGAAACCACAATGGGCAGGCTGGAAAAGCTGATCCTACCTATATATCCAATATCCAGTACACGTATACTCACACTACATATATGTGCAAATCAAATGCTGCATGACTATGGAAGCAATGTATAAAAGTCTATCAAGTCTATCAATAAGACACAGACACACAATTTAAATAAGAATGATGTCCAGCCTGCAAGCTCCAAAGTCAAAATCTGAACACCCACATTGACAATATTTTGTGATTGAGCCAAAGAGAGAAGTTATTGAGATAGACCCAGAGGGAGGTTGGGAAATCAACCTTGAGAAGGTGTGAGGGCAAGAATCTAAATGCTCTAGGTCAGTCAGCCAGTTGCTGGGAAGGATACATTATTGTATACTTCTTGGCAACTAGAACAGAGGGTGGTAGAGATCAGGGAAAGACAGAGGGAAATGTATAAGCTACCTTTTTTATATAAAAAAAGACATTCACAGTGTACATGTGTTATTGTAAACAGTGAGAGGACACCTCCCCTTTGTTTTTGCTGCAAGCTGTGGCAATGCAACGTTTAGAATTTTAAAACTATTCATTATCCTAAAGCCTTAAATTGAGGGCACAGGATGAATTTGTATCTTCAGCAATAAAACCCTGTGCTCAATTTGTAATAGTCAACTTTTTTATAGGATTTCACAAGGTCATTTTAATATGGCAACTCTATAAATCTATATTAAGGTAACATAGTCCTACCTCAAAGTGGAGCAATACATTCACTACTTTTTGACAAGCAGTAGAACCCACATTCTATTCATCACTACCACAGCAACTTACAGTATATCTCTTCTTCACTGTTACATAAATGTTTTATTAAATAACATTTCGGTTGGATTCGTTTTGAGATTGAATAGGAACCTCAAACAAACTTCTGCCAGTTTTTAAATTTCCGCCATTTGTAACACAAGGCAATTTCATCACCCAGCTGTCAGAGAAAGTTCCATCAAGTGCCATCCTCTGGGGATGTCTTGCAAGAAGTTTCTCTTAAAGCGCTTTGGCACGTTGCCCTGATACAAAAGGCTCTACACAAATGCAATTTGTTGTTGTTGTTGTCATGACTGCAATAAGTATTAAAATGGAAAACAAGCAAGAAAATCTCAACAGTCAAACAGAACTCAAGTGGTACTTTATAAATGTTAATCATTAAAGGGGTGCAAAGCTTTGAAACGAGTGCCAGACAGGAAATTGGCCCACAAGGTTGACAGGCATAACACAGGAGGGAGGGGGTAGAAGAAAGAGAAGAGGAAAGTTTGAGGGGTAGGAGAGATTAGTGTAGATTTGGGCGAATTTGTTTTGTACATTCTTTTATGAACTAACCAACCATCCATTATTAGCTAGAAAGAACAATCCTCTCATATATAGGCTCATTCTCATACATCTAGCTACTGTAGCCCTGACCTTGGATGAATTCATTTTCTAGTGTAGTAGAGGTATAAAAAATGTAAACACAATATTACACACTCAAGGTTTTATATACAAAAATTAAGTTTACCTTAATTTTAAAAAAGTTTAAATCACTAGTATGTGATTGTACAGTTAATGATCCTTAGGGCTGTTGAGTGCATTCTGAATCAGAGCGATGCAAATCATTTGTTTTTAAGTAGTTTTATTAACTACATTCCAATTGTTCTTCCAATAAGTTCATTTTAATTTTAAAATATTTTAGAGACTTACAAGTATCTGGAGGTTAAAAATTTGGATTTGTCATACTTCAAGAGAATGACTTCTAAGGAAATGTCAAGTAGACTGAACGGACCACAGCAATTACCCATATGGCAGGGGTGGCGGGGGGTGGGGGAGGAAGAGAGGGAGAAGTGAAAGTATTCAGTCCATGATAAATAATACATGTTATGCATTCCTCATCCAGTCTTGTTATTCCATCTTGATTCAATATTTTTATATGATAATGGGTAGTATGAAACTATTGGGCAAGTTGTCAAATGGGTGGAAGTTAAACATCAAGTTCCACAATAATGATCACCAGAGTATGTCCTAAATGCATTTACCCTCTGTGCAGTCTCCCCCATACATACAAAGAGAAAGTAGAATATTAGTAATTCTTCACCCATCCAAAAAGAAGTCAATTTTATAAAAGAATTTGTGTGTATTGGAGGCACTTCCTCACCATGTGGAGGTGAGACAAATGTGGGGGTGAATTCAACCATTCATAAAGCTCAGATCTACATTAAATTAGGGCCCACTGGAACCTGTACACAAAGTCCTTGTTTTATTTTAAGATGGTCACAAATGTGGTTCACAAGCTTGTTTATAAACACTAAACATAGTATTATACCGCACTGAAACATACATCCTGATGTATCACAAAAGTACCCACTCGCAGCTCTCCTTAGCCCCAGTGCGATTCTGGATGTTATCATAAACATCCTATTTAAATTACCATTTTATGCAGCTTTATTTCCAAATCTCTTGCTCTCCCCAACCCATTTGCGATTTTGTAACTCACACTCATTTCCCCAAATTCAGTAACATTAAAATGCAATACTATAGCAATGAAAAACAACAACTTAAGATTGCTCTAAATACTGTACATGCCTTGATACGATTGAGCTATTTTGTGTTTCAAAGGGCCATTCAATAACTTTTTTAAAGAATCAAAATCATCTTATTCCTGACTCTCGCAGAGGCATCAGTGATTAGATAATAAGGTGGCTCTGGTGTCAAGTCACCTCAAAGCAATTCATAGGTAATTCTAATTATTGTAATTCTAGTTGCCTGCCAATATACTGACTGTGCATCTGCAGGCAAGTATTCATTTTCACAGCAAGGACCAGCTAACCAGCCACAAAGTGAACGATCAATTCATCTGGAAGGCTACATCAGGACACCAAGAAAACTTTACTTCACTTTTCGAAGAATGTCATGAGATCTTGAACAGCCAAAAGACAGCATGCCCAACAGCCAGAATGCCTGGTGATGCACTGAAGTGTCAACCTCAAGAGCTTGCACCTCCTCCCCCTGAACCTTTTGATCCAGAACGAGCACATGACTGACTGAGCCAATTTTAGAAACTGGCAGGAGATTAGGGTCCCTTTGTGAATTTCCCTCAAAACATGACAGAACAAGCCCATGATCAGTCATAATGTTCATCGTTGAACAGAGTGAGAGAGAGAGAAAAAGAAGTTGGCAACTCTAATTGGAAATTATGTTCAAACTTTATTCCAGTGCTGTTTCTCGCATTTCCTTCAGTTGTGTGTCAATTTAGCTCAGAAGTCGCACTCTTATCTGGAAGTCAGAAGATTGTGGACTTGAAATCACATAGTCTAATATGGCACTCCAATGGAATGATGCGGGAAGGAGCATTGTCAGAGAGGCGCTGCACTTTTGATGAGACATGAAACCAAGACCCTGTCCGCCTGTTGAAGTGAATGGTAAAGGTATTTACCACTATTTGTGGGCTAAACGCGACAGCCAAATGCGCACAGCAGTGCCCCACAGACAGTCGTGAATTAAGTGACCAATTGGTTTTTGGAGGGATTATTACCCCTGGAAATCGATCCGCCAATCGGTTAACAATCAGATTAGTCGATCGGCGGATTGCTTTTCCGAGGGTAATTATCAACTCCAATTTTTTTTAAATATGGTCACTTCAATCCACAACTGTTTGCAGGATGCCGCTGTGCGCAATTGGCTACTGTGTTTCGCCTACAAAATACACAGTCACTACACTTGTCAGTGTATAAAAATATCAATGTATACATAATCAATATATGTTTACATATAATCAATATATGTATATATGATTAATATCAATATATGTATATATAATTAATATCAATATGTATATATCATCAATATACGTGTGTACAATATATATATCAATATATGTATAATACGTGTGCATATATCAATATATGTATACTATACCATCAACATCAATATATGTGTATATATGTATATATCATCAATATATGTATATATAATCAATATATGTATCTATAAAATCAATATATGTATTAGTATATGTGTGCATATGTATTAGTATATGTATTAGTATACGTGTACAGTATATATGTATGTCAAGAATATATGTGTCTATAAAATCAATATATGCATCCATATATCAACAAACTTGGAATTATATAGCGCCCTCCACGCCGGATGGCGTCTCAGAGCACTTGAATATATATATAAATATAAAATCAGTATACATGTATATATGTGTATAAATATATGTATGTATAATCAATATATGTTATCTATAAAATCAATATACGTGTCTATATAAAATCAGTATACGTTATTTCTGTTTTTATCATCAATATATGTGTATATATAATAATCCTTGCATTTGATATCACGCTCTTCAGTCTCCTAGACGTCCCAAAGAGCTTCACAGAATATACTGCAAAATGTATTGACTACGTTTGTGGGCGAAACGTGGCAGCCAATTGCGCACAGCCGCTTCTCCACAAACAGTCGTGGATTGAAATGATCTATTTGTTATTGTTTTCTTTTGAATTGAATCAATACGTATATAAAATCAGTATACGTGTATATATGTGTATATCATCAATATATGTTTACACAGTTTATAACCAATATATAATAATGATTCTTGCATTTGATATAGCCCTTTTCACGTCTTCTCGACTGTGTCTCAAAGCGCTTTCACGGAATATACTGTAAAGTGAATTGACTGTATATATGTGTGTGTGTGTGTGTGTCATGATGGACCTCAGTAAACACCTGTTGCTGTAATGTACCTTTCTTGTCCATCAGCCACATGAAGAGGAAGCAGGGCACGAAGCCAATGGGTCCCCACAGCACCAGCAGCGTGATGTCCAGGGTGGTGAAGCCCAGCGCCCGCTTGGCCGAGTTCTGGATGGGCCCCCACGAGTTAAACACCAGGCCCTGAGTGAAGCCCAGCAGCGAGAAGACGGCCAGGATCAGCCACCTGCGGCCGTACAGCCGGCTGCGAGCCTGGGACTGGCGTGAGGAGGAAGCCGGCAACGGACGCGCTAATGGCGGCGGCGGGCGTAGCAGAGGCCGCCTCTCCCTCTCTCTTTCCCTCTCCTCCTCCTCATCCTCCTCCTCCTCCTCATATCTCCACATCACTCACACTCACACTCACACCGCCACTTTTTGTTATCTGTTGTTTTTTGGGGCTTTTCTTCTCGCTTTGAAAGTTGTCAAGGTTTCCTCACCATCATCGCCACCATCTTCCCGCCCTCCCCAACCGTCAACTGTCAACACACACCTCGCCCCCCCCCCCCCCCCCACAACCCCGGATCAAATCCAGCCGGAGCATGCGCACAACAGGGCTAGGGTGGGGGGATGGCGTTGAAGAGTACAGTACTGTCATTATAATTAATTTTTTAAAAATCGTAATATTAATCCTTGCATTTGATACGAGCGCCTCTTCCGGACGTCTCACAGCGCTTCGCGGGATAATGTTAATTATTAATAACAATAATAATCCTTGCAATTGATACAAGCGTCTCATCGTGTCCTCTAGACGTCTCAAAGCGCTTCGCAGAATATACTGTAAAGAGAAATTGACTGTGTATTTGTGGGCGATCTCCCGGGGATCGAACCTTGGTTTCACTCACTTGGAAGGCGAGCGCTCTAACGACTGAGCTGCGGGTCACCACAATATGATCCAGGTTAGCCCCAAAGTAGCCCAATTATGACCCATATATTTAGCCCCAAATTAGCCCAATTCATGACCCATATATTGGCCCAAAAGTAGCCTAATCGTGAACCATATATTAAGCCAAACGTAGCCTAATTATGACATTTTCGCCCCACCCCCTTTATATATTTTACAGTATATAATAATTGTTATTATTTACAGTATATGATATTGGATAACAGTATCCAATATCATATACATATACATAGGGTTTGTACTATTTCAACCTGTGATCAGAAAGTTTCTTCAAAAAATCAAAAGATAAAAAAAAAAATCGCGGTTTTAAATTGTGAAAGAAATTATAAAATTTCGACACCTGCCCAAAGCTGTAATAAAAACTCGCCCAAAGGGGCTGTAATAAATGCAAGGATTATTCTTATTATTATTATGTTGTGGAGTCCTGCGGTGGTTAGAGCACTCGCTTTACAAGCGTGAGACCTGTGTTTTGAATCCAGGCAGGTCATGGCGAAACTTTGGGTAAGTTTCCTTACTCCACACGGCTAATAATAAAGCCTCCCGCCAAAAAATCCTATAATAAATTGGTCATTTCAATCCACAACTGTTTGTGGGGATGCTGCTGTGCACAATTGGCTGCTGCGTTTTGCCCACAAATATACAGTCAATTCACTTTACGGTATATTCTGTGAAGAGCTTTGAGACGTCTTGAAGATGTGAAAAGCACTATATCAAAATGTAAGGATTATTATTGTATTTATTATCATATTGAGTAAATTTTTGAAAATCATCCATCATGTTATCCCCTCCCCTCGTAATCCCCACAATTTTGGTCACAACCCAAAGTTAGGCCCAATGTTAGTTGCCTCCATAATTGCCCTTGCATTACTTCCTTTTATAGGCTCTCAGCAGTTCCCTGCTCTATAGATTAAGCTGATGTAGAGATCCCATTCCCAGGATCCTGCTTCTGACCTTTCTCCCCATCAGTGTTGGCTGCATTTTTTGCAAATCTACCCAACATTCCTCGTATTTTCGCGAGCTGCCAAACAATTTAATATTTGTGGAGTCCTGTAGTGTAGCGATTCAGAGAGCTTGCCTCGTAAGCGAAAGGACCAGGGTTCAATTCCCAGGCAGGGCACAATGAAACCTTAGGTAAGTTTCCCTTGCCCTCTTTTCCCCCTTTCTCCCCTGGCCCCATTTCTGCGACCGTTTGTGGGACACTGCTGTGCGCAATTTGGCTGCTGCGTTTCGCCCACAAATATACAGTCAATTTTCCTACTCTTCTACGTCCTGCCCCGACCCTTCCCCCCCTGCTCTTGTCCCTAACAAACTGTACAGCGCCTTGGGACATCCTCTCGACGTGAAAGGCACTATATAAAGTTTGGATTGATTGATGTGTCTGTTTACCCAGCAGTAAACAGGAACCTGGTCGTTAGTCAATTGGCGGATCTCTTTTCCAGGGGTAATAATTCCCTTTAAAAAATGAATACTAATATGGTCATTTCAATTCACGAATTTTTGTGGGACGCTGCCGTGCACAATTCGCTGCTGCGTTTCGCCCACAAATATACAGTCAATTCATATATTCTGTGAAGCGCTTTGAGACTCCTTAAAGGCGCGATAAGATGCTGCATCAAATGCAAGGATTATTACTTTTCATGTTTCTAAACAAATTATTCCGTATACTTTCTGCACCCACCATTTCACGTTTCCTCTGTCAATGTCGTTTCGGGTCATTTTTTGTAGGACTGGTCAGTTGGTTGTCTGATGCAGATGAGACCCAAACGGGGAGTTCCACATAATACATGCCGCCCACACATGGAAATTCGCCCGCGCCTTGAATCGAATGTGCGTGCTCTCTCCCTGGAGGGAGGCATTCTTCCACTTACCTAATAATAATAAATAATCCTTGCATTTGATATAGCGCTATTCACGTTTTATCGACGTCTCAAAGCACTTCACAGAGTATACTGTAAAGTGAATTGACTGCATAGTTGTGGGCAAAACACAGCAGCCAATTGCGCACAGCAGCGTCCCCACAAACAGTCATGGGTTGAAATGACAAATTTTAATTATTGTGGTCTTTTTGGGACGGACTATTATTGGGCATGTGGAGTAAGGAAACTTGCCCAAGGTTTCGCCCTGATCTGCATGGATTTGAACACAGATCTCACACTTGTAAGGCGAGTGCTCTAACCACTGAGCTACAGGACTCCATGATGTGTAAACATAATAATAATAATAATCCTTGCATTTGATATAGCACTTTTCACATCTTCTAGACGTCTCAAAAGCGCTTCACAGAATAAACTGTAAAGTGAATTGACGGTATATTTATGAGCAAAATGCGGCAGCCAATTGCGCACAGCAGTGTCCCACAAACATTCGTGGATTGAAATGACCAAGTTATTTTAGTATTTGCATGTATATAGTGCCTTTCATGTCGGGTAGCATCTTAGAGCGTTTAACAGTATGGAGCGTGACGCCGAGCTGGGTAGAGGAAGTGATCGTAAGCATAGTCAAATATTTTAGTACGCTAAAGTGTATCCTATGACGGTATATTTTGGGGGGCGAAATCTGGCAGCCAATTACTCACAGCTGTGTCCCACAAACACTTGTGGACTGGGTGACCACATTTTGTGGGGATTTTTCTTAAGGGACTCACAATCGACTCGTCGACTAACAACCGGATTCCTACTTACTTTAGGTAAACAGAGTGAGGAAACGTGCCTAACATTTTGTGCTGCCCGCGAATCGAACCCAGGCCCTCATTTGCGAGGCGAGCAAGCTAACCAGTAAGTTACAGGACTCCATCGTGCTTTCGCTCCCCCACAAAAAGGTTTCCAAACCTCCACTCTCTTGCTTGCTCCCAGCTGTCCAAGTGGGTTTTGAATATTTTCCAAGTTCCTTTCTCTCTTCTCCTCCCACTTGAATTTTTTTTTGAACTTTTAATTCTTGTAATAAAGTGAAACATTGAAGTCAACAAGAGGGGAATTGTTCTGAGAGTGGAACAATATAAAGGCATCAGCTAATAATCTCTATCTCTGCTGATAAATAATAATAATCTTAATTAACAAAAAAGGGAGCAGGGAATCCTCCCACTACAGCTCTTGTTAATCCTGCAAGCCATAGCCCTATCTAACGAGGAGGGTGGTCCTAGCTGGACAAGCAGGAGAAAGCTTGGTCAGACAGTGCTTTCAATGTCCAAGCTTTATATGGCTTTAGCTGGTTTGACTCCAGCAGTTACCCCCAACACACACTCTGGGCTCTCCCCACACACAAGCCTTGGCTCTCGCCAACCTACCCCTAATACTTTGCAGGATTAGGTAAACTGGATGTGTCTCTCTGGAGAGAGAGAGAGAGAGAGAGAGCATTCCATTCCAACAATATGTCTCTGGGATTTCCATGTGTAGGTGGGAAGCATGGAATTCTCAGTTGGGTTTGGAGACTCTAAAGCAACAGTGACGGGTTTCCACATGTGTCAAGACCCCTGGTTGACCCCCCAAAAAAATCATTTACACAATACAGTAAATGAAACTCCATTCCGAATCAGCCTCCTACCTTTCTCTCCTGCATTTTCTTTGGTTATTTTTCCTTCTCGTTCAGCAGTTCTCATTATGATTATGATTATTATTAATCATTGCTCTTTCCTTCCGATTGATCCGCTTTCCAATTTATTTAAACAAGTCGCTGCAATTACCTCTTCTCTGGGCCATTCCCAATAATCCCCGATTTATTTCCCTCGCCTATGGTTTTCCCATCGGACAGGATTAAGACAGTCATTAATAACCTGCAATCGGACGGACCTGGCTTGCATTCCCAATTAGATTTTTAGACATTGAAATAAGGCTTGCCAAGCAAGCACAATAATAATCACCACAATCTTTGCAATCGATTACGTCACCGAGACGTCTCAAAGCGCTTTGCAGTCAAGTGACTTGTGTATTTTGTGGGCGAAATGCGGCAACCCAGTTGCCCACATCAATGATCCCACAAACAGTTACTGAGCGAGTGACCCATTTTAATGGGGGGATTGATGGCCAGGACACTGAGAGAGAGAAAGTGACGGAGAGAGAGAGAAAGTCCCTTCTCTTTTCCAAAGCGCCCGCGGGATCTTTAACGTCCACCGGAAAAGGCGGAGAGTGAGATTTAATGTCTCATCCAAAAAACGGCATCTCTAACGATACAACACCCACCCACCCAGCACTGGACTGGAGCCTCAGCTTACACTGTATAAGGATTCCAAGTCCTGGCTAGCGGGGGATCGAACCCACAACCTTCTGACTCAAGAGGTTAGAGTGCAACCACTGGGCTAGGCTGACACACGAGTGTAAACTTCTTAATGCATTCCACGTTCCCACACAAAGAGTCTATTATACCACAAACGACCTGCATTCTCGTAGGGGAATTATTATGCATCAGCAGCTGTTCTTTTTATAAAGAACTTAATCGTATAACGTTATTTGAGAGAGAGAGGGGGAGAGAGAAAAAAGAGGGCGAGGGTGACATGCACCTAATTGCATCAACATAACACATTGTTAGCAAATTCTTTCTCATCTGAGTCAGTGCGTTTGAATTTTAGTTACGGAGATTTCATCCTGTGCTCCAGCCACAAATTTGCAAGGTTTTCACACGTATTAAGACTTGAGATTTTGATTAAACCATGCGCCCAGCCTCCCACTCCCCCACTCTCCCTCCTCTCTCTGACACATTTCACCCACAACATATACGGTTAATTCACTTTACAGTATATTTTGCAAAACACTTTGAGACGTTTTATATAGCGTGACAAGCGCTATATAAAACGCAAGGATGATTATTATTATTATTTCTTCAGCCCCTAACTTCTTGAACATCCTTCCTGCATTACTCCATCTCACCCCACCTCCACCCCCCCATTCATTTTGTCTATCTTTAAATCCGACCGTGAAACCTACTTCTTTGACTATGGTGTACGCAACTGGCTGCCACATTTCGCCCACAAATATACAGTCAATTCACTTTGCAGTATATTCTGTGAAGCGCTTTGAGAGTCTGGAAGACATGAAAAGTGCGATATCAAATGCGAGGATTATTATTATTATGTTGACAGTCACCTCCTGTTCCCCTTTCGCTTGGTGCAAAACTCTGCCACCCTTACAGTGCTCTGAGGCGCTATCCTGCGTGAACGATGCAGTATATAAATGCGAGTCGTTGTTAAGTTGAGGAGAGGCTGGCTGAATCTCCTCCATACAGTTCCTGGAATGCGTATATCAGGCGAACGCTGAAAAATAGGTTTACAACTCTGCAATTTCTGAGTGAGGTCAAAAGTGAGATGCCCACAAATTGCAGACCAGATTACTTGACATTTCTCTCTCTTGCTCTCTCTCACTTTCTCTCTCTCTCTGTGGCTCTCTCTTTCTCATTGCTTTCGTTTCCAGCCAGGTGATGGAGAGCTTGTATGATTCAAAGGTTCTAGGGTCCATATGAGGAGGGATATATCTGTTGGAGGAAATCAAAAGCAATAAGAAAAAGCGCGAGAGAGAAAGAGAGATAGAGAGAGAGAGAGCTCACGGTAGACAGGTCGGGTCTAATTCACTTGTGGGAAATTTGACCCACGCACAGCTTGACATTCAAAGGCGTTTGACAATCTTCTTCACCAAAGGCCAAGGTGAAAGCCCATCAGATCTGTGGTTAAGGGTTGAATTGGATCGAAAATTGGCTACATAATAATGATAATAATAATAATTGTTGCATTTGCTATGGCGCATTTCATGTCTTCTAGACGTCTCAAAGCGCTTCACAGAATACACCGTAAAGTGAATTGAGAAATGCGGCAGCCAATTGCACACAGCAGCGTCCCCACAAACAGTCATGAATTCAAATGACCAATTTATTATTGTTGTTTGAGGGATTATTATCAGGTCTCTCGCTTGAAAGGCGAGTGCTCTAACCACTGAGCTACAGGACTCCACAATTTGTAGCACTTCACAGAATGTAAAATGAATTGACTGTAGTTTTGTGAGTGAAACACGGCAGCCAATTGCGCACAGCAGCATCCCCACAAACAGTCGTGGTTTGAGTTACCAAATTATTATTATTTGGGGGAAATGATTGTTACCCCCGTAAAGTGATCCGCCAATCAACTAACAACCAAGTTCCAACTTACTGTTAGCTAAGCAGAGGTGTGTAGAGTAAAGAAACTTGCCTGAGATTTCACCCAGAACTTTACTGCGAAGTGTAGTGACTGTGTGTTTTGCAGGTGGACGTGGGCAATCAATTTACGCACAGCCAACATCCCACAAACAGGCAGAAACAAACATATATCATGCATATCTCTTGAGCGAGATGGAGAGCGAGGCTTGGGGGCGGTCAGAGAGACGAGAGTTTAAGGAGTCCGGGTCTTACCAGGCTGGTTTATTCCGTAATATCATTTTGCAATGTACAATATACAAAAAAAAACATAGAGAATAACAAAACTTTCACAGTGTCTACAAAGGCAGTGATTACTTTGAGTCGGGTTTCGCTGACAGTAGCAAGGCTTAAATTGCATAGGCAGTCTGAAGCACTGCCAGGCTCCACAGCCTATTTTGGATAGTGCCCAAATCTCCAGAATTTTTCTCATCTCCCAGAATTTGACTTGGTTAAAAGAATCACCACAAGTGGTGTTGTGTTGCCCAGCACTGGTCAGAACTGAGTACCGAACCACTGAGTACCGAACCAACTGTACCCCATTCTACCGCACGGGTAAACAAGAGTGTGGAGTAAGGAAAGTTACCCCCTAAGGTTTCGCCCTGTTCCGCCTGGGAATCGAACCCGGTGGGGGGTGGGGTGGGGGGGAAACATCGCTCGTTTGCAAGGCAAACGCTCTAACCAGCACTCTACGGAATTCTACTCTGATCTCCCCTCTCCCAGCCCAGGTTCAGCCGTTCCAATACAGACCTCAAGTTACGGCAGAACACAGGACAGCAAAAGCGAAGGATTGTCGAGAGCGCGATCTGATTTCTCCCATTAAGACATTCCTGTTCCCATTTATTACCCACGCCTTTGACACAGCGCCTCGTTGAGACATCACTAAAGCACTTCATGGGCTTTTGATGTCAAGTGGAGCGACCGTGTGTTTTGCGGGAGAACTAATGGCCTGAAGGCGACGTATTGGCAGCAAAATCCAACCTCGCCCATTGTCGTGAAGCTGACCGTGTATATAGTGTAGCGTTGAATGACAGTGCCACACATGGCATGATGTGACAGGCATGCTCTGTACAACAGCACATGCCAAGTCAAGGGATAAAGGGATATGGGGATAAGGCGGGGCAGGTGGAGTTAGATTAGAAGATCAGCCATGATCTTATTGAATGGCGGGGCAGGCTCGAGGAGCCGAACGGCCTATTCCTGCTCCTAATTCTTATGTCCTTATGTTCTAAGTCTTGCCTTCCCAAGGCGGGAGGGAAAAGACACTCTCACGACCTTCCTAATGCAACTCTCTCTCCAGCCCTCAATTCCCCCAGTGTCCGCCTGGGATAGCTATGAGCCCTTGATTGTAAACCCTTCTCATCTATCTCTACCTTCACTGGGCTCAAGCATTGGTAGCAATAAGATGACAAAGGGCAAAAGGGTCACACTTGCGCTTAGCGGCCTGTGGTGGCGCTGTTGGTTCACACTCCCCAACACAATATCAACGGCAAGTGTGTCAAGGGCACAAACGACTCACTGTTTGGGCTGTTTGCACGGAAAACTGGGAATGACTAGAAACTCTGCATTCTTCTCGGCATCCTCGATGGCTCCGTTTCTTTCCAGTTACAGGAATCTCTTCTGCGTGTGGCTTTCGCTATTGACGGGTTAAACAACCCAGTCAGACCAGTCACTGGGGGCAGGGAATCCTCCCACTACAGCTCCTGTTAACCCTACAGCCCTAACTATCTACGAAACTAACTAACTCACAAACTAATGGGGAGGGTGGTGCTAGCTGGACAAGCAGCGGGAAATCTTGGCCAGGCAGTGATATCAATGGCCAAGCTATGTATGGGTTTAGCTGTTTAGACTCCAGCAGTTACCCCCAACACACACTCTGGGCTCTCCACCCCACAAGCCTTGGCTCTCACCAACCTGCGCCTAATACCCTCCGGAATTAGATAAGAAGGAGGCGTCCCTCCAGGGAAAGAGGGAGACAGAGAAAGAGAGAGTGAGAGAGAGAGAGCGCATCCCATTCCGACAATCCATTTCCGATTTCCATGCGTAGGTGGGAAGAGAGCTTCGCAAATTGATACCATTCTCTATGTTTCTCTTCCCCATCTCCCTCCCCCCATTCACCTTCCCCTCGTGGATATAAATATTACAGTGTCTTTGAAATGAACATTAGCGATGAAAAACAACGGCCACAACAATGCCAAAAGAATTAAAACACGTTTTTTTTTAAATGGAAGAAATGCAACAAATTATTCATGGCTCGGTATTTTTTGTTCCATAAATTAAAAAAAGAGAAAAGAAAATATGATTTTAATACTGGAATAAAACACGTTTCTCTCGATAAATTTGAGGATAACCCCAAAATCAACCCAGTTGCTGTATTAGAATTTGGTGGGGGGGGGGTGGGGGGGGAGGTGCGAATGTGGGGGGTGGGGTGGGGGGAAGGGGAACGGAGATTTTAACAGTGATTTGATCTATCTTCAATTACAAGCCTGATATTTACAAAAATATCTGCGGTGTGTTTTTTTTTGTCGTTTTTTTTCTCCTCTCGTACCGTGAATTTTAAAAATAAGGCTTTCTGAACAGTCTTTTTTTGTTGTTTCAACTGTACAGGGTACATTTACACATATATCTGTCTAAAAATTCATCACACCTATTAACAGTTGCGACATTATATGTACAAACGGAGTGCGCAAATCATTTATCCTTCTCCTCCCGTCTTGAATAAGCCTTTTGTCTTCCCCTCCCCCCCTCCCTCCCCTTCTCCCCACCTTAATTTAAAACAGTTACTTGTCTCGCAGCAAGCATTTTTCACCAGCAACAAACTCCCCCCACACCATTTAACAACAACAACTTGCACTGATCTAGCAATTTGTTATTGTCTCTTCCCCAAGCCCCCCCTCCTCCCCACCTCTAGTCAATGCTAACTCCCAGACCCACCCAATGTCATTGAGTTAAATCTCACTGGTACATAGTGAGCTGTTTCTGTGCCCAGTCACTCGTACACCCACCTCTCACACTCACTCACTCACTCTTCCATACACTGCAGTTATTAAATAAGGTCAAGCTTTGTTCCTTTGTTTTTTTTCCCCACCAAAAAAAAAGCTCGCCAACTGGCTGATGAACTCCTGAAGATCTGGAAGGAGCAGAAAGATGGGGGGGAAGGGAGGGAGGGAGGTTAATGGGGCTAAATTGTCTCCGCGGTATTCCAGGGCTCTCACTGCTGTTATCTTGATGGCGTCCGGGAAGGGAGAGGAGAGGGTGGTTGGGTGTCGATGGCTGGTGCGTCGATGGATAAGCCAACTGTCCTCCTAACAAGCCAGCAGCCATTTTGTTTTCTTCACCACAAACTCCCCTTCCCGCTCCCGCCCACCCCCGCAAAAAACAGCCCAACAATGAAGTGTTTCCTAACCGCGGAGTCCGATCTCACGTCAAGGCTGTAAAATCCAATCGCTCGCTCACTCGCCGGGTGTCTTGGGTAAGTCTTTTGACAAGTTATCAACAAACAAGTCCCGCCAGGCTGCAGGTCATTGTACAAGTGCAATCTTCGGTGGAAAGTCTCTCCCCCTCCTGTTTGGCTAAGGAGCGTCAATTGCCTGGACTGAGTAGGTGAGGGGAAAGGGGAGAGCGAAGGAGGAGGTAAGGGCATGGGGTAAGGTGATCAATTCCATTTCGGTCTCTCAGATCCGCTGCAGTCTGTTTTCGATGGCAGTTATCGAGGAGGGAAGGGAGGGAGTGAGTGAGTTGTTGGGGACTGGGAGGCAGAGAGGTAATGGCTAGTTGTAGGCTCTGCCAGGTGAAGCCTCGGGCCTGTAGTCATATTTGTTGAGCGTGGAGGGGTAGTAAGTGGTCGTGTATACGTTGGTCTGCTGCAGCGACGAATAGTAGTTGCTTCGGTCGTCAGGGATCAGGTTGTTCTTGTTTAATGGCTGGTTTAAGGTTTGAGAGAGCGAGAAAGGCAGTGAGAGAGAGGAAGCAAACAAGTGGACTTCAAATCCATTTAAGGTTGAAATTGTTCAGTTTTAATAATGCCTAATGATAATAATAATCCTTGCATTTGATATCACGCTGTATCGCATCGTCAAGCAGCCTTGAACCTTCTCAAAGTGAACTGGCTGAGCATTTTGAAGGGATTATTATTATTGATGGGAAGTGATCCGATAATTGGGAAATAATAATAATACTTGCATTTGATATGGCGCTTTTCACGTCTTCTAAACATCTCAAAGCACTTCACAGAATATACTGTAAAGTGAATTGACTGTACACTTGGGGGGGGTAACGTGGCAGCCAATTGCGCACAGCAGTGTCCCCATAAACAGTCGCGGATTGGAATGATCAATTTTATTATTGGGGGTTTTTTGGAGTGATTATTATTGAGGGCGAGTGCGTGTGTGGAGTGAGGAAACTTGCCCATGGTTTCGCCCTGACCTGCCTGGATTTGAACACAGGTCTCACGCTTGTAAGGTGAGTGCTTTAACCGCTGAGCTACAGGACTCCTTGCCTTCACACCGGGCGGCATCTCGCCGCGCTTACCTTGATTTCCATGGGGTTGTACAGCTCGTTCTTGTTGGTCTGGGAGCTGCCCTTGTAGTTGAGGTGGTTGGGAGTGGTAGGGTGAATGACAGTGGATTCCTGAGACTGTCGCTGGTATCGCTGGCAGTACATGTAGCTCAACAACGTCAAGATCCCAGCTCCGAGGAAACAGGACACACCAGTGGCGATCAGGTGGTAGATACTGAAACCTAGAAATAACATCAATAATGTATACATAATCAATATAGGTGTCTATAAAATCAATATATATATATGTATATATATATATATATAAAATCAACAACAACAACTTGGATTTATATAGCACCCTCCAAACTGGACGGCGTCTCAGAGCGCTTCACGATAACGGATCCCGGGGCAGAGCCAGGGGGAGGGGGAAAAAGTTGACCAAAAACGCCATCGAAACGAAAGAAAGGTCTTTCGCCGAGTCCTGAAAGTAGGAAGAGAGAGGGCAAGGCGAAGGGAATGAGGGAGAGAGTTCAACAACAACCATTTGCGTTATGTTTATACAGCGCCTTTCACGTCAGAAGCGTTATATCAAATCATCCCCCATAAGTTATGGGCACCCAATCTCTCACTCCGCTTGCTCCCACATCCAAATGTTTCGGAGGCATTTGCTGACACTAACGCTCGTGTTTGATACAGCGCCTCAACACCCCATTAGGATTTCTCAATGCGCTTCACAGGACAACAACAACAAAATGACATTTCTAGTCGGGAGGACGTCCCAAGGTGCTGATCAGTCAGGTCGGCACCCGAGCAAGGGAGAGGGTCGGGGTAAGGGGTTGGGGAGGGAGAGAGTTGGGAGGGCAGCAAGAAGGCACGGTAAAAGAGAAGAGTCTTGTGACCGGTCTTGAAGGAGGCGAAGGAGGGAGCGAGGCGAAGTGTGGGAGCAGAGAGGCTGAAAGCCGGTCCGCAGATGGTAGGGCAGGTCGGGAGGGGGACACGGAGCAGACCGGAGCCCGATGAATGGAGGGGGCGGGGAGATTCATAGGGGACAGCAGGTCAGAGAGATGGCGGGGCGTGTGGGCGGGGGAGGCAATGCCGTGAATGGCCATGAAAGTGAGGATGAGGATCTTGAATTCGATCCTCTGGGGGATCTGAGTCAATGGAGCTGGGTGAGGGTGGAAGTGATGTGGTCGAGGAGCTCAGTGCAGGACAGACTGTAAAATGAACTAACTGTATTTTGTGGGCGAGAACGTTTGGTGACTGTTGCACTCACCTCCACAGCTGCTGTCACTGCCAATGGCTGACTGGATCACTGCAGAAGAGAAACACAACACAGAGAGAGCTTGAGAAGTCAAGGTTTTCACCACCACAACTGAGAAGGTCATGGGATGACCTCAGTGAGATCCTCCAAACTAAGACCATGTGAACAACAAGGGTTAATTCCATTGTACTTAAGGATATCTAACAATCCTCGCATTTGCAAACAATGCCTTATCACGTCGTCGAAAGGTCTAAAAGCGCTTCTCAGAATATATTGTACTGCATATTTTGTGGGTGAAACGCAGCAGCCAACTGCACACAGCAGTGTCCCCACACCCAGCTGTGGTTTGAGTGACCAAATTATCTCTGTTTTTCTAGAGGAACTATTACAAGAAGACGCAAAAAACAACCACAACAAAGTTATATTTGTTTTGTGCCTTTCACGTCGGGAGGACGTCCCATTAGCCCCTGGAAAGGTGAATAACCGGGTTCCTACTTACTGCCAGGTAATCAGAGGTGTGTGTGGGTGTGTGGGTGTGTTTGTATGTGTGTGTGGAGTAAGGAAACCTGCCTGAGGTTTGGCCCTGACGCACCGGGGAATTGAACCCGGGTCCTCTCACAGGCAAAAGCGCTCTAACCACCGAGCTAAGGGACTCCACAACATTCCCTACAAGGTAAGAGGCAGCGATGGAAGAATGACCTGGGCGGTCGACTCACCAGGTATCTCGTTGTAGAGGCAGCTTCGGTGCTGGGTGCTGTTGCCCACACACTGTGTTGGCCCTGGGTTGGGAAGGTCACAGTAACGGCTACGAGATTGCGACCCGTCCTCGTCGCACAGTGTCCATTTACTCCACGACGTCCAGCCAGCTGCAGGCACCAAACGAGGCGTCACTTAACACGGCAGAGACAGCAATAATCCTCGATAGTTTGATACAGCGCCAAAGCATGTCTTCTAGACGTCTCAAAGCGCTTCACAGAATGTCGTGTCAAGTGAATTGACTGTAGATTTGTGGGTGAAACGCGGCAGCCATTTGCGCACAGCAGCGTCCCCACAAACAGCCGTGGATTGAAATGACCAATTTTATTCTCAGGTTTTTTTTTGAGGAAGGGATGGGATTATTATTAGGCGTGTATGTGGAGTAAGGAAACTTGTCCAAGGTTACACCCTGACCTGCCTGGATTTAAACACAGGTCTCACTCACGCTTATCAGGCGAGTGCTCTACCCACTGATCTACAGGACACACTGGGGCAGAGCAATCTAGTGGAAGGCAACAGTTAAACACAAAGCATCGCCTCGTAGGAACACAGGACACAGGAAGAGGCCATTCAGGCATTTCAACCTGTTCCGCCATTTAACCAGACCCAGGCCGATCTGTACCTCAGATGATCCCCTCAATTCCAATTTCCCACCTTCTCCCAGTTTCCCTTACTACCCCGACCTACCAAACATCTTATCAACGTCCCTCTTCAACAGTCCCATCGATCACTCCCAAATCCCCCCATTTCCCTTCCCCATCCTCCCCGTCCCCGATCCCGGCTCGGGTCTGAAACAGTAACTGTCCAGCACCTTGGGACGTCCTCCTGACACGAAAGGCGCTGTGTACAAGTGTAATTTTGTTGTTGAATTCACATTCAAAGCCCTCCACAACCTCGGCCTACCCTACATCCGTGACCTTCCAAACCCTTACCAACCCGCCCGGCCCCTCCGCTCAACAGGCTCTTGCCTGCTCCACATCCCCCCACCATCGGCGGGTGATCCTTTAACCACTCTGCCCCCAACCTCTGGAACTCCATCCTGCAGTCCCTCCGTCTCGCCCCATCTCTGGCCTCCTACAAGTCCTGCCTCGAGACTCTCCTCTTCGATGGTCCCATCAGCAACTCCTATTCCCCACCTTCCCTGCTCCCCCAACCACCATCACCCCCCCTAGCCCCCCCCCAGCCCCAGCTCAGGTTTGACACAGTGACTGTCCAGTGACTTGGGACGTTCTCCTGACGAGAAAGGCGCTTTACAAGTGTCATTTTGTTGTTCTTGAAGGTGTGGAAGGCACCAGAATCCACGGCCTTTTGGGGGAGAGAATTCCAGATTTCTACCAACCCTTGGAGTGAAACCAATGCTTCCTGATTTGACTCTTAAATGGCCTGGTTCTAATTTTATGACTAAAACCCCACCTTGTTTTGGATTCCCCCTCCCTCCCACCCAAGAGGAAATAGCTTCTCTACGTCCCACAATAGACCCAAGCCCACATGACCAACAACACCGAGGGAGGGAGGGAGGGAGGGAGGGTCCTACCTTCACAGCTGTGTGTGTTGCACAATGCCTCCTCAGTGTGGAGTCCGATACATATGTCTCCACCGTTGGTGGGGGGTGGGCTGGTGCAGGTTCGAGTCCGCTGGTAATGACCCCCACTACAGCTCACCGAACACGGTGACCAAGGTGACCAACAAGACCACATTCCCTTGACTGAGAGACGGAGAGAGAGAGAGGAACAAACATCAGGCTGATCTCATCCGACAACACTCATGTACACACATATGCACGTACACAACCAAACACACGCAAGCACAACCACACGCAACCACAAATACAACCACACACACATACAACACACACAAACAATCGCACACACACACACACAATCACACACACAACACAACCACTAATGCACTTACATATACACTCACTAAGCACTCACACACCAACACTCACATTAGTGTGTGAGAGGGTGTGTTAGTGAGTGTGAGGCGCATGTGAGTGTGTGTGAGTGCATTAGTGTGCGAGTGTGTGTTAGTGAGTGTTAGTGTGTGAGTGCGTTAGTGCATTAGTGAGTGTGTGTGAGTGCATTAGTGAGTGTGTACTCATGAGTGTGAATGTGCTAGTACCTGGGCAGGGCTGGTAGTTACACTCCTGGTACTCGCTGGATGACCCCTGGCAGGGGAGACCCCCGATTCTGGTCTCGGGGCTGGGGCAGATGCGTTTCCTGCTGCGGAAGCCCCCCTCGCATTCCCGAGAGCAGGGGGTCCACGGTAACCACGGCAACCAAGACCCACTCACACGGTGACCGGACTGGCGGCCAGGCCTCCATAGCTCAATCAGCGCTGGAGGGAGGAAGGGGAGGAAGGGAGGGGAGGGAGGAAGGGAGTGGGAGGGAAGGAGAGTTGGGAGGAGAGCAAGTGGGAGGCAAGGGAGGGGAGGGATGGAGCGAGGGGAGGTATTGGGGAGGAGAGGAGGGAGGGAGGGAGGGAGGGAGGGAGGGAGGGAGGGAGGGAGGGAGGGAGGGAGGGAGGGAGGGAGGGAGGGAGGGAGGAGGGAGGGAGGGAGGGAGGGAGGGAGGGAGGGAGGGAGGGAGGGAGGGAGGGAGGGAGGGAGGGAGGGAGGGAGGGAGGGAGGGAGGGAGGGAGGAAGGAAGGAAGGAAGGAAGGAAGGAAGGAAGGAAGGAAGGAAGGAAGGAAGGAAGGAAGGAAGGGAAGCAGGGAGGGAGGGAAGCAGGGAGGGAGGGACAGAGAGAAATAACTGAATTAATTCAACTGCACAGAATTACAGTGTACAAATCTATACAGAATTGTACAAATCGCACATTCAGCCCCTCAAGCCTGTCCCGCCAGTCCACTCGACCATTCTATTAGATCATGCCTCAACTTCATTCCCTTCCCCCCCCCCGCCCCACCCCCCCATTTCAGTGCAATAATATTAATAATGCCGTGTATTTTGTGGGTGAAAGGCAACAGCCAATTGCGCACAGCAGTTTCTCTCAAACCAGTCTTTGCAGAGAGAGAAAGAAGGAGACAGACTCTCAATGATTCACGTTAACACACCGCGCATATTCCTTGCATTTGATGTAGCTCCTTATCGTTGTCATTGAGACGTCTCAAAGCACTTCACAGGATATATGGCGTACAAGGAAAGGAGGGGAAAGACAAAATGTGTTTTGTGGGGCAATCACGCACAGCAAGCATCTGACAAACACTTTAACATGAATTACGTTAGAGGGCAGGGAGAGACTGAACATGATCTCAAAATAAATTAGGCTGGGGGGGGGGGGGGGGGGGGCGGAAAAGACTGATAACTTGACTTTACATTGAACTTTGCCAATGAAAGGCTGATGGAAAGGGTTAAACATTAACGGAATGGGATGGGCCGTGGGGAGCTGGATAAACAAGCTGAAACGCTGCTGCCACCAGCCCAGACATGGGCACCAAAGTACAAAGTCTTCTTGGGCAAAGACTTTGGTAGCAAAAATGACCCCAGCCCTTCCCGCAGGGAGTGACTCCCTGTACACACACGTACCACACGCAGCACACACACACACACACACACACACACACACACACACACACACACACACACACACACACACACACACACACACACACACACACACACACACACGACAAAAACAACTCGCATTTATATAGTACCCTTCACGCCTGGCAGCAACTCGGTTAAGCACTTAACAGTGGCGGAGTCTGAGCGCGAGCCAAGGGGAGAGGGAGTGGGGGGTGACTGCAAGCGCGAGCCAAAGGAAAGGTTCTTTAGGTGGAAGGGCTCGGGACAGGTTTGGCAAAACAGAAGAAGAAGAAGAAGAATCCTGGCATTTGATATAGCGCTTTTCACGTCCTCCAGACTGTGTCTCAAAGAGCTTCACGGAGTACACTGTAAAGTGAAATGACTGTAGATTTGTGGGCGAAACACAGCAGCCGATGGCGTACATCAGCGTCTCCACAAACAGTAGATCACTCCATCCACAGCCGGCTGTTTGTGGGGATGCTGTTTTGTGCAACGTTTGGCTGCTGTGTTTGGCCCACAAAATATACAGTTACTTCCTCCACTTTACAGTATGTTCTACACTATGTGAAGCACTTTTAGAGACTCGACGACCTGATAAGGAGCTTCAGGTGCAAGGAGTATTATTATTTTTATAACAAAAGGGCAAATGTCCCTGACTGTGTAGTTTGCATATATTATCTGAATTAGAAACTCTTAAGCATAGATGTGCGCATCCCATCCCAACTCCCCATCCCTCCTACCCACCCTCCTCCCTCGCCCTCCTCTCTCCCTCTCCCCTACCCTCCCTCCCACTCTCCCTACCCTCCCTCCATCCCACCACCCACCCCAACTCTCCATCCCACATCTCCCTCACCCCCTCTCTCCCTCCCTCCCTTCCTCCTGCTCTATCTCTCTCCCTCCCTCCCTCCCCTCCCAGCACCCCACCACCTCGCCGTTCACTCACCATCCGTCCCACAGCCAGCGGAGCCATCTGCCGGGCAGTAGCGGACATCCATCTTCCTCTTGCTGAGCTGGAGGTTGTGTGGGTCAGCGAGCTGCGCTCGGCAGCTGTAGCGGAACCTCTGCTCGTGCCGCGCGCCGCTCTGACTAATGTTCACCGGCATCCACTGCGTCCAGGGAGTGTTCCTCCTGACCTCGGGGCAGGGCTCCACGTTACACGTCCTGTGTTCCTACATGGGAGTGGGCCATCAAGAGATCAGCATCATCATCATCATCATTCCTTACTCCTCCACACACACAGCTGATAATACTCCGTCCATTAAAATCATCTGGAGCTCCTGGAGCTCAGTGGTTAGAGCACTCGCCTTCACAAGCATGAGAACTGTGTTCGAATCCGGGCAGGTTCAGGGCGAAACCTTGGGCAAGTTTCCTTACTCCACACACACACACACACATAAACCTGATAATAAGCCCTCCAAAAATACCTATAATAAATTGGTTATTTCAATCCGCAGCTGTTTGTGGGGACGCTGCTGTGCGCAATTGTCTGCCGTGTTTCGCCCACAGTCAATTCACTTTATCATTATTATTTATTATTATCATCATCCTCACAATCAGCCTGTAGCTCAAGGGTTAGAGCGAGAGGACCAGGGTTCTATTCCCGGGCAGGTCAGATTGAAACCTTAGTTTCCTTACACCACACACACACTGTTTACCCAGCAGTGAGCAGTGAGTAGTAAATCTATTCTGTGTGAAACACTTTGAGACGTCTCAACGACGGGGTTGGGCGCTGTGTCAAGAGCATTATTATTCACTCATTAAAATATCCTGTATTTGGTATGATAATAATATAACGCCTTTCGCGTTGCGCGGGATGACTCATGGTGCTTCATAGGTTAGCAGGTGTAGTTTTGTGAACATGCACACACACATGCGCACTCTCACACACACGCGTGCACACACTTTGTAAAGAACTAAATGACTTGGCTTTTATTTCCCTGCCCGACTGCAATGACCCACATTTTGCAGACGTGTATCTATGCACGCACACAATGTACACAGATGATTAAACAGCACTGGAATCAGACTGAAAGTACTTCTCGTTCCTCTCAATGCCTCTCTCCTCGGTTTATTGGTCCCAGCTCAGTCGTTCCGAACAATGAGTAATCTAGACTTTGTTCCACTCTCCCCCTCCCTCTCTCTCTCTCTCTCTGTGCCTTGCCCCGTTCAGGTAGCTGTGAAAACTTCTCCATAAAGAGAAAGGGAATTTCTCTCCCCGTCTCATGGCGGACAAAATAATATCATAATCATAATCCTTGCATTTGATATGGCGCCTTAACACATGTGGAGTCCTGTAGCTCAGTTGGTTAGAGCAACTTGCCTTACAGGCTTGAGACCTGTGTTCGAATCCAGGCCGGTCCGGGCAAAATCTCAGGCAAGTTTCCTTACTCCACATACACACCTAATAATAATCCCTCCAAAAACCCCCCATAATAAATTGGTCATTTCAATCCACAACTGTTTGTGGGGACACTGCTGTGTGCAATTGGCTGCCGCGTTTCACCCACAAACGTACAATCAATTCGCTTCACGGTATATTCTGTGAAGCGCTTTGAGACGTCTAGAAGACGTGAAAATCGCTTTATCAAATGCAAGGATTATTATTATTATTATTATCATGTCTTCTAGACGTCTCAAAGAGGCAACGTCCGCACAAGCAGTCGTGGTTAGAGATGACTAATTTATTACTGTGTTGTTTTTTTTGAGCGGTTATTATTATCAGGCATGTAGAGTAAGGAAACTTGGCCAAAGTTTCACCCGTATCTATTTAATAACCCAACACAGCACTATCTGCTCCCACTCCCCGTCTCCCTCCCACAAACTCACGCACTCACACACACACCCTGCCTGGGGAATGTTCCAGGGAGAACAGAATTTCTAACGATAATAACCCTTGCGTTTGACACAGCACCTTATCGTGTTGTTGAGCTGTCTCAAAGCGTTTTGCAGGATACACTGTGAAGTGAATTGACTGTACGTCAATTTTGCGGGCGAAACGCGGTAGCCGATTGCGCGCAGCAGTGTCCCCACAAACAGCTGCGGGATGGAGTTATTTTTACATTGATTGTTAGTATCAATTTTTGGGGAGGAGAAAATGCAGGAAAATTAGCCAAATTTGCACAGACAAATGCCACCCATTTTGTTCTTTATTTTAAAAAAATATCCATTTATTAAGATCTGGCAAACTTGGTAGTTTGCGAGCGCAATGGTTAAGTAGGAAAGCAATTTCACTCCAACAACAACAAACAACAACGTAACATTTATAGAGTGCCTTTCATGTCGGGAGGACGTCCCAAGGTGCTGAACAGTCAGATGAGGACCCAAGCAAGGGAGAGGGGCAGGGCAGTGGGGGGAAGGGGAGGGAGAGAGTTAGTAGGGGAGGGAGAGAGTTGGGAGGGGTAGGAGAGAGTTGGGAGGGGTGGGAGAGAGTTGGGAGGGGAATGAGAGAGTTGGGAGTGCAGGGAGAGAGTTGGAAGGGCAGGGAGAGAGTTGGGAAGGCAAGGAGAGAGTTGGGAGGGCAGGGAGAGAATTTGGAGGGCAGGGAGAGAGTTGGGAAGGCAGGGAGAGAGTTGGGAGGGCAGGGAGAGAGTTGGGAAGGCAGGGAGAGAGTTGGGAGGGGAGGGAGAGAATCCAGGGATTTGGACCCGAGCTGGAGGTTGGAGATCAGGGAGGGGGTGGAGGGCAGTGGGGAAGGCGGGGGATAGGAGTACCGAACGAAGGCGCGGGAGAAAGAGGAGTATCGTGGGACGGACGGGTCTTACCATGGCACACCCAGGGCAGGAGTTCCCGTTCTCGCAGTTTCTCTGGCGGGAGTGCATGCCACCCCCACACTGCGAGCTGCACTGGCTCCATGGCGCCCAACTCGACCAGAACACCGGCAGAGGGCAGGCCCAGTTCTCATTACAAAACCTGGAAAATAACAAGAATAATCCTTGCAATTGATATCGTGCTTTTCACGTCTTCTAGACGGTGTCTCAAAATGCTTCATAGAATACACTGTAAAGTGAATCAACTGTATATTTGTGGGAGAGAAAAACGCGGCAGCGAATTGTGCACAGCACTGTCCCCCACAAACAGTCGTGGATTGAAATGACCAATTTATTCTATTATTGTTCTGGAGGGATTATTATTAGGCATGTGTGTCTATGTGTGGAGTAAGGAAAGTTGCGGTGGGTGGGTGGGTGGGTCGGAGCGAACGAGTGAGTGAGTGAAAGAGGGAATGAGTGAGCGAATGTTTGATTGAGTGTGTGAGTACGTGACTGAGCGAGTGTGTGAGCGAGTGAGTAAATGAGTTTTCCTTTACCTCTCCTCCCTGCTCTGGCCAACGCACACACGGCCTCCGTAGCGAGGTGTAGGGTTGCTGCACGTGCGCTGACGAACCTGGAACCCGATCCCACACGTAGTGCTGCATGGAGCCCACACCGACCACAGTGTCCACCCCCCATTCCTGTCCAGGCAAAATAGAGGAGAAACGTCACCTTAAACACACAGAGAATTAGCCACAGGCAGAAGCACCATCGCTCTATCAACAACAATCACATTTTACGCGTAATAACATTTTATTCACAACAAAATTATCGGCTGCCGCGTTTCGCCCACAAAATATACAGTCAATTAATTCACTTTACAGCGTGGTAATCATTATAATAATCCTTGCATTCGATATAGCGCTATTCATATCTTCTAGATGTCTCAAAGCGCTTCACAGAAAATGCCGTAAATTGAATTGACTGTATATTTGTGGGCAAAACATGGCAGCCAATTGCAAAGGGCTGCTATCAAATGCAACGGCTGCTGTTATCACAACACGTGTATTCGATACAGGGCGTAAGATATATTGGGAGTCCCGTAGAGTAGTGGTCAGAGCACTCGCCTCGCAGGCAAGTGAGAGGACTAGAATTCGATTCCCAGACAGGACAAAACCGATGTCTCAATGATGTGATAAGGCATATATCTAATGCAAGGATTATTATTAATACTGTATTATTATTAAGGCGTTGAGTCAAATATAAGAATTCAGATTACAGAAACAAGTCACAAATGATTAAAATCAGCAGAGCATTGTAATACAAGTGCAATGAAGTGATCTGCCTCTTCTTTCTCTGTCTCTCCCCATCTCCCAATCGCACATGAGTGGCGCGAGCTGACCTTTATGTACATACAAGACAAGAGGTCAGAGATGGTTATCGCTGGTTATCGCTGGCAAGAGCTACTCGTGAGCTCCTTCTTGATGTCTGCTCCTGTGACAAGACCATCCATCTCTGGGTCAGATAAAAGAGAGTCACTCTTCCTATCCACCAGAGCCTCTCACACCAAACATCCAACTAGAAAGGCATTTGCAGACAAGATACCGATCAGACACACTACCCCGGGAAGCCTTATCTCAAAAAGGAGTCCTGCAGCTCAATGATTAGAGCGCTTGCCTTACAAGCGTGAGACCTGTGTTCGAATCCAGGCAGGTCAGGACGAAACCTTGGGCAAGTTTCCTTACTCCAGACACACACACACACAAACACACACACACGCCTAATAGTAATCCCTTAAAAAAAAACACAATAATAAAATTGGTCATTTCAATCCATGACTGTTTGTGGGGACGCCGCTGTGAGCAAACGCTGCCACGTTTTGCCCACAAATATACAGTCAATACACTTTACAGTATATTCTGTGAAGCGCTTTGAGACGTCTAGAAGACGTGAAAATCGCTATATCAAATGCAAGGATTATTATTATTATTATTATTATAAAGAGATACCCTGAAGAAAGACCATGGAAGTCTATAGCGTAGTGGCTGGAGCGCTCACCTCGCAAGCAAGCGAGAGGACCTGGATTCGGTTCCCAGAACGGGCAAAACTTTAGGCAAGTTTCCTTACTCCACACACAGGCCTCTGCTTAACCTAATGGTAAGTAAGAACTCGGTTGTTAAGAGGATTGGCGGATCGCTTTTCGGGAGTGATAATCGCTCAAAATTATTATTTTTTTTTTAAATTGGATCTCTCGATCCACGACTGTTTGTGGGACCCTGCTGTGTGCAATCGACTGCCGCGTTTCGCCCACAAAAATGCACAGTCACTCCACTTTACAGTATATTCTGTCAAGCAATTTAAGACCTCTCACTGCATACAGCAGTGTCCCACAAACAGTCGTGGATTGAGCCAGCAATTTTTTATTTTGGGAGGGGTGGGGAGGGACTGGGAGGGAAAGGGTTTATTATTGTCTAAACAACAACAACAAAATGACCCTCGTATAGTGCCTTTCACATCAGGAGGACGTCCCAAGGTACTGGGATCACAGATTTGCTAGAAGTTTTAAATCCCGTCTGAAATTGGAAGCCGAGTTTCTATTCCCAAACACAGTTCCCAAACGAATACTGAATCCACAAACAGTCATGGGTTGAAATTACCAATTTATTATTCTTTTTGAGGGATTATTATCAGGTGTGTGTAGAGTAAGGACTTGCCCAAGGTTTCACCCTGATTGGCTGGAATTGAACCCAGGTCTCTCGCTTAGTAAGGCGAGTGCTCTAACCACCGAGCCACAGGACTCCCTCATCTTGCACTTAAAAGGCAAAAACAATCCTAGGGCCAGCCAAGACCAGGCGAAGTTTGTCAATGTCAGACAAGTTCAGACTAAACTAACGCACAGCAGATGTTAATATCCATCAGCACCTGTATAATGAGGATAATTGCTGGTTTCTGGTAAATATTTCATTTTCTGCGCTCAGAAAAATGCTTATTGCCTCGTGGCCCTTTCCTTCCCCTTCCCCCTCACCCCCCCCCCCCCCCCCCCCCCCCAAATCTCCGCCATAATAAAATTGCAGTTTCTCACCCAAAGGCCAACAATCTATTACACTCTCCCTTCCCCAAAACGCTGTGGATTGTAGCGGGAGGGAGGGAGGAAGGGAGGGAGGGAGGGAGGGACCCACAGATTCAGTATGGGCTCAGTGATAGTGCTAAGACAACTGTTCCCGCCCGCCTACCCTCCCTTGCTCCCCCACCTTGAGCAGTTGAAGACCTCCATCCTCGGACCCTCACAGTCACGGCCCCCGCACTTTGGGGCTGGGCTGTCACACCCTCGAGACCTGCACTTGCACAGCCCCGTCGAGTCCTGGTCGGAGTATTTACACTGACGCCACACAGACCACTGTCCGAAGGCACCGTCCTGGGTTAGTTTCTTCACCTAAAATATACGGGAGGAACGCAAAGGGGTTATTGGTATTAGTAGTATTATTATACTGCTGAAAAATAACCATTCAATTCGATATCAAGATCTCAACCCCCTCAGCTCGGGTCCAAATCCCTTTGGGACGTCCTCCCGACGTGAAAGGCATTCGTTATGTAAATGTAGCCACTTATTGTCGAGACGTCTCAAATCGCTTCAGAGCGCAGTCCTCTAACTCTTTCCCTCCCCTCCGCCCCGTCCCTCTCCCCCTCGCTCGAGTCCTGACCTGACTGTTCAGCGCCTCGAGACGTCCCCCCGACGTGAGCGAAAGGCGCTCTAGAAATGTAATTTCGTTGTTGTTGCTGTTGCTGTCGCTGTTGCAAATGCTGTTGATGATGAGGGTCACCTACCGGGCATTCAGTGATGTTCTGAATCCAGCGGCTCATATTTGTGCTGTCTTCAAAGGTGGTGCAACGTTTCTTTATAGGGTCCCAGCCACAGTAAGGATCTCTGGCTTCCAAACACAACCTGCCAACAAACCATCACTGTGATCTCTGCATTCGGCACCCGATCACGTCTTGAAGACGTGTCCAAGTCCGTCCCCCCCCCCCCACCACCAGCACAGGAATACACCCCGGGAAGTGGGGCCCACCTTGTATATTTTGTGGGCGAAGCGCGCCAGCCCCCCAACCCCCCGGTCGCGCACAGCAGCGAGCGTCCCAAGACAAACAGTCGTGGGTTGAGTCCTGTAGCTCAGTGGTTAGAGCACTCGCCTTACAAGCGAGAAAACTGGGTTCGAATCCAGGCAGGTCAGGGCCAAACCTTGGGCAAATTTCCTTACTACACACACACACACGCTTGATAATAATCCGTCCAAAAAAAACACGCACAAATAAAAATTGATCATTTTCAATCCACGACTGTTTGTGGAGACGCTGCTGTGTGCAATTGGCTGCCGCGTTTCGCCCAAAAATGTACAGTCAATTCACTTTACAGTCTATTCGGTGAAGCGCTTTGAAACGTTAATAAGATGTGAAAAGCGCTATATCAAAATGCAAGAATTATTATGGGTGTGTGTGTGTGTGTGTGTGTGTGTGTAGTCAGGAAACTTACCTAAGGTTTTGCACACTCGCCCGCCCGCCCACCCACCCGCGCGGGAAATAAACCCGTGTCCTCTCGCTTGTGAGGTGAGCTCTCTAACCACTACACTACCAGGCCTCCACATTATTATTCATTACCGTTATCAATAATAAAATCCCAAACACAGAACCGACCGTAAACCCACAAACTCTTGACTCCAGGAAGCAAGGGAGCGGGCAAGCGACTGAGCCAAGATTTAGCCGTCTGTTTGTTGCTCCCTCTCCTAGTGTCTTGTTACCAAATAGCCCGAAGGAAAGCAATCGTAAAGTATAACACAGGCAAGCTACCTCGCTGTAGGCTTGTGTTGTTTTGTTGACAAAAAAAACATAGCCCTCCCTCCCATGCAACGTGCAGCCGGGGCAGAGGGGAGGGGGAGTAAGGCGGGTGTTGGGGGGGGTGGGTGGGTGGAGGGGAGAAAGCTTCCAGCTATATCATTACACTAAACAACTCATCAGTCAACTGCAGTGTAGAGAGAGCTGGGTGTAATCTGAAACGCACACTGTGATTTGCTTCCAAACAGCACACACACACGCACGCATAATCACACCACACACGCACGCACGCACCACACACACGCGCACACGGGCTGGACTCACGATTGGCTGCTGTAAGATGCGCAGCGCTCCAGCGGGATCTTGAGGACCCGGTTGGCCAGTCCCACGAAGAGCGAGCGATCGTGGTGAAGGATCTTCAGGCTGCGGATAGGCTCCTCCTGACCTTCAGGCAACAGCCTCAGCTCCTCCAGATAACACCCGCTCAGCGCTCGTCTCTGAGCCTGGGCGGACAGCGTCTTCAGGATAGTGCCTCGCTCTGCACACAGGGCAGGGGGAGAGAGGTGGTGGGGGGGCGGTGGTGGAGAGAGAGAGAGAGAGAGAGAGAGAGAGGAGGTGGGTGGGGGGGGAGAGGGTAGGGAGGGAGGGAAAGACGCGGGATTACAGATAAATTACCATGAAATGTTAAGACGGGCAACTATTAAACTTACAGATGTAATGATATTATCCCCCTTCCCCCCATCCTCTCTCCCCCCCCCCCCACCCTCTCTCCCCCCCCCCCCTCCTCTCTCTCTCTCCCCATCTTCACTCCCCATCTCCCCCTCCTCCTCTCTCTCTCCCCCTCCTCCACTGTCTCCCCCTCCTCCTCTCACTCCCTCTCGTTCTCCTCCCCCTTACATTGAAATGATTATTATTAGGACTTATTCCTAAAATGAGGCTGTCGGTAATAGCTTGGGTGGATGGGTGAGTGGATGGGGAGGGGGAGAGCGGGAGAGTTGAGTGGATGAGTCGGTTGAGTTGGTTGGGTAGGGGGAGGGCGGGGGAGTTGGGTGGGTGAGGAGCGGGAGACTTGGGTGGGTGGTGGATGGTGTGGGGAGCAGGGCAGGGCAGGGCTTACCGGTGCCGATGTAGATGACATGGTAGAGGGTGTCGGGGCCCTGTACGATGTCAACAGCCAGTTTGGAGAAGCGCAGGTTGTCCTGTGTGACCAGAGGGTTCACGCTGCATGGCTGCACCACCTCGTTCATCATGAAGAAACGCTGGGCGTCCTGCAGGGGGCGTTCCGTCAACTTCTCGTTGGGGCCACTCTTCAATGTGCCGCACTGCAGGGGTGGTGGGGGGGGGGGAGAGCGGAGGGTGCGGGGGGAGAAGGGGGAGAACAGAGGTTACGAGTGTCAGGAGCTGAGCAAATTCCACCCCCCTCCATTCCCAGGGTTGAAATGACCAATTTATTATTTTTTGGGGGGACGGATTATTATCAGGTGTGTGTGTGTGTGTGTGTGTGTATGTGTGGGGTGGAGGGGAGAGTAAAGAAACTTGCCCAAGGTTTTGCCCTGACCTGCCTTGATTCGAAACACAGGTAAACACAGTGGTTAGAGCAACGCTTGTAAGGCAAGTTGCTCTAACCACTGAGCTACAGGAGCTCCACAAACAAGAGCAGCTGTTTTCCTGCGAATGATCTTACCTGGAAGTTGGGGATGGGGTTCGGGGCTGGCAGCCAGGCCGAGCGGGAGTTCTCCTGGTATCGGTAGGAACCGCTGAAGGTTTGTGTGATGGCGCTGAGGTTGAAGGCACAGATCGCGGAGCCTGCGATACTGTTTCTGCTCAATAAAGGGGAAAAGAGGACATACAAGTCAGGCAAACTCCAGCCCCAATCACAGTGGCAGTGACCCACAAACAACCATGAACTGAGTGACCAAATTATATTTGTTGTCTTTTTTTTTCAGGAGAGATTATGACCCCGGGAAAAGCGATCCGCCGATCGACTAACAACCGGGTTTCTACTGATGTCAAGTAATCAAAGGCGTGAATTGACTATGTTTGTGGGCGAAACGCGGCAGCCAATTGCGCACAACAGCGTCCCCACAAAATAGCCGTGGATTGAAATGACCAATTTATTATTGTGTTATTTTTCGCAGGATTATTATCAGGCGTCTGTGTGTGTGTGTGTGTGTGGTGTGTGTGTGTGTGTGTAGTAAGGAAACTTGCCCAAGTTTCCGGCATGTCCTGCCCTCCCCTGACCTGGAATCGAACCCAGGTTCGAAAGGCGAGTGGAGCGCTGGCTCTAACCACTGAGCTCCGGGTTCTAATTAGCGCTGGGTGGGTGGTGGGAGATGAGGTGAGGGTTTAGCCACTCACATGTTAGTAGTGAAGACTCCGTACATGAGGTCCTGCTCCTGCATGTAGAAGGTGCTCTGCAGCTCGTTGTAATGGAAGGGGATCTCGCCGGCCCGTGAGCAGTTGAGGCGGGCCTTGGTGAAGGTTGTCCATGTGTTCTCCAGCAGGAAGCGGCCACCCACGTCGTTCTTGCAGACCCTGGCCACCCGCGAGTACACAGTGGCCCCGCAGTCGGCCTCCACGTTACGCTCCCGGAAAAAGAAGTAGACAAAGGGATCGATGTCGTAGGCCGAGACGAAGTTGGGCTCTGAGAGACGGAGGGAGGGAGGGAGGGAGGGATGAGAGAGGGAGACGCACACACACACAAGCACGAGCACAGTAGCACGCACACACACGTACGCAGTCACTCACACACACACGTACCAACAGTCATTGACACACACATATTCACAGTTACACACACACGTACGCACAGTCACACAAGCACACACGTGTACGCAGTCACACACACACACAAGTACGCACAGTCACACACACACAAGTACGCACAATCACACACAAAGTCTCACACATACATGCGCAGTCGCACACACATACGCACAGTCTCACACACACACACGTGCGCACAGTCACACACACACATACATATGCACGCGCACGCATGCGCAAAGTAGCTACCGACAAAGCCTAGCGTTGGCTCGAGGTGATGATGTCGGTTACCTACCGTTCAGCCACTTGGAGTTGTACTGGACGGTCCGCAGTGGGGGAGTGTTCCCGAGGCTGCGGTAAATGGCAAAGTCCCTGCCGGAGAAATCGATGACGGTGGCAGCGTACAGCTCACCGCCAGCCGTCATCACTGAGGTGGAATTGTGCCTCGGATCGTAGGGGCACCGCGCCAGCCCGTTGATCTTCTCCAAAACCTTGCTCAGGTCATCAGGCTGCAAGGTGGGAGGGAGGGGAGGGGAAGGGAGAGGGATGGTCAAAGGCATGAGCTCAGTCAACACACCATTTACACACTCACTACTCTTTACACTATAATAAGTTAAAATCATTCTTGCATTTGATATAGCGCTTTTCACATCTTATCGACGTCGCAAAGCGCTTCACATAACGTACTGTTAAGTGAATTGACCCTATATTTGTGAGCGAAACATGGCAGCCAACTGCGTACAGCAGCGTCCCCCACAAACAGTCGTGGATTGAGGGATTGATGTTTTTTTTGAGGGATTATTACCCAGAGAAAGCGATTCGTCAATCGACTAACAACTGGGTTCCAATTTACTTCCGTGTGTGTGGAGTAAAGAAACTAAGGTTTCACATCACTTGGGAATCGAACCCGGGTCCTCTCGCTTGCGAAGCGAGCGCTCTAACCACTGAGCTACAGGACTTGGGAACAACACACTGATGCGTTTTTACCTGTCGGTTTGTGCAGGTGGGGGAAAAAGCGTTTGTTCCACAGATAAATATTTTCTTGTCGTTAATGAGCATCACACGGATGTAGTTTTGACATTCCACCTACACAAAAAAAATACATATTATTAGCAGCATTTGGGCAAAACATCTCTGTATCTCTCTCTCCCTAGATGAGATATCGACAGTGCTCTGGATTGACAAGGGATATGGTTTGAGTTAGATGAGAAGATCGGCCATGATCTTATTGAATGGCGGAGCAGGCTCGAGGGGCCGATTGGCCTACTCCTGCTCCTTATTCTTATGTTCTTATGTCTTCTGGCCTTGGCTCTCGCCAACCTGCGCCTAATCCTCTCTGGGTAGGTAAGCAGGGTATGTCTCTCCAATGAGAGAGAGAGAGAGAGAGAGAGAAGGAGTATTCCATCCCAACAATCTATCTGTGGGATTTCCATGTAGAGATAGTTGGGATGTATGGAATTCTAAACTTGGATATGGGGCAAAGATGGGTAATTGAGGTACAGATCAGCCCTGATCCTATAGAATGGCGGAACAGGATCGAGGGGCTGAATGGCCTCCTCCTGTTCCTATGTCCCTGATCTTTCTGTTAAAGCTTACATCAGTCTTCTCTCTGCTCAGACAGCTCTGCCTCGCATTCTCATCTGGCTTCCATTCGACAGCCTGTGGGCGAAAGGGGGGAAATGGGGTGGGGGAGGTGGGTGGAGAGAGGAAGAAGGAAGAGGGGAAGAGGTGCAAGAAGGGAAGGGGAGGAAAGAAGGATCACAACGTTACTATACATTTCCAGCCACAAAATATACACTCAATTCAATTTTACAGTGTATGCCGTGAAGCACTTCGAGACGTCTCGGAGCTGTGATGAGCAGCTGTATCCACCGTGAGGCTTAATTATAATAATAATAATAATGCTTGCATTTTGATACAGCGCTTTTCACATCTTCTAGACTGTGTCTCAAAGTGCGTCACAGAATGTACTGTAAAGTTAATTAACTGTATATTTGTGGGCGAAACTGTGGCAGCCAATTGCGCACGGCAGCGTCCCCACAAACAGTCATGGATTGAAATGACCAATTGTATTATTGTATTTTTTGGGGGGGAGGGATTATTATTAGGTGTGTGTGTGTGTGGAGTAAGGAAACGTGCCCAAGGTTTCGCCCTGACCTGCCTGGATTCGAACACAGGTCTCACACTTGTAAGGCGAGTGCTCTAACCACTGAGCTACAGGAGCTCCAATGATTAATTAATGTGAGCAAGTGCAAATTACGTCACCTCCCGGTCGAGGGAGAGAACTCTGAGAAATGGGATGTTCGAGGGTGGGGAGGGGTAAGGGGAGTGGGGGTGGAGGGGGGGTTGATAAAAGGAAATATTTCCATCTCCAATTATATACCGCTCATCTCCAACATCTTGGGAGACAATGGTCGAGCGCAAGGGAAGCCTTTGCAGTGCAAACACAGATGAATAAACTAATTGTTTCTAGCCCTCCCTAATCAACCAGTCAACAGAGAGAAACACATTTCATTTACATGCAAATACCAGGCCTACTTATTAGTGAAGTGGACCATTGCTGTCAGTGATGGCCTCATTCTCTCTCCCCCCCACTCTCTCCACCCACCCAAGCCCCCGTCAACCACCCATCCCAATCACCCCAAACAATTGCTTTAGTGAGGCTTTGGTGATGCTTGCTGTACCCGTATCACAATGGTTACAGCGCTCGCCTCACAAGTGAGAGGAAGGACATGGGTTTGATTCCCAGGCAGGTCAGGGTGAAAGCTTAGGCAAGTTTCCTTACTCCACACACACACACACAACACACACACTGTTTACCTGGCAGTATGCAGGAACCCGGTTGTTAAGTCGTTTTTGCAGGCAGATCGTTTTTGGTAAGTGTTAACAATCAGTAAAAAAAAGTCACTCAAAGCTGTGTGCAAATGGGCTGCCGCGTTTCAACCACGACATACACAGTCCATCGCCTTGACAGTATGTTCTGTGAGGCGCTTTATCAACAATGCGATAAGGCGCTGTATCAAATAGGAAAACAGAGTCGCATGGCGTAAGGCAACTTGCCCCATCCGGGAATCGAACCCTGGCCCTCTCGCTTGCGAGGCGAGCGCTTATAACCACTACACTACAGGACTCCACAGGTCTTGGTCTTAATACACCCTAGATAAAGGGCTCCCCCCCCCGCCCTTTTTAACATATCTTTCTCAAAGTTATCAGGTCATGGATAATCTGATAATAATCCCTCCCAAAAAAAACACAATAAAATTGGTCATTTTCAATCCCACGACCGTCTGTGGGGACGCTGCTGTGCGCAATTGGCTGCCGCGTTTCGCCCACAAACATACAATCAATTCACTTTGCAGGATATTCTGTGAAACGCTTTGAGACGTCGATAAGATGTGAAAAGCGCGATATCAAATGCAAGGATTACTATTAGTATTTTTATTATTATAGCTCCTGCCTCCCTTCACTGGGCTGTAGTTTGTCTGGTTTCTCAGACGCTCTCCTCTTGAAACAAGTCTCTGGGTAACACTGGGAGCCGAGGACATAGGGGTCAGAAATGCAGTCAATGAGGAGGGGAATCTGTGTGCTGCCTCCAATGATGGGTTGGCAGGGTTCTGAGTCAAAAGAAACCCTATCAGACAAAGGCCGAACAAAGGGAAGGCCACAACAAAAGCTGGCAGTGAGCTGTGGAGCAGAGGTTAGGCTGGGTGAAGGCACGGACTCCATATTGTGCTGTGAATTTGAGAGAGCGAGAGAGAGAGAGAGGCAGGGGTGGGGGTGGGGGGGGAAGTTAGAGAGAGAGAGTGAGAGAGAAGGCGGCAAGGGTCAGACAGACTGAGCCCTTGAAACGTAAGCAAAGAGGCTTTGACACATTAATTCCCTCCCCCCCACCACCACCTCCCTCCTCTACCAGACAGATCTGTGGCGGGGGGGAAGGGTGGTGCGGGGGGGGGGGGGGGAGGTGGGGGAGGGGGAAAGAGAGGTGGGAGGAGAGTGGGAAGAGAGAGAGAAAGAGAGAGGAGGTGGAGAGGGTTAAACTAGGTCTCTATGGGTTGAGATGTCTCCAAGGTGACACAGGCATGCCTGGCAATGCGATATTGAGATCAGTTCGATGTCCTGTCTTGAATATCTCTGTCCCTGAGCCAAGTGGCAAAAACATGTTTGTTTTTTTCTCAAGTGTAATTTTAATACTAATCCCTGCGTTTGATCCAGCGCCTTACCACATTGTCACAGACGTCTTCACAGAATACACTGTGAATCATAATAATAAAATAATCCCTGCCTTTGAGATAGTGTTTTTCACATCTTCTAGGTGTCTCAAAGCGCTTCACAGAATACACTACACTTGCGAGGTGAGAGAGCTCTAACCATTGAGCCAAGGGACTCCACAATGGAGGGAATGGAGCAGGGAGGAATGGGCTCCAACACAGACATAATAGTCTGAAATAACTTCTTTCTAATGGCTGGACTGTATCTATCTCCCGATCGTGTGCTTTCAATAGCTTGTGTAGACAAGACATAGAGAGAGGGAGAGAGAGAGAGAGAGCGAGGGGGAGGTTGGGGTGAGGGAAGGAGGTTGCTAGCTGTCAGCATTCATTTAACTTTGAAACGCGATACCCTTTACATTAAGCCCCTGCCCTCCAGGCTCGTTTAGTGAGACAGCTCAAGCCAGACCTCCTGACTTTAGTAGTGTTTACAGCTCACGTCTCGCTCACAATCCCTCACACAGAATCAACCGTGACTGAGAAAGCAGCCTCGCAATATATTGGAACTCCTGAGGCAGAGGTGGGGGGAGAAGGGGGAGAGGGAGGAGGAGAAGGGGAGTGGGGAGAGAGGCCCTCACAGAAACCTAAGATCGTCGACCAAGAGCAGCAAAGTGAGAAAGAAGTCAGGGACACGCACGCATGCACATGCATGCACAACCCGCCAGTCCTCACACGCAACATACACACACACAAACTCAACACAAACCACACAAACACGCATGCAGACAGACAGACAGACAGACACACACACACACAGATTTAAGCAGAATCTGTAATCACTGTTAAAAGAGGAAATTTAGCCAATGATAATCCTTGCACTTCATTATTATGTCTTTTGAATCCTTTCAAAACGTTTCACAGGATACACTGTCAGGTGAATCGACTGCATACTTTGTGGGCGAAACGCAGCAGCCAATTGGCCACAGCAGCGTCCCCACAAACGGTCGTGGGTTGAAAATGACCAAATTATCCACATTTATTAAGAATAATAACACTCGGATTTGACACAGCGTCGTCAGATCATCGAGACATCTCAAAGCTTCACGTCATTTTGCTGTGCAGTGTAGTCACTAGGTGTTTTGAGTAACAAAATTATTATTATTTAAGGGATCATCACCCTGGAAAGCTATTCATCAGTCAACAAACATCCAGGTCCCTACTTACTACTGAGTAAATAGGAGGCATGTGTGTGGAGTAAGGAAACTTGCCTAAGGTTTCGCCCTGACCCGCCCGGGAATCGAACCTGGGTCCTCTTGCTTCCGAGGTGAGCGCTCTAACCACTACACTATGGGACTACCTGTATATGAGAGAGATGGAGAGAGAGAGAGAGGTGGTCGGAGGCAGTCAGAGCCGGGCTTACCTGTATAAGAGAGAGATTGGCGATGCTAAGACGGAAGAGGTAGTTTCTGTAAAACAAGGAGGAAGCATGGGTCACTTCAGGTCAAACAGGGGAAGATAGGTCGGGGGAAATGCTTCACATGAAGGCTGAATTTCACATACTAACTAACTACACTAACGGGGAGGGTGGTCCTAGCTGGACAGGCAGTGGGAAAGCTTGGCCAGACAGTGATATCAACGGCCAAACTATGTGTGGATTTAATAATAATATATAATAAACCTTGTACTTGATATAGTACTTTTCACATCTTCTAGACTGTGTCTCAAAGCGCTTCACAGAATATACTGTAAAGTGAATTGACTGTATATTTGTGTGTGAAATGCGGCAGCCAATTGCGTACTGCAGCGTGCCACAAACAACCGTGGATTGAAATGACCAATTTTATTGTTGTGTTTTTTTGTGGAGGGATTATTATCAGGCGTGTGGAGTAAGGAAACTTGCCCAAGGTTTCGCCCTGACCTGCCTGGATTCAAACATAGATCTCACGCTTGTAAGGCGAGTGCTCGAACCACTGAGCTACAGGACTCCACGTTTAGCTGGTTAGACTCCAGCAGTTATCCCAACACAGAGTCTGGGCTCCCCCCACCTCCAAGCCTTGGCTCTCGCCAACCTGCACCTAGTACTTTCCGGAATTAGGTAAAATGGATGTGTCCCTCTGGAGAGAGAGAGAGAGAGAGAGAGAGAGCGCATTCCATTCCAACAATCTGTCTCTAGGGTTTCCATGTGTAGGTGGGAGGCATGGAATTCTCAGTTGGGTTTGGAGACTCTAAGCAACGGTGATGGGTTTCAGTGTGTGTCAGACCAAGATCAAATCGAAACGGAGACAGTTCAGGATAAGAGCGGGTGGAATTTACTGGCTATAGGAGACGATGAGAGGAGAGGAGGGGAGAGGAGAGGTGGGGGAGCGGCGAGGAGGGGACGGGAGGAGAGGGGAGGGGGGAGGAGAGAAGGGGAGAATAGAGGAGGGGAGAGGAGAGAAGAGAGAAGAGGGGAGGAGAGAGGCAAAGGAAGATAAGCAAAGGAATACCTGGATCCAACGATCAGCTGATTCCTGTCAATGTCAAGGACAAGCTGACAAAAGTCCACTGCCCCTGAGAAGCTGAAATTGTACAATCCGGGTCTCAGCACTGAGAGGGTGGGGGTGGGGGGAGGGGGGATTGGGGTGGGGGGAAAGGGAGAGATGGGTGGAGAGGAGGGGGCAAGAGGGGAGAAAAAGACACAAGTTAGAGGTTGTAATACAAACTCAACACCCAACAAACGTTCATTAACTCAATATTATAAATCGTACAAATAAATCCTCGCGTTTGATTTGATACAACCAGCGCCCGATCAGGCCTTTGGGAGGTCTCAAAGCGCCGGACAGGACGCGCCGTGACGTGTAGTGACTGTGTGTTTTGGGGACCAAAGTTTCTCTGGCTCATTTTCGGGCGAGGAGAGGGCGTGAGGAGAGGAATATATATTGTAATAATCCTTGCATTTGATATAGCGCTTTTCACATCTTATCAACGTCTCAAAACGCTTCACAGAATATACTGTAAACTGAATTGACTGTATATTTGTGGGAGAAACGCAGCAGCCAATTGCGCGCAGCAGCGTCCCCCAAAAAAAGTTGTGGGTTGAAATGACTAATTTTATTATTGTAGGTTTTTTGGAGGGATTATTATTAGGTGTGTGGAGTAAGGAAACTTGCCCAAGGTTTCACCCTAACCTGCCTGGATTCAAACACAGGTCTCCCACTTGTAAAGCGAGTCATCTAACCACTGAGCTACTGGAGCTCCACAGGATAAATGGTCGGATTGCAAAGTTTCTGAGTTGTTGATCGGGTGTTGGGTTTAGCAGTCGCTGTGGGTGTGTGTGGGGGTGGGGGTGGGGGTGTAGCAGTCTGAACACGCACCCATGCAAAAATACCACCTCTGTACATTCCTTCCCTACGCAAGCCAAGCAGCTGTCTGTCTCTCTCATATCAAGATTGGCAGAGTTTAGCTCAGGAACAAGGTCTGCTCGCACCAGGTGCAATTGCAAAGGATTAGAGAAGTGCTTGAATCATTGACATTTCCACGCTTTGGAATCCATCCCACTTTCCCTTCGCCTGCCTGCCTGCCTGCCTGCCTGCCTGCCTCCCTCCCTCAACGCATATCCACTTCAACCGCGCCTTCGGTCACCCTTCCTTCTACCCCACCCCTAACCACCTTCCCTGCCCTTCGCCCCCTCAATGATTCCAAACCCCCAGCTCAGGTCCAAATCGCTGCCTGTGCATCTCTATCTAGCACCATCTCTATATGTCCATTGAATATCCCAACTGCCCTTCACTCATATTTTAAGTCTCTTATCCATCACATCAAGGTTGTGTCCCAGTCTGGCTCAGTCAGTCTCTCTCTCTCTGTCTCTCTCTCTCTCTCCCTCTCTCTCAAAGCGCTTCACAGGACATATAAAGTGGAGTGATTAGACATTTTGAAGGCGAAACTCAGCAACCGGCAGCCTCGGGTGTGACTAAATTTAAAAAAAATATGATTTGGGTGGGATTATTAGCCCTGGAAAAGCAATCCACCAATCGAGGACCGCTTGGTAAACAGTGTGTGTGTGTGTTTGTGTGTGTGTGTAGTAAGGAAACCTGCCTAATAATAATAATAATAATCCTCGCATTTGATATAGCACTTTTCACGTCTTCTAGACGTCTCAAAGCGTTTCACAGAATATACTGAAGTGTAATATGTAAAGTGAATTGACTGTATATTTGTGAGCGAAACGTGGCAGCCAATTGTTCACAGCAGCGTCCCCACAAATAGCCATGCATTGAAATGACCAAGTTATTGCTCTAAACGCGCTTCGGTCTCTTACCATCGAAGGACACGATCGGATGCTCCTTCCTGTTGCAGTCGGGGTCTGCGGAGGCTGGAACCCCATTTGAGGTCTGGGCGTGCGTGAGGAGGGCTGTGCCGAGGAGGACCAGGCCGGGGACACACAGACATAGAGCCACCAGCCCCGCTACCCTCATGGTGTCTGTGGGAAAGGCTTCCCTACCAGGGCTGTGTGTCTTCACCCGAGCGTCTGCAAGGAAACAGGGGCGAGATTGGTCCACGCGCTCGATGAGGGGGAGGTCACAGAATTCCACCCGGGATTCACATGGATGGGACAATCGTGCGCGTTTGCCGATGTACACACTACTCACATACACCACATACGCACACTCATGTGAGAAGACACGCAAGCACGCGGGGACGCATGCATGACCGTGCACGACAAAAGACACTTGCACACATAAGACACACGCAGCACACACTCACGCACACACAAACACACAGGTGTGAAACGTGCGCACAAGTGAGGGCACACAACACATAACAAAATACACGTACGCACACACGCACAGCTCAGCGATGCATTAGTAAATACTGTAATTAACTGGATTGGGAGACGAGGGAATGAGCGGGAGGGAGAGAGATGGGTGTCCAGCCTGGAAAATACAGAGAGCCTTGTCAGCCTGTGAGCCAGGGAGCAAGACAGGTAACAGCAGATCCTGTCAGCTCATTAAAGGAAAGAGTTTGTGTCTGAGATACAGACACGACCTCCACTAACCCTGGATTTTCTTCAGTAAAGTCGGCAAAATACAACGAGTTAGACTCACCCTCCCCCACTCTCCCCACACAAACACACACTCACTTGCTCTCCCCTACCCACACAATGCCATACGCGCACTCACACACACTCTCACACTCACTTACACTCACAAACACACGCACAATCACATACTCTCGCACACTCACACACAATCTCACACACTCTCGCTCACGCACACACATACTTTCACACACACCCTGCTTGCCCCCCCGTCCTCTCCACCATCAGCCACTATGCCCCGAAGCTTTGAAACTCTCTCCCTCAAGCCCTCCCACCCTCCCCCAAACTCAACGTCAGTCTTCGCCAATGTTAAGCGCTCTGAGACACTGCCTGACGTGAAGGGGGCTGTGTAAATACAAGTTGTGGTTGTTGTTCTGGACAGCCAGTGGAAGTAGGGAAGCAGCTTGTTATTTCAATCTATCTGACTCCCAGCCCCACTGGCTTGTACACAGCGAAGGACAGGCTGGTAATTATAATATAATAATAATAATCCTTGCATTTGATCTCGCGCTTTTCACACCTTATCCACGTCTCAAAGCGCTTTACAGAATATACTGTAAAGTAAATTGACTGTATATTTGTGGGTGAAACGCGGCAGCCAATTGCGCACAGCAGTGTCTCCCACAAACAGTCGTGGATTGAAATGACCAATTTTTATTATTGTGTTTTTATTGAAGGGATTATTATTAGACGTGTGTGGAGTGAGGAAACTTGCCCAAGGTTTCGCCCTGACCTGCCTGGATTTGCACTCAGGTCTCAACTCTTGTAAGGGGAGTGCTGTAACCACTGAGCTACAGGAATATTATTCACTCCGCAAATTCCTACAAACTGTTCTTAGTCAAACCACTGATCCCACATTTATTATTAACTATAGAGAAATGTGCCTCTCTGTAGGGATGGGTGATTAAGACAGAGGTGGGGAGAAATTCTTGTGGAGTCCCGTAGCTCAGTACAGTAGTTAAAAAGAGCGCTCGCCTTACGCACGCAAGAGATTTGTGTTCGATTCCAGGCAGGTCAGAGCAAAACATTGGGCAAGTTTCCTTTCTCCACCCACATGCTTGATAATAATCCCTCAAGAAACAAAAAGCAACAATAAATAAATTGGTCACGTCATGAACGAGACTGTTTGTGGGGACGCTGCTGTGTGTAATTGGCTGCCGCGTTTGGCCCACAAAATACACAGTCAATTTACTTTTACGGTCTATCCTGCAAAGTGCTTTGAGACGTCTAGATGTGGGTTTGTGTGATAAGGCACTGGGTCAAACACAAGGATTATTATTGTTTTTTCTTTTAAAAAATAAAACAGTTGGCAAATTGCTTGAAGCCAAAAATAATAATCCTTGAATTTGGTATAGCACTTTTCACATCTTCTAGACGTCTCAAAGCGCTCCACAGAATATACTGTAAAATGAATTGGAAATGAGGCAGCCAGTTGCGCACAGCAACGTCCCCACAAACAGTCATGGATTGAAAATGGCCAATTTATTCTAGGTTTTTTTTAATGGATTATTATTAGGTGTGTGTGTGTGTGTGTGTGGAGTAAGGGTAACTTGCCCAAGGTTTCGCCCTGACCTGCCTGGATTCGAACGCAGGTCTCTCGCTTGTAAGGCGAGTGCTCCACAACAACAACAACAACTTTGATTTATACAGCGCCCTCCACTCCGGACGGCGTCTCAGGGCGCTTCACAATAACAGATGCTGGGACCGAGCCAGGGGCAGAGGTAGAAAGGTAACCAAAGCGCAGTCAAAGAGAAAGGTCTTTAGCTGAGTCCTGAACCTGGGCTCTAACCACTGAGCCCCAGGACTTCGCAAGGAGTTTGAGTGGGTTGATCTTGACGAGGGTGGGGGAGGTTAGGGGGGAGATGGGGGTTGAGGGGGGGAGGGGAAAAGGGGTCACGGCCTCTGCCTTTCATCAGATGGCTGCCAATTAATCTCAATCCCGCTTATGGCTAATGTTTTGGCAGCAGAAGAGAAGCAGACCGGCAGCAGATCCCAGACGCCAATGTTACAAGCCCATAAACATGTCTTACAGCTTCCAGATAGCAGCCGTGTGTTCATATCCAGGGCTTTTGTCTCCCAGCTTTGTCCCTCGGCTCTTCCTACTTCTTGCCATCCCTCCCTATTCTCCTTTTCTCCTCCCCCACCCCCCCACCCCCTCTCTCTCTCTCTCTCTCATTCTTTCTCTCTGCTTCCCCCATTCCCATGATTAGCGCGCTCGCTCGCCTCGTCCAGAGAGAGGGCCTGGGTTCGATTTCTTGGCTTGTACAAAACTATAGGCTGGCTCTCCCACTGGAGCTCTCTACTCTAACCCCATTCCCTGCTCTCTCTCTCTCTCTCCCCCCACCCACACCCACCCCATGGTTTCTGTGCTGGTGCTCGCTTGCTCCCCCACTGCAGCTCTCTGCTCTACTCTAATCTGAATTTCCATACTCTTTTCCCCCATAATCCTGTGATAACGTGAAGCGTTATATCAAATGATAAGACTAATATTATCATTACTATGATTATTACTATCGATATTAATGCGATCCTCTTCCAATATACTGTACTTATCCAATTCCCTTCAAAATGTTGATATGGTCTTAGCTTAAACAGCCACTTTCCAGAGAAGCATTGCTTGTTCTAATAACTGTGTCTGTGTTAAACAAAATACATTTGAAAAAAATTCCATTAAATCCCCTCTTGACCTTTTCTGCTCTAGTGAATTCAGCTCAGGTTTATAAACCCTTTCATCATAACAAGCTCCTCTCAACCCCAGTATCTTCCCATTGAATCTCTCGTACTATTATAGTTCCATTCAGCCTCGCTCTCTACTGCACTCCTCTCTCTCACTCTCTGCCGCGCGTTTCTCCCTTTCTCTCTCTACCGTTCTCTCTCTCTCTGTTTGCAAGTGCCACTGAGGCTCCCGCACACCTTCCCTTCCTACAGACACAGCATTCACCCCCAGTAAACAAACTATCAGGGATTCCAAGACGACACTTGTAATATATAATTCCTTGCATTTGACACAGCGTGGCCTGGCATCATTTGAGACGTCTCAAAGCACTTCAAAGGATATACTGCAAAGTGGGCTCCCTGTACATTTTGTGGGCAAAACGCGGTAGCCAGCCGCACACAGCATTGTCCCAACAAACACTCGTGGATTGAATGACCAATTTTTATTTATTTCTTTTTAAAAGGGATCATTGTCCCCGGGAAGCGATCCGCCTATCGACTAACAGCCAGGTTACCTACTTGCTAGGTAAACAGAGAATTGTGGAGTAAGTAAACTTTGCCCTGACCCACCCAGGAATCGAACCCAGGTTTCTCGCTTGCGAGGCGAGCGCTCTAACCACTGAGCCATAGGACTCCATATAACTTCCTGTTGGGGTGGAGGGGCAGACTAGACATAGCAAACAACTAGTGTAGTGAGTCTAGCTGCTTCTAAGATCTATTTAGTGCAGCCTGACAGTGATGACTGTGTGTGTGGGCCTTGCTGTGTGCAAATTGGCTGCCGCCTTTGCCTACAAAAAATATAGAGTCACAAAAAATACTTGCATTCGATTCAGTGCATTATCACTGCAGTTTCAAAGCGCTTCAAGGAATGGACTGTGAGGTGTAGTGACTGTGTATTTCATTGGTGAAACGCGGCAGGCCGTTCGGCATAAACAGTTGTGACCAATTTTTTTTTAAAAAGGGATTATTTAACCCCAGAAAGTGAACCGCCGATTCACTAACAACCAGGGTTGAATTTACAGCTGGGTAAACAGAGGCGTGTGTTTGCAGTAACAAACCTAGCCAAAGGTTCCACCCTACCTGGGAATTAAAGCACTTTGAGCCATCTAGAAAACGTGAAAAGCGCTAAATAAAATGCAAGGATTATTATATTACTGTATTATTATCATCAAACGCAGGTCCTTTCACTTGTAAGGCGAGCGCTCTAACCACTACTCTACAGGACTCCCATTACCTAATACAATTAAACAGGAATGATCTGTGAAGTACTTTGAGGCATTGATATTGAAGGGGCTGAGGCTGATACGATTGATTCTTTTTATATAAAGAGTAAATGGGGGGGGGGAGTCATTTAAAGAGCAAGGTAGACATTTTCCAACGTATCATCTGAGCAGACAACAGAGTTCCAGATCTCCCGAGTGCCCTCAGATAAGTCTGATGACATTACCGAGCCTCGGCTATAAAACTTTCCACAGAACTTTGGCTCATTAAGAGAACAGAGATCATAAACATCTGCTGTGCCTCAGAAACCAAGTGGGGAACCTGGAAATCATTACAAGGGAGATGTACGTACACACATACACGCACGCAGAGCAAGATGGCTACAGCAGTGATTGTAGAGTCCTGTGATTAGCGGTCGTTAGTCCTGTAGTTAGTGGCGGGCGATCCTTCAGCCACTCTGCCCCCAACCTCTGGAATTCCATCCCTCAGTCCCTCCGCCTCGCCCCCCTCCCTGGCCTCCTTCAAGTCCCGTCTCAAGACCCTCCTCATCGATGGTCCCATCGGCAACTCCTAATCCCCACCCCTTTCCCTCCATCCCCTCCAGACCTCCATCTCAGGTCTGAAACAATGACTGTCCAGCGCCTTGTGACGTCCTCCTGACGTGAAAGGCACTATCTAAGTATAATTTTGTGGTTGTTGTTACCGAGCAAGCGAGTGAGTGAGTGAGTCAGGGCTTTGATTTGCAGGGTTAATAAGAGCTGTAGAGGGAGGATTCCCTGCCCCCCACCCCCCCACCCAGTGACTGGTCTGCCCTTCCTTCCAGGACCTGCTGACGAGCCTAGGAAATTCTAACCTACAGTACGCAGACCTCTCAGTCTGATTTGGAGATTCTTACCAGCAGCAAACATCTACAACAACTACTACAACAACAACAACAACAACAACAACAGCAGCGCTCTTTCGTACAGGGTAGAGTCCGGCACTCACCTCGTCCGCATCACAAGTGTGTCATCGTTTCCAGCCGCTCTTTGCCGCGATTACCTTGTAACCTAAAGGTGGAGTAAAACACCAAGACTCCATTCAGTGTGGGAGATAGTGTAAGAGAGAGAGAGAGAGAGAGAGAGAGAGAAACATAGGAACAAGAGAAGGCCTTTCAGCCCTTCGAGCCTGTTCCACCATTCGTTAAGATCATGACTGATCTGTCCCTCAACTCCAAATACACGCCTTTGCCCCGTATCCCCTGATCCCACAAACCCATCTCCCCATCTCAGTCTGGACAATGGGAATGGATCCAACTACAATCCGCAGACTTTTGGGGGAGAGAGGGAGAGTTCCAGAGAAAAGAGATCAAGAGAGAGAGACATCAAGAAAGACAGATGGAGAAAGAAATTGAAAGAGAGAGAGAATGAAGGAGGGAGGGAGTGAGAGAAGGCAACAAAAACAACAAAATTACGCTTGTATAGTGCCTTTAGGATGTCCTAAGGTGCTGGACAGTCAGTGTTTCAGACCCGAGCTGGGGACAAGGATGGTGGAGGGAAATGGTGGGATTTGAGGTGACCGATGGCATCGTCGAAGAGGAGGGTCTTGGGGTGAGATTTCAAAGAGGTCAGGGAGGGGGCGAGGAGGAGGGATTGTGGGATAGAAGAGGTTGGGGGCAGAGCGGCTGAAGCCTCGCCTGCCAATGGTGGAGGGGCGGGCGGTCGTGGGGAACATGGAGCAGGCCGGAGCCCACTGAGCAGAGGGAGCGGACAGGTAGGTGGGGGGCCGGGTGGTTGCAAAGGTAGGGTGGGGCAAGACCACGGAGGGCCTTGAAGGTGAGAATGTTGAGTTGAATCCTCTGGGTGATGGGGAGCGAATGGAGTCAGGCGAGAATGGGGGAGATGGGGTCATGGAGCTTGCAGGGGTAGAGGACACGGGCTGCAGAGTTCTGGATGATCTGCAGCCTATGGAGGGAGGAAGGCCGACAACAACAATAACTATAAAATTACACTTGTAATAGAGCCTTTCACGTCGGGAGGACGTCTCAAGATGTTGGGCAGTAAAAGGTTTGCAACGGAGCTGGTGGTTGGGATCAGGAGGGATGGTAGGGTAGTTGCCATTGACATTTACCCTGGAGAGATGCAGCAGAGAGAGAGAGAGAGAGAGAGAGAGAGAAAGAACCCTGATAATCTCCGTCACTCACACACGCAGGCAGTCAAACCATCTGGAGGGCTCATCAACCAATGATGCTTGTTATTCCACTCCAGTAAAGCTAAATGACAGTGTTTGGAACTGAGCCCATATTGTGCACCTCAGCATAATCAAGGCCAGCCTCAGAAATGTGTGTGTGCGCGCGTAGGTATGAGGGAGAGGGTGGGGGGATATAGTCTTCACCGAGTCTGCAACACACAGCCATTCTCGAGGCAGTGACATGTAACCCACTTCATTTCTGAGCGAGCCCACAAACAAACAAGGCTGATTTATTACTGACTCTCTCTCACACACACACACACACAGGTTAGAGGCATCTTAAAGATCTTCACGGAACATGCTGTAAAGTGGAGTGGCTGCGAAGGTTGCGGGTGAAACACGCCAGCCAATCGCAGACAGCAGCATCCCACAAACAGTCATGGATTGAGTGACCAAATTAGTATTATTATTATTATTTGAGGAGGATTATTACCCTGGAAAGTGATGCACCAGTTGAGTAACAACTGGATTCCGGCTTACTGCTCAGTAAGCAGAGATGTGTAGAATAAGGATATTACCCTCTCCGCCGGGCATCAAACCCAGGTCCTCTCGCCTAATCTCTCAACCTAATGCGATGCATTTAGAAACCTCCTCAAGTTCAGGCCTTTGCACTTGAGATGCCTCTATGCAAACTGCCTGTAGCCACAAATGCCCAATGCTTAAACTCTTGGAGGTGTGAAGTGTTTGGGGATGTAACCTCTGGAGCATGGGAAAGGGAAGGAGGAAGGAAAGAGGGGAAGGGAAGAGAGGAAGCCAGAGAGGGGAGTCATATTTCAATGGCAAAGCTTACCATTGCTGCAGATGACACACGGGATAAAGCGATTCAGGAAGCTATTCAGACAAACAACTAAGATAATATATCAGAGAGAGATGGAACATAAAGCTCTCTCATACACACAACCCTTCTCCTCAATCCCACCCCCAACTGATCACACTGTGATCTTAAACCATGTTCTTCTACATTTATACACATGTATTTGCATTTGCAGCTGTGGAGTCGTGTAGAAAAGTGGTTAGAGCACTCGCCTCAACAAATGAGAGGACCCGGGTTCGATTCCTGGGCAGGGCGAAACCGTAAGCTAGGTTCTTACCCCCATACGCCTCTGTTGACCTAGCAGTAAGTGGAAACCTGGTTGACAGTCGATTAGTGGATCGCTTTCTGGGGGTAATAATCCCTCGACTGTTTGTGGGACAATTTGTATTGGCTTTTTGCCCACAGAATACAGTCAATTCACTTTACGGTGTATCTTGTGAGGCGCTTTGAGGCGTCTCAAAGAACGTGATAAGGCGCTGTGTCAAATACAAAGGTTATTAATATTATTATTATTATTACCGTTATCTGTTAATGGACATGAGGGGCTTGGGTCACCGTAACAACACAGAGATAGAAAGGAGGAGGAATGTGATGTGCATCCAAAGGCAGCCAATTCCCATTGTCTTGAACCCAGCCAACTGTACCAGCTTAGCTCAACTCTGCCAACACTTTGCAATGACGGGCATCTCTCCCATAGGAAGATGGCACCAACCCACAAATGCCCAGGTACCTCTCTCTCATGTGAGGCCATATGTAAAATCACCCCCTTCGCATCTTACTGAGCCTTGCGCAATCCCTCCCTAGCCCCCTCCCTCTGACCAGATGGTACATCTCGGGAGGAGAACGGAGTGGGGATGCGGATGACGGGTAGGGGAGGGTAAGAAGCAGCTTGTGTTGCTGTCCTGACTGACCTTAAATCCTGTATCTCAGTGCTTAGAGCACTCACCTTATAAGCGTGAGACCTATGTTTGAATACAGGCAGATCAGGGTGAAACCTTGGGCAAGTTTCCTTACTCTCCACACACACACACACACAATAATAATCTCTCCAAGAACAACCAAAATGATAAAAATTGGTCATTTCAATCCATGATTGTTTGTGGGGACCCTGCTGTGCGCAATTGGCTGCCTCATTTCGCCCCCCAATATACAGTCAATTCACTTTACAGTATATTCTGTGATGCGCTTTGAGACATTGATAAGATATATAAATACAAGGATTACTATTATTAACAGTCCATGATGGAATGCTTGGCTGCGAATACACCATGCCAAGCTCTTGGCACAGTTCCTGCCAAACGTTGTCAACGAGCCAAGGAGAGAGACGTTGAGTTGATTACAATTGCCGGGGTAATACAGCATAAGTGATGGAATCTTCCCAAGTCATTATGGGAAGAGATTTTTTTTACCCTCCATACATCCTGCCCTCCCCCACCCCAAAAAAATATTCAATGCATAATTGGAGCCCAGACTATGAGCTCAAAACCTGACTTGGGGACTTGAACCCAGAATAATAATAACAATAATAATAATAATAATCCTTGCAATAGATTAAGCTCTTTTCACCTCTTCTAGACGTCTCAAAGCACTTCACAGAATACACTGTCAAGTGAATTGACCATTTATTTTGTGGGCGAAATGCGGCAGCCAATTGCACACAGCAGCGTCCCCACACAAACAGTTCTGGATTGAAATGACCAATTCACTGTTTTTTTAATCGAGGGAGTATTATCAGGCGTGTGTGTGGAGTAAGGAAAGTCACCCAAGGATTCGCCCTGACCTGCCTGGATTTGAACCCAGGTCTCTCACTTGGAAGGCGAGTGCTCTACACTGAGCAACAGGGCTCCAACCTTCTGATTTGGAGGCGAAAGCACTTTCCACTGAGCCAGGCTGTCAGCACATTTGGGATCACTTTAGAGGGCCTTGGGATGTCATCCTGACGTGAACAGCGCTATACACATGTAATTTGTTGTTGTATTTCAAATGGTTTTTAACAGGAGTTTGTGGATAATAATGATCCTTGATCTTGAACCAGCGCCTCATCATGTCTTTTAGACGTCTCAAAGTGCTTCGCAAGTTACACTGTAGAATGAATTGAACGTGTATTCAAACCACAGCAGGGTCCCACAAACAGCCATGGATTGAGTGACCAAAAATGATGACTTGTTTTGAGGGATTATTACCCTCTGCTGGGTGAACAGAGGCTTGTGTGTGGAGTAAGGAAACTTGTCTAGGATTTCGCCCTGACACGCCTGGGAATCAAACCCAGGTCCCCTCGCTTGCGAGGCAGGCTGGCTGGCGGGCGAGCGAGAGAGCGAGCACCAACCACTACACTACAGGACTTGGGTCAGATTTCCCGTTGACTGTCCCTGTTTCAATGAAAATTGGCCCAGTTTATGGAAGAATAGGGCTGTAGCCACTCAGCTCTGCCTCACGATGACTCGGTCACCAGCCCAAACAAGACACACACACAGAACCACTAGACTCCATTCAGGTCCACCACTCATCATGAAAACAGAAAGCGTCTCCAATCTCCTGGCACACTATTGAAGGACTCTGCTGTTGGCACAGAGCCCCTGCACTCGAGATTCCACCCACCATCCGCCTGCCCACCCGCCCGCACTTTCCCCAATGATAAATTACCCCAGGTTTCCTTACAGATTAGATAAGTGGTTGAGCAAAGAAGCCACTTAATCTCTCTATAACCTACAGCTGCAGTGCAATCCATCAGCTGGACATCGCATCTCTCCGCGCACATCTTAATTTCTTATTCTGCTGTTAGCAAGACGCCGGCACCCAAACTCACAGCAGAGGGAACTCAGTGGGGAAAGATATTCACCATGACACAGTGAATATCCATTCAGCCGGCACCCAAACTCAGTGGTGATTAGGAAGTGAGGTAGGAAGGTCTCCTTGGAGCCTGAATTGGTCCCAAGATGACATGCTTAGCAACAGAATGTCCAGAATCCAGCCCCCACCCTCTGGGGCAGTCTCTAGCTGAGCCAGGCTGAGATCCACAGTGTATCCAGGGCTCTCTCTCTCTCACACTCTCACTGCTGATGACAGCACAGCCCCAACTCATCAGAAGGACCTGGAAGGGCAGACCAGTCACTGGGGAGCGGGGAATCCCCCAACTACAGCTCCTGTTAACTCTGCAGGCAAAGCCCTCACTCACCAACTAATGGAGAGGGTGGTCCTAGCTGACCAAGCAACGGGGAAAGCTTTGCCCAGACATTCCTCCATCTCCCGCCTCCCTCCCCTTCCACACCGTTGACAAAGCTGCCAAAAAGTGTAGAACTTTAACCCAACATCAGTGCTTCAAGAGGAAGGAGGCAGCTCAATTATAATAATAATAATACTACTACTAATAATAATAATAATAATAATCGTTGCATTTGATGTAGTGCCTCATTACATCGTTGAGATGTTGAACGTCCACCTGAATAGGCAGTTCAGTTTAACGTCTCACTTGGAGGACATCACTTAAGACAAATTTGAGGGCTTATTATTGCGTTGTGGAGTAAGGAAACTTGCCCAAGGTTTCGCTCGGCCTGAATTCAAACATAGGTCTCAAGTTTGTAAGGCAAACCAAGTCTGTAACCACTGAGCTACAGGACTCCACAAGTTGTTATATTTTTTTCTTAGGGATTATTATTAGGAGTGTGTGTGGAGTAAGGAAACTTGCCCAAGGTTTCGCCCTGACCTCCCTGGGAATCGAACCCAGTTCTCTAGCTTACCAGGTGAGCGCTCTAACCACTGATGAAGACCAACGCCCTGTGATCAGTCAACAGAGAGAGCAGGTTCCAAATCTTTACAGGCAACAAGGAGGTGAGAAAATTGGAGGACAGATTGTGTTGATGACAGACATGAGCTGTTGGGTTCCTTGGCGCCAGGTTCACACCAGATGCCCCCTGAAGTCCTTGCCAGACCTCACTGGCTCCCTTTCTCAGAGCAGATCAATTTCAAGATCCTAACTATTGTATTCAAATCCCTGCACTCCTCTACAGCCCTCTCTAACCTCTTCTCTCCTCACAACAGTACCCTTTGCCTTCGCTCTACCCGGTCTGGCCTCCTCCTTGTCCCCCGAATCCTCCGCTCCACCATCGGCGGCCGTGCCTTCAGCCACTACTCCCCGAGCCTCTGAAACTCCCTCCCTCATTCCCTTCACCCTGCCCGCCCCTTTTCCTATTTTCAGGTCTCGGCTGAAGACTTTTCTATTCGACCTCACTTTTAGTCACCCTTTCCCCCCCCCTCCCCCTGGCTCAGCCTCGGGATCCGTTATGGAGAAGCCGTCTGATGTGGAGTGAAGGGAGGGCGCTAGCTATATAAATCCAAGTTGTTGTTGAATTAGAAAATCTTTGGTACTCCCTCCACTCCAGGATTCCAGACCAAAACAAAGATAATAATTGCAATCATTGCATTTGATTACTGCACCTTATCGCACCGTCGAGAGGATTCAAAGCACTTCACACAATATATTGTAAAGTGTAGTGACTGTGTCATTTCCGTGGGCGAATAGATCTCAAGTTGTTCCTCAATCTTGCCATCACACACATGACAACTTCATTCGCAAATTCAGTCATCATTTGGAAGCCTTCTTAAAAAAACAAAGGCTACCAAATTGAAAACAATAATACTAATACAGTAATAATAATCCTTGCATTCGACACAGTGCCTTGTCATGTCTTTGAGCTGTTGCAAAGCTCTTCACAGAGCATACGGTGAAATAAATCGAATGTGCATTTTGTGGTTGAAACGCGGCAGCCAATTGCGCACAGCAGGGCCCCACAAACAGTCGTGGATTGAGTGACCAAATAATAGTCATTTTTTTGAAGGGATTATTACCTCAGAAAAGCAATTCGCCAATGGACTAGTAACTAGGTTCCTATTGACGGCTAGAGAATCGAACCCAGGTCCTCTCACTTACGAGGCAAGCTCGCCAACCACTCTGCTACAGAATCCCACTGTGAATTAACAGTGAAATTCAGATGTGATAGAGTCAATCTGATGATACAAATTTCAAAAAGAGCATCGCTGATTGCTATGTGTTTTATAATTGCTAGTCTCCAATCTCAGAGTGTAATTTGCGGGCTGGGTGAACCAGGTATAAACATATGTTGGGCAGGTGAGCAAGCGAGCGAGCGGAAGACATGAGAGAAAAAGAGTTAAAGAGAAAGTGTTGATGCCCACAATTATGCAATGAACAGTCAACAAGAAGATAGGTTTGTGGATCATCCTCTCCACTGGGTGATTATATAATTGAGGCAAACTGAACTAGTCAGCTGGTTCAATGGGCTGTTAATTCAGCGCCTGATGACGTCCTCGACCACCATTGAAACAATGACTGTCCAGCGTTTTGGGACATGAAAGGTGTTATACAAGTGTCATGATATTGCTGTTGATCCAAACCGCAAATTAGTCTCAATTTCCAGGTAAAGTGGGACCTTCCAACACTGGGTTTGGGTCGGATGTGAAGCACAGGATCCCATTTGGAGTTTTGTCAGTCCAACTCAATCACCTTGATTTCCTTCCTTTCCTCCTTCAAGGCCCGTCTCAAGACCTCCTCTTCCACCGTGCCTTCAGTCACCCTCCTACGCCCAACCATACCCCCGCCCCACACTCTCTGCCCTCCACCCCCTACTGATCCCAACCTGACCCCAACTCGGGTCCAACTTCTTGACTGTCCAGCACATTGGGAGAGACGGAGAAAGAAACAGAGAGAGAGCGAAAAATAAGAGAGAGTGAAAGATAGAAGACAGACAGACACACACACACACACATACAGAAGAGGGAGACACATTGAGGGTTGGGTAAGCCTTACCAGGGTATCAACACGAGCTGCAGGGCAGTTACAGCGAGTGAAAACGCTAAACAAGACAATCCATTCCTTCCCTCTCCTTCCCTCCCACTAATGGCTAGTCTTTCCCTCTGCAGCCCACTCCCCCACCAAGGCCCCCCCCCCCCCCCCCCCCACACCACCACCCCACCCCCACCACAGGGTATTTAATCAACGAGAATAGCCATAAGCTTCCCAGACATCTCACAATGGGTTGTAACATTCATCCCCCTGAAGTTCGAACAACACTCCACACACTCTCTCTCCCGAAAGATTCTATAGTAGAGACCAGCGTCCCCCCTATTTTGTGGGGAATGAATGGACACACTGTGTAATCTCACTCCAGACTATTGAGCCGTGAGTCATAAGTTTGTACTATTATTTCACTCGGTACACAAAAAGTCACTAGGCATCCCTCTCCCGCCTGGGGTGGAGGGGGGAGCAGGGGGGTGGGGGGAGGGCGGGAAAGACAGCAACGAGAGAGAGAAGAAAAAAATGTCTAGAGGGAGTCTAGAGGGTTTTTTTTTTGAACTCGAATTCCTTCACGGAGCAGCCGCTCATTGTTGGCAAGTTCCCGGTGACTTTTCTTGGCTTAGTAATAATAATAATAATAATTTCCATCCCTGCATATCACGTCTTCTGGACGTGTCAAAGCGCTTCACAGAATTTACCGTAAAGTGAATTGACTGTATATTTGTGTGCGAAAACGTGGCAGCCAATTGCGCACAGCAGCGTCCCCACAAACAGTCGTGGAATGAAATGACCAATATTTTTTTTTGAGGGATTATTATCAGGCATGTGTGTGTTGTGGGGAAGAGTAAGGAAAATTGTCCAAGGTTTAGCCCTGACTGGCTGGGAATTGAACCCAGGTCTCTCGCTTGCAAGGCGAGTGCTCTAACCACTGAGCTATAGGACTCGACATTGTATATTTTGTGGGCAAAACGCGGCCGCTCATTTGCGCACAGTAGTATCCCACAAACAGAAACACTGTACAGTCTACACTGTAAAGTGGAGTGACTGTGTGTTTTGGGGACGAAACACGGCAGCCAATTTCGCACAGCGACAGTCGTGGATTGAGTGACCACATTTTATCATAACAACTGGGTTCCTACTGACTGCTGGGTAAACAGGGGCGTGCATGTGGAATAAGGAAACCAGCTTAAGGTTTGGTCCTGACCAGGAATCGAACCCGGGTCCGCTTGCGACCCGAGCATTCGCTTGCGAGGCGAATGCTCTAACCACTGTACTAAGAATCATCACAAATGCTGCAGTAATCTCAATGCTAAACAGGGGGTTGATAATAATAATATTAATCCTTGCATTTGATATAGCACTTTTCACATCTTCTAGACGTCTCAAAGCGCTTCGCAGAATATACTGTAAAGTGAATTGTATTTGTGTATTTGTAGGCGAAATGCAGCAGCCAATTGCGCGCAGCAGTGTCCCACGAACGTTTGTGGATTGAAATGACCAATTCGTTATAGGTTTTGTTTTGAGTCCTGTAGCTCAGTAGTTAGAGCACTCGACTTACAAGCGTGAGACCTGTGTTTCGAATCCAGGCAGGTCAGGGCGAAACCTTAGGCAAGTTTTCTTACTCCACACACACATATAAACACACACAGATGCCTGATAATAATCCGTCCAACAAAACTATAATAAATTGGTCATTTCAATCCACGACTGTTTGTGGGGACGCTGCTGTGCCCAATTGGCTGCCACGTTTCGCCCACAAATATACAATCAATTCACTTTACAGTATATTCTGCAAAACGCTTTGAGACGCCTGGAAGGCGTGATGAGGTGCTGTATTAAATGCAAGGGTTATTTTCATTATTATTATAGACTGAAAGTAGAATGTGCGGCTGATAAAGAAACTTGAGGTGTGAAGTTATCAGAGAACCTCTGGCTAACAAGACACCAATTCTACAGCCTTGTATTCTCTATCTCTTTCTCTCTCTCTCTCTCGTGCCCAGATAAGGCTGGTATTTTACGCAGTGGTTAATAGCTGCAGAAAACAGGCAAGTTATCAGTACGACATAGAGTTCTCTCTGCAACCACCCCCGCTCCTCTGTTCTGTACGTGATTGCGTTGACAGCAGAGATACACTAGAATAGATTAACATGCACTAGGATTTCCACACACGAGAAATGGGTTGAGAAGTGCAATGGACCCATACCATTGCTCGCTGTACAGCGTCCAGCCCCGTCCAGGCCACATCTCGAGTACTGTGTTCAACAAGTTGCCTTGTTATAATGATAATTTCATTGGTATATTCTGCAAAGCGCTCTGAGATGTCTCGAAGACGTGATAAGGCTATAAATATCGAATGCAAGGATTATTATTATTATGCGATCCGGCGCCTTATCACATCTTACGAAACGTCTCAAAGTGCTTCACAGAATACACTGCAAAGTGGAGTGACTTGAGTATTCGGTGTGAGGGACGCGGCAGCCAATTGCGCACAGCAGCGTCCCCACAGTCATGGATTGAGTGTCCAAATGACCAAACTCAAGACAGACACACATGCACACACAAAGACGCAGACACATAATTATTCTAAATTGCAGACAAGCAGACACACAGGTACCAGCTAAATCCATCAACCAAATCCTTTACGAATTATTTATGTGTCTTTAACACTTTCGCTCCTCAAGAGCATGGATTGTGAGACTGCTGATTTACTCTGCAGTGTGTGTGTGCTACTGTGAGTGTGCAGCTGTGCATGTGTGTGTGTGTGTGCGCGTGCGTGCGTGTGAATTTCAGGTGTGCAACCACACCACCAAGTCCCATTGAAGGCAAAGATTTTCACCACACAGAGCGAGAAAACAGAATACTACAGAGAAGCGAGTGGGAAGCACTGATTTATTTAGAATCATCTCACTCAGAACAAGACGTTATGTGCAGTAATTAAAAATCACTTGATCAGTTTGACAGGCAGCCAAAGTCTCCCTTTCTCTTTTGGAAAAATATTCCTCCAGTCAGTCGCTTTTTTCCAACAAAGGATAGATTTCATTAACCCCTTCAACCCCAGCGTTGCCACGTTCAGTCAGCAGAACATCCACTGTTCACCACGTTTCATTTAAAATTTGTGGAGTCTGTGGAGTCTTACAGCTCAGTGGTTAGAGCACTCGCCTTACAAGCGTGAGACCTGTGTTTCGAATCCGGGCAGGTCAGGGCGAAACGTTGGGCACGTTTCCTTACTCCACACACACGCCCAATAATAATCCCTCCAAAAAAGCCTCCAGTAAATTGGTCATTTCAATCCATGACTATCGGTGGGGACACTGCTGTGCGCAATTGGCTGCTGCATTTCACCCACAAATAGCGCTTTTCATATCTTATCGACGTCTCAAAGCGCTTCCCAGAATATATTGTAAGGTGAATTGACTGTATATTTGTGGGCAAAATGCGGCAGCCAATTGAGCACAACAGCGTCCCCACAAACAGTCGTGGATTGAGTGACCAACTTTATTATTGTGGTTCGTTAAACTCACGAGTAACCAGCGTTAGAACAGCCTCTCTCCCACTCTGATCCCTTTCCCCACCCCCATTAATCTACAGAACCTATTCCACTCTTAGCTAAACAGCTGGCATCAACAGTGAATCACACTTCTCTCCCTCATTCTCTCTTTGCGAGTATTTTCACTGTGCTTTTGAATTTGACAGGTTGATATGAGAAGAGAATACACGCCTGGTTGTCTGACAGATGTTGCTCTCGCTCTCTTTCTATCTCTCTATTTTCAGTTCATCCTTTAGTCCTGCAGCTCGGTGGTTAGAGCACTTGCCTCACAAGCGAGAGAACGCGGGTTCGATTCCCGGCCAGGCTGGGCCAAACGTTAGGCGAGTTTCCCCATCTCTGCACGCCTCTGTTTACCTAGCGGTAAGTTGAAACCCGGTTGGTAAGTCGATTGGGGAATCATTTTCTGAGAGTAATAATGTAATTTTATCAATGTAATTTTATTGTTGTTATAATCACTTCCAAAAAAATGATTGGTTACTCAATCCATGACTCTGTTTGTGGGTCACCGCTGTGTGCAATCGGCTGATGCGTTTCGCCCGGAAAATACCAGTCACTACGCTTTACGGTAATACAACAACAACAAAATACACTTCCAGAATGCCTTGCACGTGGGGAGGATGCACTGTGTGTGAAGCTCTTTGAGACGTCTCGAATACATGATGAAGGCTGCTGTGTCGAAATGGAAGGAATATGATTCCTATTGAAGCAACTCCCATGGACGCAAACCAGGTCAGCTGAGTGGCACTCACTCTGGTCAGAGATGTGTAATCGCAGGCTCAACGGGACACAAAAAAGGAAATAACATCAACGTCCTCTAACTATCTGTCCGGCAATCTGTAGCTACAAAGACTCTCTTGTGGTTCCTCTATGTCGCCATTGTTTGGGACAAAACCTAATAATATCAGACAGAGATGTGGACAGCATCTGGCTCACTCCATGGAAGAAAAAAAAAGTTCAGAAAGTATGAAATGTTCTCTCTTCATTTCACCCCCCCCCCCCCTCACAATCCCCCCCACCCCTAACCCCCTATCCAACCCCCCCCCACCCCACCCCCACTCCATTCACCCCCCCTCAACATGCAAGCTGACTTAGGTCTCTCCTCCATGTCTAAGTGGATTAATTTCTAAGCGCTCTAACCACTGTCCTGTAGCTCAGTGGTTAGAATACTTGCCTTACAAATTGGAGACCTGGGTTCAATTCCAGGCAGGTCAGGATGAAACCTTGGACAAGTTTCCTTACACACACACACACACGCCTGGTAATAATCCCTCAAAAAAAACAATAATAATTTATCCACGACTGTTTGTGAGGACACTGCTGTGCGCAATCAGCTGCCGTGTTTCGCCCATAATTATACAGTCAATTCACATTACAGTATGTCCTGTGAAGCTATTTGAGACGATTAGAAGACGTGAAAAGCGCTGTATCAAATGCAAGGATTATCATTATTTTATTATTAGAGTGGGTAGGAGAGTGACCAAAGGTGCGGTCGAAGAGGAGGGTCTTGAGACAGGCCTTGAAGGGAGGCCAGGGAGGGGGCGAGGCGGAGGGGGTTAGGGGATGGAGTTCCAGAAGGTGGTGGGGAGGGGGAGGGGGACCACAGAGAGAGGCTGAAGGCGAGACAGTCGATAGTGTAAATAAAAGGGATACCGCTAACAATTTAAACATGGAGTATGCCAGCTCCAGTCCTGGCCTTTCTCTGCACACAGGCAGCTCAGGGCAATGGGTTCAGTTGTCAACACTCTGGCCTGCGGGTCGGGAGGTTATGGGTTCAAGCCACACGTCGCAACCTGAGCTCCCAGCCTAGTAGGTTCATGCTCCCAGCAAAATACTGGGTGGAGGAGGGAAAAGGTAATAGAAGGAAGCTGCAATGTTGAGGCAACTTCAAACACAACGTCCCTGCCACCCTCTCACTCAGAGTAGGGTCTTGACTGTGGCGGAGCCCGACACCGAGCCTGGGCGAGGTGACCAAAGGCACGGTCGAAGAGGAAGTTTTTTTAGGGCGCAACCTGCAGGGGGAACAGGAGTTTCAGTTCTGTAGCTCAGCGGTTAGAGCACTCGGCGCACAAGCGGAAGACCTGGGGTCGATTCCGGGCAGGGCAGGGTGAAATCTTGGGAAAGTTTCCTTGTTCCACACACATACAAACATGCCTGATAATCAATCAATCAAAAAAATAATAAATTGGTCATTTCAATCCACGACTGTTTGTGGGGACGCTGCTGCGCGCAATCGGCTGCCGCGTTTCGCCCACAAATGTGCAGTCACTTCACTCTACAGTGTATTCTGTGAAGGGCTTTGATACGTCGAGAAGGCATGACAAGCGCGATATGAAATGCAAGGATTATTCTCATTAGTATTTAATCATCCATTTAACCGTGGGCCCATCTGGCTGTTTGTATTGTTTCTTAAAGATCCCATGATATGCTATTGCGAAACGAAAGGGAGTTTCTCTCAATGTCCTAGCCAACATATAAAGTTGATTATTCAAAGGACTTTGTGTTTTGAAAAAACACACACCACACACACACATACAAAAGCAACACATTGCAAAGTGCTTTGAGATGATTTCACTGTGAAATTAGCAATTTGCAAACGACTGGACATTTCATGGGAGTCCTGCAGTGTAACAATAACGGCAACTTGGATTTATATATAGCACCCTCCATGCCAGACGGCTTCTCAGAGTGAGTAAGGCAAGTGCTCTAACCGCTGAGCACAAGTAGCGGGTTAGAGCGCTCGCCTCACAAGAGCGAGGTCCTGGGTTCGATTCCCAGGCAGGGAGAAACCTTAAGACAAGTTTCCTTGCTCCACACGCTTGTTTACCAAACAGCAAGTGGGAACCCTGGTTGTTAGTCAATTGTCGGATCGCTTTTCTGTGGGTAGAAACCTTTAAAGAAAATAATAATCTGGTCACTCAATCCACGGCTGTTTGCGGGACACTGCTGTCTGCAATTGACTGACGGGTTTCGCCCACAAAATACAATGAAAAATCATGTTAGTCTATTTGGCGAAGGACTTTGAGACGTCTTGAAGTGTTGATGAGGCACTATATCAAACACCAGGATTATTATTAGGAAGAATATATTGTAAAGTGGAATGACTGGGTATTTTGTGGGCGAAGGAAAGGATTATTATTATCACGGTTATTCTCAGAATTACTCAATGTTCTACGAAGCTTCTGACAATCTTCCACATCTCATGGGGCAGTGTGTCATCCGCGGACTGCAAGCCAAATCCAACAGATGCATCGATGAAAGAAGCATTGAACAGCGTAAACAGAACGATGGATATCATGTGAGGCATCATCCATCTGAACAACTCAATTCACTCAAGTCAACTCTGTGGAGTCCCTTTAGCTCAGTGGTCAGAGCACTCAGCTCACAAACAAGAGGACCTGGGTTCGATTCCCGGGCAGGTCAGGGCAAAACCTTGGGCACGTTTCCTTATTCCACACACCTAGCAGTAAGTAGGAACCCGGTCGATCGGCGTACAGCTTTTCTGGGGGTAATAATACCTTTCTAAGAAATAATAAATCCACAACCGTTTGTGGGACACTGCTATGTGTAAATGGCACTTTGGAATGCCTCGACATAAGGCACTACATCAAATACAAGGATTATTATTATTATTATAATCTTTCTGGAGTCCTGTAGCTCAGTGGTAGAGCACTTGCCTTGCAAGTGAGAGATCTAGGTTGGATGAAACCTTGAGCAAGTTTCCTTACTCCACACGCCTGAGAATAATCCCTTGGGGGGGGGTGGGGGGGGGCGGTGGAAAAACACTATAGTAAATTGGTCATTTGAATCCACGACAGTTTGTGGGGACACTACTGTGCGCAGTTGGCTGCCGCGTTTCGCCCACAAATATACAGTCAATTCACTTTACAGTCAATTATGTGAAGCGCTTTGAGACGTCGATAAGATGTGAAAAGTGCTACATCAAATGCAAGGATTATTATCACTACTAGCTCAGCCACTTAGCGTAACTTTTAATGTGCCAGGAACTTTCTGATAATGTGTTATCCTCGGTCGGAAAGCTAACTGCAGGCAAGACATCTCTTCCCCTACCACCACAGTGTGCCTTCTCTCCTTTCTCTTGTGCGAGCAACATTTAACTTTCTGCATGAGATCCGTCTCTCACCGGAGCCTGGCAGGTCTGTCACTCAAGCAGGTGACAGGCAGTGAAGAGCACAAAGCAAACTGTTCGCAGAAATCACTGCAAGAGTCTGGAAGCTAAGCAAAAATCAACACCTCCTCTCTCCCCACCCCCCCACCCACCCGTAACTTGACAATCTGCTGCGAGGCTTAATCACACTCAGGAACATTAGACACAGTGAAATTAAATAACAGTCCTTCACTTCTCTCTCCACCTCTCTCTTCCTCCCTCCTTCTCTCCCCATCCCTCCCTCTCTCTCCATGCCTCCCTCCCTCTCTCCCCATGCCTCCCCCCCTCTCTCCCCTCTGTCCTTCCTCTCTCCCCCTCCCTCCTTCCTTCCCCTCTCTCTCCTCCCTCTCCTTCCCCGTCCCTCTCCCGCTCCCGTACCCTTCCTCTCTCCCACCTTCCCCTCTCCCCCTCTCTTTCCCCACTCTCTCCCACCCCTCTCCCTCCCTTCCTCTATCTCCCTCCGAGAGCTCAATAATCACCCCCCACCCACACAAACACATACGCTCACAAATCTCAGTCATCATTTCACAAGCAGAACAAGACAGAGATATCTCTTCTCAGAAGAATGATCAGGGAAAAGAATAATGGATGGCAAGCAAACAAAAGGACAGGATTCGTTGAAATAATGAGTGTTTTCGCAGGAGAAGGGGGTGGATGGAGGGGAGTGGAGGGGGGGGGGGGGGGGGGGAAGAGAGAAAGAGACAGAGACAGACAGACAACCAAACAGTTGTCTGTGTCAGTGACAGGCTAAACCTGATCAGACCTCCCACGGATATACTTTCCATTCAATGGCACACAAGTCTTTTGACAAGGTTGCTACCTCCTTTCCTTACTTTCTTTCTCTCTCTCCCTCCGCCCCTCACACACTCACGGCGCTAGCTTTCCCGCTCTCCTTAGCTTGGCTCGAGGGAAAACGCAATAAAACAGCGATGCAAAAAAAAAAAAACCAATTCTTTCCGGATATCCCAAAGTGCTGGATTCCAGCTGGCGGTAGATTTGCAGTGATTTTCCACTGAAATGATAGCAATAACCCTTGCCTTTGACGCAGCAACTTATCACGTCAAAACCTTTCGTAGCTTTGGTTTATCTATAAAGCGTAGTGACTGTGAATGTGGCCTGAGAACGCGGCAGCCATTTTGCGCACAGCAGTGTCCCACAAACAAGCGTGGATTAGGACCATATATATAATACAGTATATATATATATATATACTTGCATTTGATATAGCGCTTTTCACATCTTCTAGGTGTCTCAAAGCGCTTCACAGAATATACTATAAAGTGAATTGACTGTATATTTGAGGGCAAAATGTGGCAGCCAATTGCTCACAGCAGCGTCCCCACAAACAGCGTGGATTGAAATGATCAATTTTATTTTTCTGAGAGGGATTATTATCAGCCGCGTGCCTGTGTGCGTGTGTGGAGTAAGGATTCGAACACAGGTCTCATGCTTGCAAGACGAGTGCTTCAACAACTGAGCTACAGGACTCCACCCCTATATATACACAGTATATAGTTGTTTGGGGGATGGATTATTAATCCTGGAAAGCGAACCGGCAATCGATTAACAACTGGGTTCCTAGTTGCTGCTTGGCAAACAGAGATAGTAATATTATTTTTAATATTTAGAGGAAGAGATGTGTAGAGTAAGGAAACTTTGCCCCACCTGGGAATTGAACCCGGGTCCTCTGGCTTGCGAGGCGAGGGAGCTAACCACTACACTGCAGGATTCCCATCTGGAGTCTGACCCCACTTCCAGTCAACGGGTCGCTCAAAGTTCAAAGCAGTTTGTCCTCGTTTCCCCAGCGGAAAATTGAAGTGTTTCAATATTCCCGGCTTTCGTTCATTTCGACACATCAACCAGATGAGATGAGTTTGTTGCCTTGTGTGTGGGGGCACAGGGAGTTGAATGATGTTGCAACGATTCCCTCCTTCTCCCTGACGCACACACACACACTTCCTGCAGCTGAGATAAGAGCCCCCCCACCAAAAAAAATGCACTGGGATTTGGATTCCTTTTAATATAATTACAATAATAATAATCCTTGCATGTGATATCACGCCTTATCCATCCTGTAGCACAGTGGTTTCCACGCTGTTATTGGGGACACTGCTATACACAATTGGCTGCCGCATTTCACCCACAAATATACAGTCAATTCACTTTACAGTACATTCTGTGAAGCGCTTTGAGACGTCGATAAGATGTGAAAAGCGCTATATCAAATGCAAGGATTATTATTATTATCACGTCTTCTAGACGTCTTAAAGCACTTCACAGAATATACTGTAAAGTAAATTGACTGTATATTTGTGGGCGAAATTCACTCTCACCAAAAAAAAGTAATTAATACCCATCAAGCCTGATCCACCAGTTTAGTCGATGGTGATGTTAATTCCATTCCCACGCCTTTTCCACACACACCCCGATTTCAAAATGTCTATCCAAATATGCCAATTGATGCTGCATCCACTGGCTGATAGCCCTGGCTTGTTTTGTGTATATAGTTCTTTAAAAAGGTTATAATATCAACCTATTTCACAGGTAGCATCCCAAGTGGAACAACTGCGTTTCAATAACGATCCTTGCATTTCATAAAGCGTTTTAATCACGTCGGGGAGACATCTCAAAGCGCTTCACAGCATACCAGCATTGGAAAGTGGAGTGACTCTTTTTGTGGGTGAAATTAAACAGGCAATTGCACACAGCACTGTCCCACCAACAGTCGTGAATTGAGTGAACACTTTTTTTGTCTCCCAGTGGGGGAATTATTACCCCAGAAAGCGATCCGCCAATCAACCAACAACTGGGTTCCCACTTACTGCTGGGTAAACAGGTGCGTGTGGGGTAAGGAAACTTGCCTTGTTTGTGAGACTTTGGCAGCGCAACGCACAGCAATGTCCTCCAAAAGGCCATGGAGTGAATATCCAATGTGGACAAGCAATATGGGGAGTCACACACGCCTAATAATAATCCCTCCCCAAAAAAACACAATACAGTTAAAAAAAAATTGGTCATTTCAATCCACGACTGTTTGTGGGGACACTGCTGGGCGCAATTGGCTGCCTCGTTTCACCCATAAATATACAGTCAATTCACTTTACAGTATATTCTGTGAAGCGCTTTGAGGCGTCTAGAAGATGTGAAAAGCGCTATATCAAATGCAAGGATTATTACTATTTTATTAATTTTATTCAGTGGGATTGTTGGCCAGGACAGAGAGAGAGAGAAACTCCCTTCTCTTTTTCTATAGCGAATCTTTAAGCGTCCTCCTGAACAGGCAGATGGAACCTTGGTTTAAGAACTTAAGTCGATAGACAGCAGTTCAGAAATGTAGGACAGCCTCAACACTGGAGCGTGTCAGCTTAGTCTACCAGATACATGCCAAATTCCCACGTGGGGCTTAAACCCACAACCTTCTGAACTCAAGAGGCAAGAAAGAGACAGAGAGAGAGAGAGAGAGAGAGAGAGAGAGAGAGAGAGGGAGAGAGGGAAAGGGAGGAAGAGAGAGAGAGCGTGACTAACTGAGCCAGACTGACACGTTGAATTATTTGTACACCTATGACCCACTTTGCTCTGCCATTGTCTCCTACCTCAACTTCCAGCTCCAGGGGGAAATTCAGTGACGCCCATTCAATTCACACCTAGATAATAGCCTGGGAACTGTTGTCAGTTAATGAATTTGCTTGTTCATAACAACAATTAGAACGATATTCCTTACAATTGTCACGGTAACTTTTGCATCCCAGGAGGGCCTTGCACAGTTCTGCTTTTTTTCGCAACAAACATTACATTTTGACCACAATTCTCACTGAATTATTCTTCTTCTACTTCTTGCGATCGTTGCATTTCATATAGCACCCGATCACGTCATCGAGACAACGCAAAGCGCTTCACAGGCTGCACTGCAAAGTGAATTGACCGTATATTTTGTGGGTGAAACGCAGCAGCCGATTGCGCACAGCAGCGTCCCCCCACAAACAGTGGTGGGTTGAGTGACAATTATTGAGCGACCGTCAATCCGACTAGCAACCAGATTCCTGCTTACTGCTGGGTAAACAGAAGCGTGTGTGGAGTAAGGAAACTTGTTGAAGGTTTCACCCTGCCTGGGAATCGAACCTGGTTTCCTCTCGCTTGCGAGGCAAGTGCTCTAACTACTGAGCTAAAGGACTGTGCTCTGATATTGTTGTAAGTGGCAACCAAATTGAAGTTGGGTACAAGACGAAACCATGTGGCCCAACCCGGGTTGCATTGGTTTACATTGCAAATCTTGGTGCGACGAAGAGCAAACAACACACACAACCAGCCTCCTGCCTTCCTCTGGCTCAGCTATCCAATCCTGTCGAATTTTAATAATAATAATCCTTGCATTCGATAGAGCGCTTTTCCAGTCTTCCAGACGTCTCAAAGCGCTTCACAGAATATACTGTAAAGTGAATTGACTGTATGTTTGTGGGCGAAACACGGCAGCCAATCACGCACAGCAGCGTCCCCACAAACAGTCGTGGATTGAAATGACCAATTTTATTGTTGTGTTTTATTTTTTGGAGACGGGGAGTGAGGTTTAGCGTCTCATCCGAAGGACGGCAACTCCGACAATGCAACACTCACGCAGCTCTGCACTGGAGCCTCAGCATAGACTGTGTGCGATTCCAAGTCCTGACGTGTGGGGGCTTGAACTCACAACCTTCTGATGCAGAGACGAGACAGAGGGGGAGAGAGATAGAGGGAGAGCTAGTGATTGAGCCAGGCTGACACACGCACACTCCAATTGGATGCAATGGAAGGGGGAAGCTAACTTGAAGGGGTTAAGTGAGCATGTCTGGAATTATTACTATTATTGTTATTATTATTAAAACCTTGATTTCCCCACCGGCAAGAAAAAAAAACGAGACTGTTTAATCATAGATCAGTTCAATAAAACCTCCACTGTTCTTTAATTTGTTACCGCGATTCGTCTCTTTATTGCAGATAATCAAGATGGGAATGAAATTGGAATCCTGACACGCACCTTCACACTGAAATGACCAATTTATTATTGTTCTATTTATTTTTGTGTGTGTGTGGTGTGTGCGCGTGTGTGTGGCAAGGAAACTTGTCGAAGGTTTCGCCCTGACCTGCCCTGTGCGGGAATCGAACCCAGATCTCTCGCTTGCGAGGCTAGTGCTCTAACCGCTGAGTTACAGGGCTCCACATTTACCCAGCGCCCCTCACATAGGCTAGCATCCCATCGCGTACATATTCTTATCACAAGAAAGACATTACGTTAGGAAATTGCTGTGGTTGGGTTAATTTTTTGGGGGTGATGAGGGGGAACAAAGCTGGGTGTCTGAGGCCTGCCGAAAGTCATCACCGTTGTTTGAGAGTTTCCAAAACAAATTGAGAATTCCACCCAGAACTTCCATCTCAGCCACAGCTCTTTGCGTTATCCGGGTGCAAACAAATGAATGAATTATACTCTAAACGGTCCTAATGAATAAATTGCTCCGTTTAGCCCTTTGCTGTTTTCAAACACCTTTCATCTTTGGATAAATACATTGGATCCTTTTCAATAGAAGCTTTTAAATGCTTCTCACTTCCCCCACCACCCACCTCCCATCATCCCCCACCTCCCATCATCCCCCACCCCACCCACCCACATTAATACGGGTTCTGATCAAAGTCAAATCATGGTGTTGCTTCTCTCTTATCTCTCATACTGTCTCTCTTTCTCCCCCCACACACTTCTCTCTCCGTCAAGCCTCGGACAAGATGACAGGCAAACGAAACAAGTTTAATCCACCGGCAGCAATACAAACAAACAAACAAACAGACAGACGGAGCATTTATATGTATTCCGTGCCCTTTCCCCTACCACACACTTTCTGACAACCTACAGCCAATCCTGCAGTACAAATTCAAGGGCTCGGCAAATCAAGTGAACCATTTGAAACATGATTAGATGATCTCTGTCTTTGTCTGGAGCCTAGACAAGGTGAAGAACACACAGTACATTTATAATATGCCATTATTATAATAGTAATAATAAGAAGCATCGCTTGTATTTAGCAACCTCATCACGTCAGTTCCCTTGGTCAGATAAGCTTGCGTCTCAAAGCGCTTCATGAAATATATTGTAAAGTGCATTGACTGTAATTTGTGGGTGAAACGGGGCAGCTAATTGTGCACAGCAGCATCCCTCACAAACAGTCGTGGAATGAATGACTCATTTCAATGAGTGGGGGTGGGATTATTATCCCTGCAAAGCAACCCACCAATCGTCGTACAGCTAGGTAAACGGTCGTGTGGAGTAAGGAAACTTGTCCAACATAAATATATATTACTGGATATATAATATAGCCAGCTCCAAGTAACATGTTGACGGTTAGATAACAAGGACACTAACAGATTACCACCCGCGTTACAGACTTTGTTTTAATCCTTGCGCTTTTCACATCTTATCAATGTCCCAAAGCGCTTCACAGAATATACTGTAAAATGTATATTTGTGTTTTAAAGTGTAGACTGTATATTTGTGGGCAAATCGCGGCAGCCAATTGCGCACAGCAGCGTCCCCACAAACAGGCGTGGATTGAAATGGCCAATTTTATTATTGTGGGGGTTTTTTGGGGACGGATTATTATTAGGCGTGTGGAGTAAGGAAACTTGCCCAAGGTTTCGCCCTGACCTGCCTGGATTCGAACACAGGTCTCCCCAGCTTGGTCTCCCCAGCTTGCAAGACAAGTGCTCTAACCACTGAGCCACAGGAGCTCCACAGGCCTTTGAACCATGATAAAATGACTCATAATAATCATCATCATAAACAAAAGTATGTCATTATGCATTACACCAACAGAAAGGGTGATAATAGATTAAATTTACAGAGATTTCACAACTGCAAGGCTTGATTTTGCAGACATTTTGCCACATTGCGTGTGTGTGTGTGTTAGAGTGCAAACGGAATCATTTCCAATCAAAATCTTATCGAACCAACCATTGTAGAGCTCACCTTTCCTGCCCCTTCCTCCCCACTCTTGACAGAGGAACAAATATGCTGACAGTCGAGATGTCCCTTTGATCAGTTTTGCTTCTTTTAATTTTTTTTTAAAAACGATTATGTTAAACAGAAGTTTACAAATATACAGTCACTTCACGTTACAATGTATTCTGTGATGCGCTTTGAGATGCCTCAAAGACGTGACAAGTATCGATATCAAATGCAAGGGCTATTATTAACAATAATCCTTGCATTTGATATAGCGCTTTTCACATCTTCTAGACGTCTCAAAGCGCTTCACAGAATATACTGTCAAGTGAATTGACTGTATAATTGTGGGCGAAACGCGGCAGCCAATTGCGCACAGCAGCGTCCCCACAGACAGTCGTGGATTGAAACGACCAATTTGATTATTGTGTTTTTTTTTGGAGGGATTATTATTACGCGCGTGTGGAGTAAAGAAACTTGCCCAAGGTTTCGCGCTGACCTGCTTGGATTCGAACACAGTTATCAAGCCTGTAAGGCGAGTGCTCTAACCACCGAGCTACAGAAGCTCCACAATATACTCTGTGAAGCGCTTTGAGGCGCCTCAAAGACATGATAAGGAGCGGCATCAAATGCAAGGGTTATTATTTTATTAAAACACAAATAATCATTCCGAAAAACTGCTTGGTTAGACAGGTAAGCTTTCGAAATGAACACTTTTCTCTCTCTCCCTCTTTGTGAAATGCAAGATTGCAGAGGTGATGATGGAATGGAGGGAGGGGGAGAGGAATTTATACATATATAACCATATATTTTGCACGAAGCTTTCAAAAGCATCTATCACATCGTGGAATGAAACGTGATCTGAAAAACTGGAAAGGCTGCCAGCACAATAACACAGCATTGGAGAGATTCTGAACAACACAGACACAGACAGAGACACACAGACACACAGAGAGAGACACACACACACACACACACAGAGAGAGACACACACCAACAACAAAATTATACCATCATAGCGCCTTTCACGTCAGGAGGACGTCCCAGAGAGAGAGAGAGAGAGACTGAGACACACACAGGCACAGAGATACACACACAGTGAGACAGAGACACACACAGAAAGAGAGAGACACACACACACAGAGATACACACACTCACACAGATACACACACACACAGAGAGAGAAATGATCTCTCCCTCTCTCTCTAACTCCCATCTGTCTACAGTATCTGTCTGCATATCGATCTTGTGCACAAAGAGATTCCAAATCAGTGCTCGATCCCAAAATTAAAAGCGCCACCCACCCCCACCCACCCACCCCCACAAGATATTTAACTTCCAAAGGCTTAACTCCCTTAAAATGGAATAAGGACATGCAATTTCTCTCCCCCCCCCCCCCCCCCCCCCACAATGTAGCCAAGGTTATTTACAAAAATTGCATTTACATGATGGATAAAAACACATGTGCAAATGATATGCCTGTATACCGTATATAAATCACCGTGTACAGTGTAAATGCCATAGATTTACAGGGTGAGCGACCAAAGGGGGTCGGGAGGCTACCCTATCAGCTGAAAATAATTCGATTTTATTGAAGACATTGCAGTCGCAATCTGACTTTTCGGTTACCGTGCGCATATATATTATATATACACACGTATACATATATCTATACATAGAGAGAGTGATTGTGTGTGTGTGTATATAGACACACATACATATACATGTATATACACACACATATATACAGTGTGTGTATGTATAGAGAGAGTGTGTTTGTGTTTATAAATAAATAGACACACATACATGTACATATATATATATATATATACATACACACACTATATATAATAGAGAGATGGGAGATACAAACACACAGGTATGTGTATATATAGAAAGGGGAGTGAGAGTGCTTGTGTGTGTATATACACACACACACTGAATACATACACAATAAATGTGCATTTCTTTGTACTTTATGGGCTCTTGTGTGCCAAGCTTTGTCAAGTGCAAAGACTTCATTATCATCATTATTATAGTAAAGGCAAATTTGGTTTGTTGGAAAGGTTCGGAATACAATTCAAACACACACAGAGAAAGAAAGAAAGAAAGAAAGTGAAATCGACCATTTATTCTGAGAGAGTTCTAACCGATACAATAACTAAAAGGTGGGGGGGGGGGGGTGAGGGGGGGGAAATCAAGGTTAAATAAAGAAAAACAGTATTCTGTCTCTCTAACTTCAAACCCGAGCTGATGTACACAGACAGCTCGCAAACTCATTACATCGCAGCCAAATTGCTCCAACCGCAACCAAGCTTTTAATTAATAAAACGCACACACACACACACGCAGAGAGAGAGAACAAACCTACACACACAACACAGAGAAGAAACCTACACACACACACACCACACATAACACACAGAACAAACCTTCGCAGCATACACAGAGAACCAACCCTACACACACACACACACACCACACAGAGAACAAACCTACACATACACACGCATACAACACACAGAGAACAAACCTACACACACACACACCACAGAGAGAACCTACACACACACACACACAACATGGTCTAAGTTACCGCTCAGACCTTCGCATCTTCACCTCCTGATTGTTTCCCCCACCAGCAAAAAGAAAAGACTCGTTCCACAAGAGAACGAAGGAGAGAACGAACAAATCCACCCACTTTAAAGGCAACTAACTGCAAGTTCTTTCGTTCGAGGCAGCCTTCTTTTTTTTGTTGTCTAAAAGGTTTGTTTGCCAACTGAAACGAACCAAGTTCTTGTGTGTTCACCCAAGGGAAGGGAAGATGAAGACAAACGAATTCACTCATGCTCCCCACCACCCCCAGCAAATTTTAATACAGTATTTATTTCATCTTATGTCCTATTTAATGAACCCCCACACACGTAATGAAAGTTATTCCTTGTTCCCATTTCTTGGCTTGTTTCAGACAAACTCGTTTGGTGGGGTTGGAAGTAAAGCCCCCTCCACCTCCAAAAAAAAGTTGACTGAAACTTGCTCCAAACTTTTTTTTGGAGGGGTGGGGGAATTTGGAGAGAGGGGGGAGGGTGGAAGGGGGGAGGGAGGTAGGGAGACAGATTTGGGATGGAGGAAAGCTTAAAAGATAAAAGTTGGTGCAAATAAAACAAAAATCCTTCTTTCTTTTCAAATAAAAACCTTTCCCCCCCAAAAAAAATGAAAGAAAAATGATTAATTGCATTGCTTACTCACCACGGTTAGAAAGAATTGATGATTCAATTTAACAAGTAGTGTGGCTATTTCGTTTTCCTCTCCTCCCTTTCTTTTATTTTCCTTTCTCTCCTTCCTTCTCTTCTTCCCCCCCCCCCCCCCCCCTTTATTCTCTCCTTCTCCCAGATCTCTCCTCGTATCACTTAATCCTGGATGTATTTCTTTTGAGGAAATTGCCTTCTCCACAATCCACTGGTTTGTAGTATGGATCCACCAAGGGCTAATCTGCAAAGTGACTGCTCTCTCTCTCTCTTTCTTACTCTCCCACACACTCACTCTCTCTGTGTGTCTTTAACTCAAATCATGTTCCCACAGTCTGCTTAAGGATGTACCAATTGTTCTCGGCAGATAGGAGATAGTGGAGGGGGAACTGCTTTTCAAGCACTGCACTCTTTGCCAAATTCAAACCACATGTGACATCCTACCACCCACCCAAATAAAATTCCCTCTTTAATTCGCCTGGAAATAGCAAACTGCATGCTTTTTGAATGTCCCATGAGCTGTCATTTCTTGCATTAAACAATTTGCTCGCACTCCTACCCCCCCTCTCGCTTTCTCCCCAATCCTGTGTTCCATTCCCATCTGGACCCATTGAGTTGGACCATCCTTGAGTTGACCGCCTGGCAACCACTGCGCCTGCGCTATCCCTTGCCCTATCAATGAGGGTAGCGAAGAGGGGAGGGTGGGGCGCGTAGCTTGTCGGGGGTTGTAGTTCCCAGTGGTGGCAATGCTGTGCATAGGACGACGGGAATTGTAGTCCTTTCCCCCCCCCACCACCCCTCTCGCGTCACGTCATTGGTGGGGACGCCAGGTGCCCGACGGGACGTGTTGTCGCCTGATGACCAAACCGTATGGAGGAGACGGAGGCGGGGACTACAACACCCGGCGTGCAACCTCGTCATCTTTCCCAACACCATCCCCCTTTCCCCCCCAACCGCCACCGCGACTGCGCATGCTTAGCCCAGACGTGGCAAGATGGCGCCGCTCAGAGACCGGGTCGTCTCTCTGCTTCTCTTGCTGTTTCTGGTGAGTGCTTGCTTCCTCTCGGCGGCTGGGGCTTCAGAAGGCGGGGGGGAATCAGGGAGTCGAGCTGCCGGGGGCATTGGGGCCTGGAGGAGCCCCGGTTTAGAGAGTGGGTGGGGTGGGGGGGAGGTAATCACTGGTACCTAACGGCTGTTGGTGGGTGGGGGGGAGGGGGCAGGTCAGCCGTTACCTTGGCAACCGACACCCTGCAGGTCCTTTGCTCTGGGCTTCACAACCACTACAATAATTACATTTGGAGAGCGCCTTTCACGTCAGGAGGACGTCCCAAGGCTCTGAACAGTCAGGTCCCGAATAAGGGGGGAGGGGCAGGGGAGGGAGAGAGTTGGGGGGAGGGAGAGAGTCGGGGGAGGGGAGAGGATGGAGACGGTTGGGAGGGAAGGGAGGGAGTTGGGAGGGCAGCAGAAGGCACGATCAAAGAGGAGGATCTTGAGACCGCCCTTGAAGGAGGTGAGGGAGGGAGCGAGGCGAAGAGACTGGGATGGAGTTCCAGAGTGTGGGGGCAGAGAGACCGATGGTGGGGCGCATCAGGCGGGAGATGTGGAGCAGACCGGAGCCCGCTGAACAGAGGGGGAGGGCAGGTTGAAGAGACAACATTACATCTATACTGAGCCTTTCAGGTCGGGAGGATGTCCCAAGGTGCTGGCCAGTCATTGTTTCAGACCTGAGCTGGGGTCGGGGAACAGGGAGGGTGGAGGGAAAGGGGGGGGATTTGGAGACTGGGATTGTCAAAGAGGAGGGTATTGAGGCGGGACTTGAAGGAGGCCATGGAGGGTGCGAGGCGGAGGGACTGCGGGATGGAGTTCCAGAGGTTGGGGAAAGAGTGGCTGAAGGCTCGCCTACCAATGGTGGTGTGCGTAGATCAGGAAACATGGAGCAGAGCGGATGGTGGGGGGTTGACACTCGGAGCTTGTGGCTTCAATCTTATTACTCAATGTCCCCAAGCTACTGTGTGACGTGCTTTTGAGACGTGTCAAAGACGTGAAAGACGCTGTATCAAATGCAAAAATTATTATTTTTAATTTAAACATCAGCACTCCCCCTCCCCGCCACATCATAATATTTGGTCACTCAACCTACGACTGTTTGTTGGGACGCTGCTGTGCACAATCGGCCACACAACAGATCAGGCAGCATCTTTGGAGAGGAAAGTGAGTTACCCTTTCAGGTCGATCTCTCTCTCCATAGATGCTGCCTGACTCGCTGAGTGTTTCCAGTGACTTGTATCTTTATTTCTGCAGTATTTTGTCTTTTGCCACAGTTAGAGGATGTTTCAAAATCCCCGCTCTCACCTCCACAGCCTTGCTCATCCCTACCTCTGTGCCCCTAACCCTTTGGAACTCCATCCCACAGTCCCTTTGTCTTGCTTCCTCCCTTGCCTCCTTCCAGACATACCTTAAGATCCTCATTCACCTGCGCCTTTGGTCACCCTGCCACCCCGCCAATATCAAAAATATCTCAAACATCGACAACCCTCTCGTTAGAAAAGTTTAGAACCAGATAACTTGTTTACCTACAAAAATACAATCACTATACTTTACACTAAAGCTTGTGAAGCTCTATGAAATGTTTTGATGGCATGATAAGGTGCTGTATTGTATGTAAAGACTGTTGTATTTTCAGCTCCAGTGCTTAAAGAGCTTGCAGTCAAATCCTGCCCGTGCTTCACAATACAGTAATTGCAGTCAAGTATCGTGACTGTTAACTGTAATTGAAAGTGGTAGTCAATTTGCAGTCAGCAAATGCCCCAGAAACAGCCATTTATCTTGGACATGCCTTTTCAAGTAATGTTGTGGGATCTTTAATGCCCCCTTGAACAAGCGTAGAGGACCTCAGTTTCTTATCTTGTTTGAAGGATGACTGTTCTGACAATGAAGCCTGCACATTGCCTTCAATAGCATTAAATTGCATTATCATCCTAGACTATTAGCTCATTTTTTTTTCAGGTGGGACTCCCTTGTGACTCAGAGGTGAAAGTGTTACCAACCAAACTGGCTGACACCTTAAATTAAGCTTGTTAACTAAGTAGAGGAAAGGTTAGAAATACTGTACAAATTAATCCTTGCACCTCATATTGCAACTTGTCGTGTTGTTAATGAGTCTCAGAGCCTTGGGACATCCTCCCGACTTGAAAGGTGTTGTGCAATTGTAATTTTGTTGTTGTCTGAAAGTGCTTCACAGAACATATTGTAAATAGGAGTGTCTTCATTCAGAGGTGCCTTTTAAGGCAGCTTCAGTAAAATCAATTTTTTTTAAAAGACACTAAATAAATGCCTGAACAGTATAAAAATGGATTTTTTGGAAATAGCAGGAAAGGTGTTGATAATAAGGGAAAATAATGCTTCTGTACTGCAAACTTCTATTTAGACATTTTTGCATTCGTAAAACAAATCTCAGCAATTTCATTGCCCTTTCTCTGCTTAGCTCGGCAAGTGATTATTCGATCTGTTTACTTGAGTAAATGTTGGTGGGGTCAATAGAAAGTGCTTTTTGAAAAAAAATTGTAATGCATCACAGCCATGCACAGGCACGATGGGCTGAGTGGCCACGAACGCTGTGACATTCTATGATGCAATACATTTCGTGATCGATTGTCATTTAGTAAATTGCTCAGGCTGGTTTATTTTTATGCTTCAGAGAGGAACCACACTAAAAGAAAACTAGCCTTGACTTTTTTTTTAACATCTCCTGTCATTGTAGAATAGAAGAGTGATGTTTGTTACCTCTCAGGTCACAGTGTTTACAGAGGGTGGATGCAAGCACTTACCCAAGCAGGAAGATATTTTCCACAGGCTACACCATTAGTCGAAACAAACATTGTTGGATTTTTATAGGCTTTCACATAAAAGTGCCTCAAAGGATGGAAATAGAGCTTCGAAGCTTAATGGAGGTAAGGCAGGACAGTGTGATTGAATGCAAGCCTTGCCCAGAGAGTCTGTGCCAACTCAATGAGCCAAATGGTCTCCTCGGTGAAAGGAGATAGTGACCTGCTTTCAGCCACTACACTCTGAAACACTCCCTCAATTCCTCCGCCTTGCCCCTATTTCCCCATTATCAGGTCATGCCTGAAGACCTTGCTCTTCAAACGTGCTTACAGTCACCTCCCTGTAGCTTGGTATTGTTCTCCGCCACTGTCGAGCGCTCTGGGATGCTACCCTGCACAAGGAGCCCTATGTAACTAACTGCAAGTTGTTGTTGTAAATTTCTGTGGTGCTGCAAAAGCACTTACATAAGAACATAAGAATTAGGAGCAGGCGTAGGCCATTCGGCCCCTCAAGCCTGCCCGCCATTCAATAAGATCATGGCTGATCTATTCTAACTCCACCTGCCCGTCTTATCCCAATATCCCTTAATCCCTTTATCCACAAGAAATCTATAACTTGACAAAGTGGTGGGTATTGAGCAGGGAAACAAAATAAATATTTAAAGATTTATACTAGAAGTGGAGTAACTGAGTTCCTAACTCAGCTCAGCGACACTAACTCAATTGGTCACTCAATCCACGACCGTTTGTGGGGACGCTACTGTGCGCAATTGGCTGCTGTGTTTCGTCCACAAAATATACAGTCAATTCACTTTACAGTATATTTTGTGAAGTGCTTTGAGACGTCCGGAAATCGTGATAAGGCACTGTATCAAATGCACGGATTATTATTATTGTAAGGCACTAGAGGCAAATAATTTAAACCTATCTAGATCTTTGAAACAGAAAATAAGATTCCTAGGTACAGTGCTAGGGTTGGTTCTAATGGTAGCCAATTAGCTAGAGACACAAAATTGCATCCTGCAAAAGTTGGCATCGCTTTGCAACACAAATGGCCTTAAAAATTGGCACAAAAATCTGAAAGCAGCACAATGGCTGGTGAGTGAGATATAAAAGGTTTTGCTGCATCACGAGAAGCTGTTCTTGGGTCTCAAAGCACCTTTCTAATACAAATAATAATAATCCTTGCATTTGATATAGCGCTTTTCACATCTTATCGACGCCTCAATGTGCTTCACAGAATATACTGTAATGTGAATTGACTGTATATTTGTGGGCGAAACATGGCAGCCAATTGCGCACAGCAGCATCTCCACAAACAGTTGTGGATTGAAATGACCAATTTTTATTATTGTGGTTTTTTTTGGACGGATTATTATTAGGCATCAGGAGTAAGGAAACTTGCCCAAGGTTTCGCCCTGACCTGCCTGGATTCGAACACAGGTCTCGCGCTTCTAAGGCGAATGCTCTAACCACTGAGGTACAGAAGGACCGTTGTTCTGCATCTAGCAACCATACATACAACTGGGCAGCTTTTGATGCTGGTGCTGGGTATCTGGAATAGGACACTCCCTTATTTTTCACAGTAAAGCTCCCTCTGGCTGGGTGAGAGCAAAACACTTAAATAAAAATGAAGGCGATTTGGAATAAGGTCATCAATGACTCAAGTGTCTAGCCTTCCATTTGCCAATCTGATTAACATTGGCAACTGAGAAACACTTTGGAGCCACCAGCAGGGAAAATAAATGTTATCTACGAGAATAGACAAAGTAAAAATTGTTTTCAACTTTGTCTGATTCTGCAGACAATGTATTAATAATAATACTTGCATTTGATACAGCACCATATGATGTCATTGAGACGTCTCACAGCGCTGTACTGTAAAGTGAATTCACTGTATATTTTGAGTTTCAGTGAAAATTATCCTTGAATCCAGGCCTAATCAATTTTTATTTGTTTCAAAGTGTGGCTGATATTCTCTGGTTATGTGTTGTTGCCTATCAGATAATGTTGTATGAAAAAACATTACTAACTTTGGCGGCTAGTATAACTGGTGCCACAAGGGATTCATGCAATTTTGTACTTGTGAATAATTGATCATGATGCCAAGGTTCCTTATTATCTGTAGTTTGTCTTGCAACATTTTTAACACAAATGTGCACATTTACAGACGCCTGCGTAGGAAATATTTAAATTACGGGATGCTATTTTAAAAACACAAAGAAATTGAAGTGAAAATAGGAAATGTTGGAAATTCACAGCTTAGTGATTATCAAGTCTGATCAGCATCTGAAATAGGTTAACCTTCTATGTGTGGACCTTCAGTGGAACACAGAGTAATGGGTAATCAACAACAACAACTTATATAGCATCCTTCACGTGGGGTAGCGACCCAGAACGCTATATATTAAAGTGGTTAGAGCACTCGCCTTACAAGCATGAGACCGAATCTAGGCAGGTCAGGGCGAAACCTTGGGCAATTTTCCTTACTCCACACGCCTAACAATAATCCCTCCAAAAAAACGCAATAATAAAATTGGTCATTTCAATCCACGACTGTTTGTGGGGACGCTGCTGTTCGCAATTGGTTGCCGCATTTCGCCCACAAATATACAGTCAATTCACTTTACAATATATTCTGTGAAGTGCTTTGAGACGTCTAGAAGATGTGAAAAGTGCTATATCAAATGCAGGGATTATTATTATATATAATACTATATATATATATATATAAAATCAATATTTGTGAAAAAAGAAAGGTGGAAACCTCAGCTGCAAATCTTGGGAAAGGTGTAGGGTGTCAAGGGATGGCCCGAATGGGAAAACTGACTGAGAACCATTTTGGAAGAACGCAGCCAAAACAAACAAGGGAAAGAAAGTGGCAACAGCAACCAATCAGTCAACAGGTCGAAAGAGAGAAGCAGAAAGTGGTACAAGTAAATCGTAGCATGTCCTGGGGTGGGTAGGAGTGGTAATGGGAGACAAACAGCCACTTGCGCAGTGCATTTGAAGGCAAAATGTGGCAGCCAATTTGCATGGATCATATTAGAATTAGAAATTGCAGCAAGACAAGAAAGAAAATAGGAGCGGTACACTGTACCTCAACCCTAGAAATGTGAACGAAAGCCATAAAATGGTGCGACCTCACAAGAGATCAGTCAGCACACCTGAAAGAGAGTTGGATCACACCCAAAGTTTTGACAAGATCAACTTTTTAACAGAACTATTCTCATTGCCCCAATGAACATTTTCATTGGTAACAAGTCAAGGAGTCAACAAGGTAGTAATATAATGATATATGCATATTGATTGAAGTGAATTGTGTTTGATGCCACGCCTATCATGTCAAGCGTGTGAAGCATTTTATACAATGAGTTATTTTGCCGAGAAACGATTTATGTACATTTACGTAAGCCCAATTTGCAAACTCTGCCAGGAAAGTCAAGGAGGTCATGAAAAGTGAACCAATAATTTTTGGTGCATTTTGGAAGAAAGAAATCTTTGCTCATTGGTCAGTGGGCAAATATACAATTTTTTGGTAATGTACCCCATGCAGATATTTATCTCATGAAGGAGGCAAAGGAAGGGAGCGAGGCAAAGGAACTGCATGATAGGGCTCCAAAGGTTTGGGGGCGGAGAGGCTGATTTGGGGGTGGCCTGGGGGGTGGGGGGGGTGCGTGGATCAGTCCGAAGCCTGCAGGTTTGTGAGCTCAAAAGTCCTTGTGAGCAGCTGAACCAAAACTGACATTGAATTTGACTTTATTTTTTCCTATTCGTAGAAATGTATCTAGGCTAAATGGAATTGTTAAGGTGGCCCAATGTCATTTATGATGAAACTACTATATTGGGTGTTTGTATAATTTGTTTGGCTGGTCAGACCATTAACTCAGAGCATACTGCAGTCAAGCTGACAAGTGCCTGTTTCTTTGCTTAAGTTCTGAGCTGCTTCCAGATTGATCAGAAATCAATTGAGTCATGACGAGGGTTGTTCTCTTTGAAGGACTTTCTCTCCACACTTGCCTTACGACTCATCCTGCTGTTCTCTCCCTCAAGGCGATGCTGTCTACATGTCTTATGGCAGCAAAAGTGTCTCCGCTGATCGAGAAAGTCGAGGATCACAAAGAATTCAAGAAACTGGTGCGAACAAGGAATAATGTGCTGGTTCTTTACTCCAAATCAGGTCAACACATTTTGCGTCTGTTTTTCTTTTTTACCTGCTTGTATTTGGGTGACGTCAGTGGCATAATAATAACAAAAATAATAATAATCCTTGCATCTGATATAGCTCCTCATCCCATCATTGAGATGTCCCAAAGCACTTCACGGGAAATATTATAAAGTACATTGACTGTGTGTTTTGTGGGCGAAATGATAATAATCCATGACTGATAATTTCGCCCACAAGGTACAGTCAATTCACTGCACTGTATATTCTGCAAAGCACTTTGAGACGTCTCGAAGGCGTGATCAGCCGTTATATCAAATGCAAGATTTTTTTATTGTTTATAATAAGTGCTTGCATTTGGTATTGCCTTATGAAGTGGAAAAGACTCGTTAAAAACCTCAGGTACAGGCAAACCTCTACTAGGATTGTCTCAATGAAATTACTAGTTGAATTTGATTATTTTGCACATGGTAGGAATTGCATTATGAAGGGTAAAGTGGGAGCTGTTATCATGAAGGTGTTTCTTACACACGCGGTTTCCATTTGCCTGCTTTTAATGGGCAAGCTGCCCAGGCGTGGGCCCTATCCCTATCCAATGCATTTCATTGCTTGATACCAACTAATTTCTCCCCAAGCTTCAAAGGCAATCCAGTTAAACCTGAAGAGTATTTAACTCTTTCTCACCAACTCTATTTTCCAACCTGTCCAGGTTGAGATGTCTAGAAGACATGAAAAGCACTATACCAATGCAAGGATTATGAGAATTATTATTATTAGCTGGTTTGAAGAGGGCACATGGAATCTATTGCATGTCAAAGGGTCTTGTTTTTCACAGACCCTTTGACTCCAGCGAAACACAAGACCGGATTGTGTGAAGGTGAACATGTGGTTGAGATTGGATTAGTTTACACGTGGACTAGGCTATGCGGCGGAGGCAGATTGTATTAGCAAATACGAGTCAATTTGGTAGCTGTTTGGAGAAGCAATTAATTGAGCGTTTTGAGAGATCGAGTCGTGTGGGATTGTTTATTTTAATATAATTTTTATTTAGTTTGGGAACCAGACAGATGGTCTTTTCTGGTGCTCTGGCGTTATTAATAAAGGAGGTAATCATGGTCTCCCACTATACGTTGGTGATTTGGTGAGAGAATGCTAATGTTTGTTGCAGCGAGCTGCGCAATACAATGGTGCCAAGTAGAGCTCAGTAACGCCCTTGTTTGCTCTCTCACTGTGTCATAGCTGCTGCAGCTGAACGCTCCCTTAAGCTCTTGTCTGATGTGGCACAAGCCGTGAAAGGGCAGGGCACCATCGCCTGGGTAAACTGCGGGTAAGTTGTTACGTCTTGTCTTGTTGCACTCTGTCGGATTCGACGAATCATCACATAAAGCAAACATACAAATGAATGCAGAACTAAAGTCACAAAGGACCTTCCCTGCCGCAGTCATTGGGAATCAATGCGCAAGGGGACAAGAGGTGCGAAAAGGTTAAGCAACCATTAGCATTTCACCTTGTACAACTAAGAATAAAAGTACTGTAGGTCCAAGGAAAAGCTGCAGATTCTGGAGATCAGAAATCGTGAACAAGACCTTTCTAAGTTCTATAAGTAATTCATTGTTTAGTCACTTGGTTTGTGAGGCTCCTTTATTTGTTAATTTTTTTTAAAATGGGCACACTTTTGTCTGGGAATAATAAAACAGAAACTTGCTAAGTCTCAACTCTTTCCTCCGCAAGTTTCTCTCTGTTTAAACAGTTTCTGCTCCCCACTCTATCTTCCCCTCACACTTCACGAGATGCATACGAGAAGACATAACTTGCCCCCTGGACACTGCCAATTCTCTTTGTGTCGTCTTGCATGAGAAAGGGAACAGCCTGATTTTGCCTTGAACCAGGTAGGAACATAGGAACAGGAGTAGGCCATTCAGCCCTTTGAGCCTGTTCCTCCATTTGATTTAACGGCATCATCGATGGTAGCTGTGCAGAAATCTGCGCCAATGTCAACATTTATTTGACGTGAATCAATAAAGTCAGTAGCTCAGTCAGTGGTTAGAGCACTCGGCTTACAAGCGTGAGACCTGTGTTCGAATCCAGGCAGGTCAGGGCAAAACCTTGGGCCAGTTTCCTTACTCCACACACACATGCCTGATAATAATCCCTCAAAAAAAAAATTGGTCATTTCATTCCATGATTGTTTGTGGGGACGCTGCTGTGTGCAATTGTCTGCCGCGTTTCACCCACAAAACCTACAGTCAATTCACTTTACCTGTATATTCTGTGAAGCGCTGTATCAAATGCATGGCTTATTATTATTATTGAAGAATTGGCTGAGAATAGACCCACAATGTGTCTGCCGTAGGTTTCAGAACTCATCATATTGTCGCTCAAATAATATCTTACACTGAACAGTTTCCTCTCAAACCAAACGGCGACACAAACAGTGCAATAGATTCCATGTGCCCTCTTCAAACCAGCTAATAATAATAATTCTCATAATCCTTGCATTGGTATAGTGCTTTTCATGTCTTCTAGACATCTCAAAGCGCTTCACAGAATATACTGTAAAGTGAGTTGAATTGAATATTTGTGGGCAAAACGCCACAGCCAATTCCATAAACAGTAGTGGGTTGAAATTACCAATTTATTGTAGGTTTTTTTGGGGGGACAGATTTTTATCAGGCATGTGTGTGTGGAGTAAGGAAACTTGCACAAGGTTTCGCCCTGACCTGGCCTGCCTGGATTCGAAACATAGGTCTCACGCTTGTAAGGCGAGTGCCCTAACCACCGAGTTACAGGACTCCATCTCCATCACTAACTTTCTCATTCTTTCCCTGCCCCCCCCCCCCCCACCCCCCCGCCCAATGCCCCCCACAGCCTGCTCTCTTTCTTCGACAGTCTCTAGGTGTTTGAATCCCAAACTTGGGTTTCCTCTCCCACTGCTTTCATCCTCAGTGTCTTACAGTACTCTATGGGACTTGGCCCTTCCCCAAACTTTCTCAATGAGATAAAACGGAGCTTTGGTGCAGTTGGCAGGAATGAGACTGGTTTGTACTCATTGGGGGCTGACGTGACCGGCTGCTTGTGGATCCTTGCATTGTTGAGGATAGCAAAGGAATGTCTAAATTGTTTTTACGCTAGTCAGTACGGGAGAGAGGTTGTGTTTGGGAACACTGCTGCACCATTTAATATGCAAGTTACTCCCACAGTGGTGTGACACTTACTTGGGATGTCGCAAGTAAAGGTTATTGTGATTCACTGTTGCGCCAGGTTCAATTTTATGAAGGTCATTAGGGCCTGGCACGATTCATGAATGATGTATAGGACTTAAAGGATTTTGTTTCATGACCAGATAAGAGTTCCTGTAACACATCCAATGGAGACAGTGGAGTGCATTCTAATAGAGCCAGAGAATAATCTGTCTAATTTCTTCGGTGTTTTGCAATTATGTTTAACTCCTCTAGCGGAATACACCCGGTTAGCGATTCCATTTTTCATTCCGCTCGTGAGGAGGATCTTCACAAGCTCGCTCTCAACTTTGCCCATGAGTGAAATAAAAATAGTATTCCACAGCCGCCCTTTGGAGAATCATACGGAGGATAATCTGTTCTTTCTTCACACAGCACAGCAGGATACAGTATTTAATTTGCTATGTAAATTAGCTTTTCATTTGTTTAGCAGATGCGTCTATGCCAATACTGTTAACGCAATATGTTAGCCAGTCAGCTAGGTACTCATTGAGAAATGGTTAAACGTAACATTTTCAAGAAACTCTGAACTTGGGATTTATAAAGTCTTCGTTACATCAGTGGCTAGAAAAGTAAAGGTCAAGTTTATTCTTGTGATTATGTGTTGCTTTTTTGAGGGGTATTTTTGGTGTCCAAATTGGATTCCATTTGATAATTGGGTCCAGATTTGCCCCTGTTTAATGATTGCCTTCAAAGTAATCCAGTACAAGGTGGTAACATTGCTTTGCAATGACGTTCGGTGGCTATTAATAGTCAGAGAAATCACTACACGGGGCCTGCAAGTAGACTTGTTAATGCTGCTTAATGGCAAACTTCACTTGCGATAAATTCGAAACTTGTTCTGCAAATTGTAGTGAAGAGAGTCTGTGGTGTGTGTGGGTGGGGGCTGGTCAAAAGAGGGGTTCCTGGACAGACCGGGGCAGTGGGGGGGTGTAGGGGGCTCTTTGTTCGTTGAATCTGGTTCTTTGAAACCGGATGAATCGCCCCCCCAACGAAGGAGGAATCTGAAGGGTCCGTTGCCTTCGCAGAGCTTTGAACAAAGGAAGCGGGTGTTCTATTTACAGTCCTGTCACACACTGCACTCTTCCCACAGGGACGGCGAAAGCAGGAAGTTATGCAAGAAGATCAAGGTGGATCCTCACTCCAAGAGAAACGGGGTTGAATTACTGCATTACAAGTAAGCACAGATAAAACTCCTTCACTGAGGTCTCAGTGTCAGGCTCCGCCACTGTTTTTCAGAACAAACCATATCTAGCATCTGAATTTCACCCACAAATGAAACGGTCAATCAATCCACTTTACATTAAATTATAATAATAATACTTGCATTTGATACAACGCCTTATCACGTCTTCTAGATTGTGTCTCAAAGCGCTTCACTTTATTGTAAAGTAAATTGAATGTATATTTTTGTGGGCAAATCGCAGCAGCCAGTGTCCCACAAACAGTCGTGGGTTAAAATTACCAATTTATTATTTTTTGGGGGGGGGGTTATTATCAGGCATGCGTGTGGCGTAAGAAAACTTGCCAAAGGCTGACCAGCCGGGAATTGAACCCGGGTCTCTTGCTTGTAAAGCGAGTGCTTTAACCACTGAGCTACAGAACTCCATATATCTTCTGAGAAGCGATTTGAGGCATCTCAGTAGTGGGATAAAGCACTAGATGAAATGCCTGAGTTATTATTATTTTTATGGCAATTTATAATCCATTCCTGCCTTGCCGTAGACAATTCTAGCTCAAAAACAGGGCATTCAGTTCTTCAGGTCGATGCTGATATTCTCTGTCTCTAATGTGCCTTGTCCCACTCTCCTCCTTGCTCCCCGCACTCTTTAATATGGTTCTTTTTTTTATCAGGTGTCTCATCTATTTCCCCTTTGAAGGAATTTCTAATCTGCAAAGATCTGTGGTCAGATAATTCTACATTCTAACCACCTAATTGCTTATTCTCATTTTATATAACCTCCCTTAACCATGGCCGGATGTACTGTGGTATGCAGTACATCCAGCCATGTTTTGCACTGCTAAACCAGATTAAAAGATTGGGTGACAGATTTGCCGAACGTTCTGTCCGCAAGTACAACCCTGATCTTCCGGTTTCAAGCCATTTCAACTCTCCTTCCCACTCGTCTGACCTCTCCATCCACAGTCTCCTATTCTGTTCCAATGAACCACGGTGCAAACTCGAGGAACAGCACCTTATCTATCTGCTAGGGACCTTACAGTCCTCTGGCCTCAATATTGATTGCAATCATGTCAGGCCATAACAGCTTAATTTCCCCCCTCAGCCGCTTCTGTGACCATCTAGTCTGCCTGTTCTTTTGCAATACACCCTGCTTTTTTTCACACTATTAACACCCCTTCTCTCTAGCTTTGTTACAATTCCCCATTTTGTTTTACACCATTAACTCATCATCGCCTGCCCTCTACCCCATTTTCTCCTTTGTCTTCCTTGCCTTGCCTCACCTCCCACTCCCACTTCTCTGTTAATCCTTAAAAGCCTTTCCATCCAAACATGCCCCAGTTCTGACGAAGGGTCATGGACCCGAAATGTTGACTCACTTTCCTTTCTCTATAGATGCTGCCTGACCTGCTGAGTTCTGTTTATATGTTTCAGTCCTACAGCATCTGCAGTATTTTGCGTCTTGTTTAAAATATCTGCTGAGCTTTTAGAAACTAATGGAGGAGACTCGATAGGATCGATGGCTTCCCTTCCTAAGAGTGCGGTTGGTACATTACAGCAAATGTCATTTTCCTGCTCTCCAACCTCCCTTCTTCCCCACGGGGATACTTTACATAAGAGACCCTACCCGGTCGCTTTTCCTTAAAGAGAGCAAAGCTGCGTGTGAGCACGTCAGCGAGCCGAATCTCCGTGCCCTTGGCAGAAATGTGGCTGGGACAATGTCAGACTTTGTGCTGAAAGGCAGTCAGGGGATGTTACCACTGCAGTGAGCAAGCACACACGTGAAAATGATGGCCCGTCAGCCCAGCCGGTCTGATTAATGAGAGCGCTGTGTGTTTTCTTCTATTCCCACACGCTCCTTAATGTTGTCAGGTTTCTGTGTGTCGGCTTGATTGATGAGCGAATGCACTTTGGTGTATGAGTTATCTAAAGGGGTCACTCCTGCCCCTCCACCCACCCCCTCCCTCCCCACTCCTGAAAAACAAGCCGCTTAACCAGAAATCTCTAAGGATTTCACTTATGCTTATTGCACATGAATCGTGTATTAAGATGGATTTGAGCCTGACTTTAGTCAAGTGATGTGTTGGTCGTCCTGTAGCTCAGTGGTTAGAGCACTCGCCTTGCAAGCGAGAGATCTGGGTTCAATTTGAGACAGCGCGAAACCATGGGCAATTTTTTTTTCCCCAAACGCCTGATAATAATCCCTCTCAAAAAAAAAACCCCAACAACAACAAAATTACACTTACATAGCTCTTTTCACGTCAGGAGGACATCTCAAAGCACTGGACAGTCACTGTGACAGACGCGAGCTGGGGACAGGGTGCAGAGGAAGGTAGTGATTAGGAGTTGCCAATGGGATCATCGAAGAGGAGAGTCTTGAGGCAGAACTTGAAGGAGGCCATGGAGGGGGGTGGGTGAGGCGGAGGGACTGCGGGTTACAGTTCATAATAAATTGGTAATTTCAATCCACAACTGTTGGTGGGACACTGCTGTGCGCAATTGGCTGCTGTGTTTCGCCCACAAAAACATACAGTCAATTCACTTTACAACACGTTCTGTGAAGTGCTTTTAGGCGTCTAGATGACATGAAAAGTGCTGTATCACATTATTGATTATTGATATTATAAATCTGCAACTAAATCTGCCTTGTATGTTTTCTCTCTTTTTACCCCTCCTGCCCTGAGGGTAACAGAGTGGCTTAATGGGATCCGACTTTTCTTTCAGTACCATGACCTCCTCTCCTCTACCCAGGAACCCCTTCACCTTGCACCCCCTCCCTTGCCTCCTTCAAGGCTCACCTCAAGATCCTCCTCTTCATCCAAGCTCCTGTAGCTCAGTGGTTAGAGCACTCGCCTCACAAGTGTGAGACCTGTGTTCATATCCAAGCAGATCAGGTCGAAACCTTGGACAAGTTTCCTTACTCCACACACACTCCTAATAATAATCCGTCAAAAAAAAACACAATAATAAAATTGGTCATTTCTGTCCACAACTATTTGTGGGGACACTGCTGTGCACAATTGGCTGCTGCATGTCGTCCTCAAATATACAGTCTCAATTCACTTCACAGTATATTCTGTGAAGCATTTTGAGACGTTGATAAGATGTGAAAAGCGCTATATCAAATGCAAGGATTATTATTATGCTTTCGGTCACCTTTCCCCCTCCACCCCCTCCCTGATCCCAAACCTCAGCCCGGGTGCAAACCTTTCATTGTCCGGTGCCTTGGGACATCGTGCTCCCGCTGTGAAGTGCGCTGTATAAATGTAATTTGTACTGTCTGTTATTGCATTGGTTTCAAACTACTCTAATGGTGCTGTTATCTGCTTGTTACTTATCTTTGTAGGGATGGTGCATTCCACACTGAATATGACAGACCCGAAACACACAAGGTGAGTATTATCCACCTTTGCCCTTGTGCCTTTGCTCTCTTAAGTGCTTCAGTTAAGGTCCATTCCTCACTGCCGTACAAGAAGAGCAAATTCTCTATGAATTGCACAAGGCAAGCAAAGGAAATTCCCCTCTTCCCAGGGAAATAAACAATCAGACCTACTGTCTGTTGCATTAGAAGTGACATTGTGATCTCCTTTCCTGAAAGCCAGTGTTTGAGACACCTCAGTGGCCTCAGGATGGAACAACAGTGTTAAAATTTGAAATTGTACTTGCAAATACTCTTGTTTTCTTTAATCCCACCCATGCAGACACAGACAATTGGGTGCTGATTAATGGTTTGAGGTAATTGTGCACTATAGTTTGGAATTCATGACCTCTCTACTCTGCTTTCCCTCACCTCCGCAATGTTGCCCGACTCCGCCATTACCTCACCCCTCAGGCCCCTGAAACTTGCATTCATGCCTGCCTTCATCATGTCCAGGCTCAACTATGCCAACGCCCTGCTTGTCGGCCTTCCAAACTCTTCCCTCCATAGGCTGCAGATCACCCAGAACTCTGCAGTCTGTGTCCTCGCCGGCACCAAGCTCCGTGATCCCTTCTTCCCCCATTCTCACCTGACTCCATTGATTCCCCATCATTCAGAGGATTCAATTCAGCGCCTTGGCATGTCCTCTCAACATTAAAGGCGCTATACACATGTAATTGTGTTGCTGTTGTGATTGCCTGCAGTCAGTGGTGGCGTTTATGAGGGACCCGGAAGGTGCTCCATTGTGGGAAGAGAATCCTGAGGCCAAGGACGTGGCTCACATCGACAGTGAGAAGGTGTGTAGCTCTTCCTGATAACCATAATACTGATAATAATCCTTGTATTTAATCACGCTGGTGAGATGGTCTCCCAAGCTCTTCACAGAATACATTGTAAAGTGCGAGTGACTATGTATTCGGTGGGTGAAATGCGGCAGTCGATTGATTTGGCTGGGATATGGGACAGCAATGTACCATGTACTGCAGGTCCATAGTATAATAATAATCCTTGCTTTTGATATCGTGCTTTTCGCATCTTCTAGACATCTCAAAGCGCTTCACAGAATATACTGTAAAGTGAATTGACTATATATTTGTGGCGAAACGCGGTAGCAATTTGCGCACAGCAGTGTCCCCACAGACAGTGAATTGAGTGACCAAATTATTATTTTTATTGGAGGGATTATCATTAGGCCTGTGGCGTAAGGAAACATGCCCTGGTTTCTCCCTGACTTTCCGGGAATTGAACCCAGGGCTCTCGCTTGTAAGGCGGGTGCTCTATCCACTGAGTTACAGGGGTTCACAGAGTCCTATTACCCCCATGTTATTTGCTCTACTCTCACTTTCGTCCCATTTCCAGTTGGGTACCATTCCCAAAGGAGGATCGACATTCCCCTCCTTATAAGGGACAGAGCTTTCCGTAAATTGGTCGCCGCATTTGCCTGCAAGTTTACACAGAAAACTTCACCACAAGGTCTGTGACGTACTTTGAGGCATTTTAGTTCAACCAAAGAATAATTTAAAAAAAACATTCTTAGCATCCCATTGAAATGTACAGGTACGTTCGAGAATCATAGAGCAATTTTATAAGTAGGTTCGGCTACATATAAGGTCAAAACAATCTAGTTTTCTTGAACCTACTTGTCATTCAAGTCTGGTTTCCTTTCTTTGATGTAAAATATCAATGAAATTTCTACTTTTTACAAAAAAATCATGACTTCCAAATTATTTTTGACGTGTGTCAAATGGGGCAAACAAAGTGCATTCATTCCTCCACGTACAGTTTTACATTTTTTTTTCCAACACATGGAGCTCCTGTAGCTCAGTGGTTAGAGCATTCGCCTTACAAGCTGAGTACGAGTGTTCGAATCCAGGCAGATCAGGGCAAAACCTTGGGCAAATTTCCTTACTCCACAGTGCAGTAATAATAATAATAATCCTTGCATTTGATATAGCACTTCTCACATCTTGATGTGATGTCTCCAAGTGCTTCACAGAATATACTGTAAAGTGAATTGACTATATTTGTGGGTGAAACATGGCAGCCAATTGCGCACAGCACCATCCGAAAAACAGTCGTGGATTGAAATTACCAATTTTTATTAGAGTATTTTTTGGGGAGGGATTATTATCAGGCATGTATGTGGAGTAAGGAAACTTGCCCAAAGTTTCGCCCTGACCTGCCTGGATTCGAACACAGGTCTCACACCTATAAGGCGAGTGCTCTAACCACTGAGCTACAGGAGCTACAATATGTCAGGGGTAAAGAATACTCCCATTCAGCTCCTGTTAACCCCTCAAGCCAAACCAAGAAGGTGTAAGGAGGACCCAGCTGAACAAGAGTGAAAAGCTTGCTAGACGGCAATGGCAAGCTGTATTGTATTAGCTAGTTAAACTCCAGCAGGCTTGGGCTTCCCCCAAGCCTTGGATCTTGCCAACTTATGCCCAATACTCTCCGGAAAAGTATTACAACAACAAAATTACATTGATAGAACACCTTTCACGTTGGGAGGACGTCCCAAGGCGCTGAACAGGCAGATCGGGACCCGAGCAAGGCCGGCCTTGAAGGAGGCAAGGGAGTGAGCGAGGTGAAGGGACTGTGCCGTGGTTTTCCAGAGTGTGGGGGCAGAGAGGCTGAAAGCCTGTCTGCCAATGGTGGGGCGGGTTGGGTGGGGGACATAGAGCAGGCCAGAGCCCGCTGAATGGAGGGGGTGGGCAGGTTCATAGGGAATCAGCAGGTCAGAGAGAGAAGCGGGGCAAGGCCACGAATGGCCTTGAAAGTAAGGCACAATTAGGCACAGGATACTTTCTTTCAGGAAGAGAGTGCACATTCCATTCTGACAATCTTAACTCTAGAATTTCCATTTGTGGGTGGGATGGAATTCCCGGCTTGATTTGGATACTCTTAATGGTGCTGGGCCTGACACTCCGCTGACCATAATATTGTATATTAAAAAAAAGCAAAGTGGCATGAAGAATAGTAGAGTTGTGTGATTTCTCTGCTTTCGTTGTCCTACTGTCTTGCTGAAAGTGAGGTCATTCTGTTCCTTGTCTTTGCAGGAGTTCAGAAAGTTGCTGAAGAAGGAAGAGAGGACTATTCTCTTGATGTTCTACGCACCATGTAAGTTGTGCTGTGGGTGAGCTCGCTCAAAATCTTGCTTCAGGTGTAATCCTTTATTGAGTTATAAAGTTTGTTTTCTCCCAATGCGAAAGACCATAATAGGGTTGAACACACACACCAATAACAACATTACATTTCTGTAGCACCTTTCATGTTGGGAGGACGTCCCAAGGTGCTGGATAATCAAATGTTTCAGACCCGAGCTTGGGTCGGGATCGGGCAGGGTGGAGGGAAAGGAGGGGATTTGGGGTGACCAATGGGACCATCGAAGAGAAAGGTCTTGAGGCAGCCAGGGAGGGGGCGAGGCGGGGGACTGTGGGATGGAATTCCAGAGGTTGTGGGCAGAGTGGCTGAAGGCTCACCCACCCATAGTGGGTCAGGGGACATGGAGCAGGCCGGAGCCCACTGAGTGGAGGGAGTGGACAAGTTGGTAAGGGAATAGGAGGTTGCAAAGGTAGGGTGGGGTGAGGCCATGGAGGGTTTTGAATGTAAACACATGTGCACACACACACTCGTATATTCCCCATGTAAGCACAGAACAAAAAGTTCATTAGCATTGGATCACTCATTTACAGGTCAGTTATGTTGGCAAACTCACTATAAATGTGGCACCTGAAATTCAGTGTAAATTAGTTTATGATTAGTGTGTGTATAACAACATAGGAACAGGAGGAGGCCATTCAGCCCTTTGAGCCTGTTCCGCAATTCTATTAGATCGTGGCTGATCGATACCTCCAGTACCATTATCTGCCTTTGCCCCTGTCCCTTGATATGCTTAACTAAAAAACATCCGTCCACCTCAGTTTTGAAAATATGAACGGATCCAGCCATAACCCACAGCCTTTTGGGGGAGGGAGAGAGTTCCAGATTTTTACTGCGCTTGGGGTAAAAAATATCTGAACATTGGGAAAAAATTATATATGTAGTGGGATCTGGCTGAAAGCAAACAGAGTTCAGGGAACGTAGGGTTGATCTGAAATGGAAATAAAGTCACCGTTGTTAAGAAGTTGTAGATTCATCGACATATGAGTTAAGAACAAACCTGTTGATTACTGTCAGTCCAATCACGCCTTCTCCTATCTAATGAGCTGGAATTAAGAGATGAGTGCTAAATTTGTTGTGTTGATTGTATTGTCATTCGCACAATCTGTGGCAGAATCATTTGGTTAAAGCTTTAATCATTTAGCACAATGTCATGTCGCGTTTTTTTTGTTTCCCTGCTGCTGTCGCCTTTGACCCGATCCTTGTCTCGGGTGTCAGGGTGTGGGGTGTGTAAGCGGATGAAGCCAGCCTTTCAACAGGCTGCCACAGATTTAAAGGGTTCACATGTAAGTATTGAAGTCTCGTGACTAATGGTCAGTCTACCCCAAATCAATAGATTTTATTTAAAATGTCCTCTTTAAGTGATGGCTCAGCTTTGGCTCACTTGGTAGCAACTCTGGTTTGGAAGGTTATAGGTTCAAATCCTCCCACCAGCACTTGAGCAGATTTCAGATTGACTATCCAGGGCAATACTACATTTTCGGAGATGCTGTCTTCAGGTGAGACTTGGAGTCCTTTAGTTCAGTGGTTAGAGCGCTCGCCTCACGAAAGACCCGGGTTCGATTTCTGGTAGGGCGAAACATTGAGCAAGTTTCCTTACTCCACATGCCTCCGTTTACCCGGCAGTAAGTAGGAACCTGGTTGTTTGTCGATTGGCAGATTGCTTTTTAAGGTTAATAATTGTTTAAAAAATATATATAAATTTGATCGCTCGAATGACTGTTTGTGGGACACTGCTACATGTAACTGGCTGCTGCTTTTCATCCATAAAATATGCAGTCAATTCATTTTACAGTATATTGTGAAGCGTTTTGAGGCATCTCGAATAGGGAGCTATATCAAAATGTCAAGATTATCATTAAAGCAAGGTCCCATCTTCCTGTTCATGTGGACATTAAAATCTTTTGACTTTATTGGAAACCAGCAATGTCCTGGCTGATAAACGTATAGACTAATTAGCCATTCATATCAAGCTTTGCCAGCGATTGCTGCGTAGAAAATGGCTGCCGCATTTTCCTACGAATACATATTGGTGAAACTTGACAGCAATCGCCTGTGAAATGCTTTCAGATGTTGCAAATCTATAGGAACTAACAACAACAACAACCAAGTTACGTTTGTACAGCACCTTTCACATCAGGAAGACGCCCCAAGGCACTGGACAGTCAGTGTTTCAGACCCAAGCTGGGATCGGGGAGGTTGGGGAGAAAGGAAGGGAATTGGGGTGACCAATAGGACCATCAAAGAGGAGGGTCTTGATACCAAATAGAAGGATTAACTTTCCCCAGATAAATTTGACAAGTTATTAATTACTGCTCCTGCCCTTTTCTCCCGTTTAATAATCTATTCTACTATTTCAACCAGTGATTCTCAAACAATGGACAGATAACAATCATTTTTCATGATTCAGGAAATGTTTTCAGAAAGGAAACCTTTGATGAGCTTTTTAACTGCTTTAAGGTTTGTGATTTTTTTTTAAAAGAGAGAAAGAATTCTGTGGAATAATTTTATTGGAAAAGCAATAGTTGCCTCCCAAGTCTCTGCCATCGCAGATTTGGAGCTGGAAATGTGTACGATCAGCTTGTTTGTCCTGTTCTCTTCCTCTCTTATCCTGCCTGTTTTGAAGATTTTGATCAGAGCGCAGTTCAGTGGCACTATTAGATCTTGAGCATCTGTCCCAAGTGATGGTTCTTTGTCTGGGAGCATGCTGGACATACTAACATTGATGGCTTATTCAGAAGCAGTAAGTGCCTACAGTACTGTCCTCATGGATCTGAGAGGAACAAGACATAAAATGTCCATGCAACTAACAGGATGGTGGAAGGTGAATTGGAGACCTTGATCTTTCTTTGTCTGGCAAATTGAAGCAGGAGCCTTGGGTAGCTTTCCAAATACAGGTCGACCTCGCTTAATATTGCTTTGGACAACGTTGTTTCGTTAGTACGTCGCTGATACATAGGGAAACATATATACGGGTATTCATTTTATGCTGCAACGTTCGCTATTAAGTCATTCGCCAGCGGGTGGAAACAAACTTCTTTGGGTAGCGTAAGCGTACATAGACCTTGAACGTCCGGTATTCTTACGCAGGTTCGCTTCACATTTCGTTTAAAGTTGCAGTTTTCGCGAACTCAACTATGACGTTAAGCAAGGACTAAATGTACTTAGTCTCCTTTTTCATTCCACAACACTGGGACACTGAAGCCAACTCAACTCCCATACTCCAATGGTTGGTTATTATTCGGCAGAGACTGAATCTGGGAACATCTTCCTCTTTGGAGCTTGATACAGCTTGTTTATGGCATTGGGCAGGCTTCCACTTTGTAAACTACAAGTTGGCTTCAGCAATGCCTGTACTCTTCAAAGTAATCATCCATAATTGGTCCATAATGATTTCCAACGACTCCATGATACTGGCTGGTACTATATATTCATATGTGTGCACATCTGGTGAGGATATCATCTGGCTAGAATGTGATGCTACTTTCCCCCCCCCCCCCCCCCCCCTCGCACCCTCACAGAAAAGAAACACACTTGTCTGCTCACACTTAATGTCCCAGCTCACTTGCGAATGGGCATTTGCGTCATTGGAATTGAGGGCAGCCATACTTGTGGATCTAAACCTTGGCAAGAGTTTGGAAAGGAGGGGCGAAGGAGGCAAGACGAGATTCGTTCCACGACTCTCCGCTACAACAACAACTTGCATTTATATAGCGCACTCCATGCCAAACGGCATCTCAGAGCTGTCTCATTTCCATGCACATGTCTGGATAAATCAGTAGATCTCTTAAACCAGGCATAACCCTAATCAGATGGAATAGAAAATATTCTGCACCCACCCCCATTCTTTAACCTCTGAAGAGTGAGTATCTTTCACTGCATTACGCCAGCTCTTATGCTTTTTTATCTTGAATGGTCGTGCATGAAAATATCTCTCCCTCCCCCACACACACCTCCCCATGGGGGTGAATGAGCAATGCATGTCAGCTTGCCTTTCTGACTGAACTTCCTACTCATCTTCCACTTAACCGAGTGATTGCAAGGTTGTCGCCTTCTAAAGGGTTCATTCAATCAGCCAGTTTGAATGGAGCACCTGAAATCAACACAACACAATGTGTCTTTGCAAATTAAACCAAGCCTGTGGGAAATCTTCCCCGGTTTCAATGACAAGTGCTATTTGTTAAATGTTGAAACTTGCAGCCTGGAGTGTTCCTTCAAATGTTATTTCCATTCTCTGATCGACTGCCTCGTCGTACAGAATACATAATTGTTAAACAAAACCCTTCACTCACACCTCTCCTCCCACCCCTCTCTCTTTATCTCTCCTCCTACCCTTCCACAACTCCCTGACTGTGAGGTATAAGGTGACCCATTCCTAGGTATTCCGCCAATTTGTTTCTTGGATCAGCTGTTGGGACGGCACGCAAAGGACCTTCTTCCCATTGTTCGTTCCCTCTAGGTGGAGCACAAAGCCTTGCCAACCTCTGATATTTTCAGACTGTCTACCTCGCCACTCACTACAATGCACACAGCTTCAGCTGGGAAGACAGATGGATTATTGTTGCTCAATGACTTTCCAAGGCACCAGAAAGGGTTGTAAAATGAAAGACAGCATCATGTAACTGAGTTTCCGGGAGCTGTGAAGGGAAGCCAGGGGAATTAAACATGTTATTATTGTTCTAACTGTAGGAGACCGAAAGGAAAGCATATATTGAGAACGAGAGAGAGTTTATGCATTTGCAACTTAGTGGTTTATGTAACTGAGTGGTTTAGTGGACGGGGGGAGGTTCAATGTGCTGTACAGCAGTAGTACAATCCACGGCTGTTTGTGGGGATGCTGCTGTGCGCATTTGGCTACCATATTTCGCCCACACAATACACAGTTAATTCACTTCACAGTGCATTCTGTGAAGCGCCTAGAAAAGTCTCGAAAACATGATAAAGCGCTATAAACATATGCAAGAATTACTCTTATTAATAGTAGTAAGGGACAAGGTTGCTTGGGGAAGGTGCAAGCTGTGGTAAGATGTCTCCAGGAGAGAACAACAACAACAATTTACATTTATAGAGCACCTTTCACGTCGGGAGGACGTCCCAAGGCGCTGCACAGGAGGCGTGTGACCCGAGCTGGGAGGGGAGTGTTTGGGAAGGGGTGAAACACGAAGGGGAGGTAAAAGAGTTCGGGGTGGAACAAAAGGCACGATCGAAGAGGAAAGTCTTCAAACCGGCCTTGAAAGAGGAAAGGGAAGAGACGAAACGGAGGGATTGAGGGATGGCATTCCAAGATTGGTTGTGGGGTAGAGAATTGGACAAACAGTCCTTAGGAAGTCCTTGTGATCTTTGAGTGGTCAACTGAGAATGGCATTGGCAGAGATCTGATACAGATTGGCTGCCTGCTGTCTCACACATACACACACACACATCCCCCTCACCCCCCCCCCCCCCCAAGGAGACTAGGAGGAAAGAGGGAAAATAAGTGCAAATCATGTAGCCGACAATCCTAACTTTGAAAACCTTATTGCAGACCCAACTTTGAAAACCCATCCAGAGCTGTCGTCCCACCAACGACCGCTACCAAAAAAAAACACTCCACACAGCGCATAATTCAGGTATGTTTGCGCTTGCGTGGATTATCTTCCACCACCGTCAGTCTGTGTTGGGGACACACAAAAAAACATTGTCGTCACACAGAGGAACTAATAATAGGCCATGCAGCCCATCACATCCCATGGATCAATATGCTCCATTGTGAACTTTGCATAGCTCTGAGGCTCAGGAATGTCTGATGAACGTAATTGGTGAGGCAAGACATGGAAGTATTTGTTTGGACGAGTCTACTAGCATAAGGGACTGTAGGAACTTGCAACCCATGTGATAAATCAGTAACTGCAGCACTTCAGATTTTCGAGTTGGCAGATGTCCGGTGTGGTGAATGCAAACTCGGTTCACCCATTCACAAAGAAACGGGGACAGGAGTCTGTCAGGAAGCATAAGAGGGAAGTGAAACATGTCTGGGTGGGGTTCCTGCTTTATATAGGTTGGGGGTCATAATAGTCCAGAGGTTGGCAAGGACTTGATGGGCTTGAGACAGAGAGAGCCCCTCCTGCCCTCTTTGTGGTGACGTGTTCTATCATTGTGGCTGCATAGTTGACAAACCAATAACTGTTGGCAGTGACTTGTGTCCATTCTCTCAGTTATGTCTCCCAGGCTTGCTATGGACACCACCAGACCTTTCCATTGTCGTTTGCCCTCTTCCAGCTCACTGCCCATTGCTGCTTTTCCATTTAGGACTTTCTTGAATACAGTGTCAACCCAACCACCTCAGCTTTGACTTCCCACTCAGTCATTTTCTCCCTTGTTGGAATCCATTCCACTTCATCCCACCTGCGTCTCTGTCAACTCCAGCTGCCCTTCCATTTTCCATCCAAGTCTTTGTTGACTGCAGCTTTGGCCACCTGCTCAAGTCTTTTTGCAAGATGGATCCGCTCTCATTAGCCATTTTCCCCAAGTCCAAAGTTGATCATTTACCAAGACTGGCCCAAATCATCCTTTCTTGAACAAAGGGAGAGTCTTTTGAGTAGGAGCCAAGATGTCATCACACATCTGCTGCCTGATGAGCCAATAAGTGCCTGATGGCTGTAACTTAAAGCAATGTTTTGTTTAAATGTTAGTGCGTCATTTGAACTTTCTGAGACCCAAATTCCACTCACTCTGGCACTAGACATTTATTGTGCAAAAGATCAGGATTATTATCAGATCCAGTCGTTGATCCAGTTTCAAACTGGGACTAAACTTTCCAAATTTCTTAAGACAATTGTATTGTATTGGAGCTAAGACGAGTTGGAATTTCAGGCCCCCAACCTGTAAAATGTAAGAAAATCTGTTCAATGAATCAAGAGCACGACTGGACCTGAGCAAGTCCCATGTTTCGATAGAGTTGATGTCCACATTAGGCTGTGATTCTTGTAGATTTCATTGAAATGCGCACATAATCAAAGTCAATTCACTTTAAGGTATATTCTGTGAAGCGCTTTGAGACACAGTCTAGAAGACGTGAAAAGCGCTATATCAAATTCAAGGATTATTATTAACATTAAGGTGCTGTATCAAATACGAGTATTATTAAAATCTAAATTTCCAATGTATGGTTTGTTGCTAACACGTTTTATAATAAATTGCAGAAAGCCAAGCATGTTGCTAGTGATTTGTCTCTGTTGGCTACTTGTTAGACCTGACATGTTGAACTGTGATTTTTCAAAAGGTATTGGCTGGAATGAACGTTCATCCATCTGAGTTTGATGGAATTAAGCAGGAATTTAATGTGAAAGGATACCCAACCTTCTGCTACTTTGAGTAAGTTGCCATTGATCTGTGTAACATTCTCCACCTCATTTATTCTGGTCCATAGTGATTTCAATGCTTTTGTTTTCTGTTTTCTCAAGTGTCAACATTGCCATTTTAGCAGGTCAGTAGACACCTAAGTGTTCAAACTGAATGATCGATCCAGACCAGGTTCGATCTGCAGTCTGTGTTGAGTGTTAGTTACATTGGAAAAGGAACAGGTGTAGGCCATTCAGCTCCTGGAGCCTGTTCCACCATTCTATAGCCCCATATCCCTTGATACCCTGACCTAATAAGAATGTCAATTTGGGCTAATTTCAGCAAATTGAAAGATAAGACTTTGAAGGGTACTGCCCACAGTTCAGACGTTTTCAAGCTTGGCAAGTGGGCTAAACTGAGGTGGTTAGATGACGGCAAGCTTTGGTTTCATTATTATCCAGGCTGTAGAGGCAAGCAGCGACTGAGGCAGGAGAAGCACTTTGTCTTGAGGATTCAGGGAAAGAACAGAGTCCCGTAAGGTAATAGTTAGAGCACTCACCTCCCAAGCGAGAGAATACGGGTGTGATTCCTGGGTAGAGCAAAACGGTGGGCAAGTTTTCTTACTCCACATTCCTCTGTTTATCTAGCAGTAATTGATTGTTAACTGTTTGGGGGATTGCTTTCCCCAGGGGTAGTAATCCCTTCAAAAAAGGTAATAAAAAATATAATTTGGTCACTCAATTCAAGACTAATTATGGGACACTGCTAGGTGCAATTGGCTGCTGCGTTTTGCTCACAAAATACAGTCAGTACAGTTTACAGTATATCCTGTGAAGCGCTTGGAGACGTCTCGAAGACGTGATAAGGCGCGATATGAAAAGCAAGCATTATTATCATTATCAGACGAATACTTTCGACCAGTAGAAGACGAATTCAGTAATGTGTTTCAACATAGTGCAGATGTGGGGGGAAAAAACAAAGGGCAGTGTGGGGTATACTTGTAATTTGGGAAGAACTGGAGGAAGGTTCGTAGGAGAGATCAGCGATGGATCTATTGAATGGCACTGATACAGAAAGATGGCTAGAGCTCAGGGAAGAATGCAAGAGATTAATTTCGATGCTTAAAAAAAATTATATGTGTTTTACGAGACGATCCTGCTGGGGGAGGGGAAATCGGTGGTGAATTTGAAATAAAATTTCACCTGGTTTGATTGCGTTGTTAATCTCATTAAAGCAAGAAGATATTTAGATTAATCCGCAAAGTGCTTTGTCTTTGGATAAATGTCTCCTCATCTCCCCTCTGGATCTTTTGCCAATTATCTTAAAACTATGTCCTCTGGTGACCGACCCAACCACCAGAGGAAACAGTTTCTCCTCAATTACTCCATCAAAACACCTCGTAATGTTGAGCACCTCTATTGAATTTTCCCATTTATGTTTGATGCATTTTCTGTTCTTTCCTGCAAGTGTTGGACTGGGTTGAGAGCAAGATCTGGTTTGACTGTGAATCTTTTTGACCCCATCTCTCCCATCCTCGCCCGACTTTATTGGCTCCCCATCATCCAGAGGATCCAATTCAAACTCCTGGTCCTCACATTCAAAGCCCTCCACGGCATGGCCCCACCCTAAATCCGTGACCTTGTAACCCCCTTACCTGCCCGCCCCCTCCACTCAGCCGGCTCTGGCTTGTTTCCTGTCCCCCAACCCACTGCCCCACCATTGCCGGGTGAGCCTTTAGCCACACTGCCCCCAATCTCTGGAAATCCATCCCGCAGTCCCTTCACCTCGCCCTCTCCCTGGCCTCCTTCAAGTCCCGCCTCAAGACCCTCCTCTTCGATGGTCCCATTGGCAACTCCTAATCCCCTCCCCCTTCCTAACCCTCTCCGTCCCCAGCTCGGGCTGAAACAATGACCGTCCAGCGCCTTGGGATGTCCTCCTGACGTGAAAGATGCTGTACAAGTATAATGTTGTTGTTGTCACCTCCCCTCTCCCCCTAGCTGAGAGCCAGACACTACCACTGTCAAGGGTTCCGGAATGCTACCCCCATGTGAATGGCGCAATATAAATACAAGTTGTTGTTGTATTTCAGCCTTTGTAAGCTACAGTAAAGTAATATTAGACTTAGGGTGGATTCCCTTGCTAATGAACTTTTTATCGTTCCCCCCATCTCTCCCACCCTCTCTCCTGTTCTGTTTCACAGCAAGGGAAAGTTTCTGTTTAACTTTGAAAACTACGGTGCGACAACCCAAGATTTTGTTGAGTGGATGAAAAAGTGAGTAAGATTGAATGCCGCAAGTCCAAAGCAAATTACATGTGCTTCATCTTCCAATGTTTCTGGCTTGAGTACAATGGAAGATTTCTTTTTGGTGCTCGGAGGCTATTTAAGTGCAGCCGAAACATAAATACAGAGCGCTGACACTATGAATCCTTGTAAACCAGCCGTCAGCCTAATTATCTCAGGCACGTTTTAATAGCTCATTGTGTTTAAACTACTTTACTCTCATTATAACAAGTGTCCCGTCTCTTGACCTAATCAAATCTCTGCCAGTAATTTACTGGCAGCACTATAGATCATCTTGGAGTTATTCTACAATGCCACATAGAGAATCCAGTATTAAGATCGAGTATTAAGAGTGGTTGAATGATATGCAGAAGGGGCTTCATTTGGCCACTCAATCCACTACTGTGTGTGGGACACTGCTGTGCACAATTGGCTACCGTGTTTCGGCCACAAATATATAGTTAATTCACTTTACAGTATATTCTGTGAAGCGCTTTGAGATGTCAATAAGATGTGAAATGCGCAATATCAAAGGCAAGGAATACTATTATTATTATAACTGCTGTTTCTCGTTTTCTTTCCTGTGTGTAAATTTACTTTTCTCTTTCTTTACAAGTCCTCAACCCCCGCAGCCAAAGGCCCTGGAGGCTCCTTGGGCAGAACAAGACTCTGCAGTCTTCCACCTGACGGATGAAAGCTTCGATGCCTTTGTGAATGAGCACCCATCAGTCCTGGCCATGTTTTACGCTCCCTGTAAGTTTCATCCCAAGATCAAAAGTCCGTTGTGTCTATTACCATTCGGTATTCAAGCGTTCACCCTCTCTGGCCTCATCCATTGCCTCCTTCAAGCCCCCTTCTCAAGTTTTTCCCCTTGGACCGCACCTTCAATCACCCTCCTACCCCCACTCTCCCTGCCCTCCACCCCCACCTGATCCCAACCCCAGCTTGGGTGCAAATCCCTGACCGCCCAGCGCCTTGGGACGTCCTCCCGACATGAAAGGCAAGCGCTGTGTAAATGTAAGTTGTTGTTGCGTAAATGTATTCTGTAAGAGGGTATTATTGAGACTCAGCACTTTAGTGGCTTAGTGATTTATTAATTGCAAATTCACTTTGACACTTGCATTGTGCCAGTGCCATCTCCTTTCACAGTGAATTACAAGAGTCCCTTTGGTCAATCGCAACTACAATCGTCCTCCCGACGTGAAAGGCACTCTATAAATGTGATTTTGTTGTTGTTGTAACCATGTTTCGTACTGATGCGCCCAGACACTTATGTGCACATTGCCTCCTAAAGCATGAGTCTTCAGACTCTTCTGCAAAGATTCGGGCTATTTTGATTATCGCTGATTGTTTTGGATTTTACCATTTAAAACTGGAAGGGAAGGAAGTAAGTTGCATTTTCTTTTCGATTGTGCTTTCGGTCACCTTTTTCTCCCTCCCCTTGGCTCGGCCCTGGGATATGCTATTGTGAAGCGCTCTGAGACACCGTCTGACATGGAGAGGGCACTGCATAAATCCAAGTTGTTTTTGTTGTTGCATTTAGCGGCTTCATGCAGTTTAGCCATCCCAGAGCCCTTGATAGTGGCGAAGACTGACATTGATTTGATCTGGTTTTATTGCATGAAGACCTAACTTTGCTGCTTAGAACCACGGCCAGGTAGAATGCAGCCCAGGTTCTGAATGGGCGCTGGAACAAACATAGTCTGTTTTCACTGAAATAGAGAAGGTTAAAAAGTGGGAGGTGGAAAGATTGAATGGAGAGCTTCAACACCCATTAAAGGCTTTGAGCGAATCAATGAACAGGGGACAGAAGGTCAGGATTGTCACTAGAAGAGTGAAAGGAAGGGAGGTGTGGAGGAATCTTAAGAGAGGTGCAGCTCATTGGAGGCTGCCTGTGCTCCAAGGCTTAACATACTATACTTGCCAAATAGGCAATCTACACAAAGCGAGGTGGTTGGGGAAATCCGCAGATGTTTGACGGGGATCTTAAATCACTCACTGACAGGTTGTTTCGTTGTTGATGTGTAGAAAGCGGCATGTCTTGAATAATTTATACTTGAATAACCCATTCAGGGTACACAATGCATAATGTATTTTTATTATACCGCAATACATATTTCCGACAGCTTTTTTTTAAAAAAAGGCAAAAATGGCAGCTGGTCTAAAACAATAACAGCTTGCGTTTACACAGCGCCCCTCATGCAGGGTAGGTCTCTGAGCACGCTTGACAGTGGCGGAGCACAGCGCTGAGCGGTGGGGGAACATAGGTATGGTCAAAGAGGAAGGACTTCAGGCACTACCTGAAGATGTGGAAGGAGGGGGCAAGGCAGGGAATAGAGGAAGAGTGTTGCGGAGTATCGGGGTGCAGCGCGGTCACCGCTGGTGGAATGGAGGGCACAGGGACAAGCGGGAGGCCAGAGCCAGTCGAGCGGAGGCAGTGGGTAGCGGGTTGTGTGGGTGTAGGGGGGGTAAGAAGTTGGAAGAGGTTGAAATGATTTGAAGATTAAGTTTGCATTCTAGATGCAAAGTCAAAGATTACAACCACAAAATTACACTTGTATAGCGCCTTTCACATCAGGAGGACGTCCCAAGCCACTGGACAGTCATTGTTTCAGACCCGATCTGGGGACAGGGAGGGTGAAGGGAAAGGGAGGAATTTGAAGTGGCCAATGGGGCCGTCGAATAGGAGGGTCTTGAGGTGAGACTTGAAGGAGGCCAGGGAAGGGGCGAGGCGGAGGGACTGCAGAATGGAGTTCCAGAGGTTGGGGGCAAATTGGCTGAAGGATCGCCTTCAATGGTGAGGCGGGTGGTTCAGGGGACATGAGCAGGCCAGAGCCTGCTGAGCGGAAGTGCGCGGCCGGGTTGGTAGGGGGTTAGGAGGTCGCGGATGTAGGGTGGGGCGAGGCCATGAACGGCTTTGAAAGTGAGGACCAAAATCTTGAATTGACTAGGTAACTTCACTTGAAGGCATTTGTGAGGGCTCTCACTCTTCCACTGGTCAAGGCCACTGATCATTGACATAGAGGTCAGGTCGCAAGTTACATAAGCTGTGTCTTGCATACACTTGGGAGACAGCCCAATCCCCAGCTGTTTTGGTCCACCTTGTTCCTTGCGGCTGAAAAGAGACTGAGCAGTAGATTGTGTTTCGCTGGTGCTAATTGGCATTAATTAACATTCCATCAGTTAGACCGGTCAATAAACAAGTGTGCTCGTCAACTGCTGACACGATTAGTTGACGACTTGTTGGTAAAAAACAATGCTAGGTGATATAGCTCTTCCATTCTCCCTCGCTGTGTACGTCAATCCCACTTACTGCCGAAAAACCACAGCAAGCAACAAGGGAATTTCTTAATCAAATTTGGTCTAATTTATCGGATGTACCTTGGAATAATCCAGCAGCACGGCAACAGGTTGGAGAGAATCTGGTTGAATAATTGGATTTGCAAGCCTCAAATTAGGGTGGAAAGAGCCAAACGATTGTATGCCCCCACCCACTCGAGTTACTCCGCTTTACGGTGTGTATCCTGCAAAGCGCTTTTGAGATGTCTCAACGGTGCGATAAGGTGCTCCTATCAAATGCCAGGTTGTACACCACCAATTTGTTCCTCTGCCATTGCAGGGTGCGGTCACTGTAAGAAGATGAAGCCAGACTATGAAGAAGCTGCCGAATTGCTGAACACAGACGACAATGTAAGAAAATGGCAATCTTTGCATATCTTCGACCCACTTTAGCATTAATCCTGGCCCATTTAACGGGCTACTCGTTTCATCTCTAGTGTTTGTACAATGTCCGGGGGTGTTATGCTTCAAAGCGCTCTCGTTACTCTGGTAGAATAATCCTGAAACAACCTAATTTAAAAAAATAAATTCAAATTGTGTTACCAAAACCAAATTGTTCTACTACTTAAATAAAAGGCTGCGGGTCAGGGTTCCTTAACAAGGCCAACTTAACAAAGCAGCATTCCTTTTTGGAACCACCCAACCCCAAGCTAACTACACTTAATGCTCATCACCAGAAATCCAAACACATCTTCACTTCATAATATATTCTGTGAGGCGCTTTGAGATGCCTCATCGACGCAATAAGGTGCTGTATCTAATGCAAGGCTTATCATTATCATTCAGTCCATCTCTTTGTATCATCGCTGTTCATTTTGGTAGCCTATCTGCCGAACAAAAAGTGTCATCAACAAAGAATTGCATTTGGAGTCTTAATTTGGTATATTCTCCCAAAGGCATCTGTTGTGCTACTCAGAATTTCTGGTGTGTGAAACTCGCAGCGAAAACCTTGAATCCCGACACAGCCAGCCGTTTGCATCCGAGGCATCCGAGGCATTCTCTTCCCAGCTTTGCCAGCTTAGATTTGCTGTGTGTGAATCTTACTACAGTACATTGTTCGTGGAATATAGTAGGTTTGTTCTCCTGCTCAGTTTGTAAATTAGATTGGAATCAATGTCAAAGCTCATGCATGCGTGCTTTTTATATGTGGAGTTGCTTCAGTCATAGTGGTTCGTGAGCTTGCCTTAATAAAAATAATAATCCTTGCATTTGATATAGTGCTTTTCATGTCTTCTAGACATCTCAAAGTGCCTCAAAGGATATGCTGTAAAGTGAATTGACTATATTTCTGGGCGAAACGCGACAGCCAATTGCGCACAGCAGCGTCCCCACAAACAGCCGTGGATTGAAAAGACCAATTTATATATTTTTTTGGAGGGATTATTATCAGGTGTGTGTGTATGTTTGGGGAGTAAGGAAACTTGCCCAAGGTTTCGCCTGACCTGCCTGGATTTGAACACAGGTCTCACGCCTGTAAGGGAGTACTCTAACCACTGAGCCGCAAGATTTGATTGCCAGTTGGGGTAAGTTTCCTTACTCCATACCCAGCACCCTGTTTACCCTAGCAGAAAGTAGGGACCGAGTTCTTAATCGATTGGTGGATCACTTTCCTGGGATAATAATTCCTCCAAAAAGAACAACCAAACAAAAGAAATGTGGTCACTCAAATCCATGACCATTTGTGGGACACTGCTGTGCACATTTGATTGCTGCATTTAGCCCACCAAATGTACAGTCAATTCACTTTACAATATATAATAATATTTGAAGAGATTTGAGACATCTCAAATGGTATGATAAGCCACTATATCAAATGCAAGGATTATTATTGTATGTTTAACGTCTTTTCCTTCCCCTCCCTCCCTCCCTCCCTCCCTCCCTCCGTCCCTCCCTCCGTCCCTCCCTCCCTCCCTCCCTCCCTCCCTCCCTCCCCTTCCCCTTATTGCCCTCCGTTCTTGTCCCAGAGCCCAGGAGTTTTGGCTGCAGTTGACGTCACAACTCACAAGAACTTGGGAGAGAAGTATCAGATCACTGGATTCCCCACACTGAAGTACTTTGAAAACGCACAAGAGAAATACACTCTACCACACCTACGGACCAAGGATAAGATCATCGAGTGGCTCCACAAGTATGTTCTCCCTATTATTCTGCAGAACAGCAATGTTTCCTTGGAGTCCTATAGCTCAGTGGTTAGAGCACTCGCCTTACAAGCGTGAGACCTGTCTTTGAATCCAGGCAGGTCAGGGTGAAACCTTGGGCAAGTTTGCTTACTCCACACACGCACCTGATAATAATCCCTCCAAAAAAACACAACAATAAAATTGGTCATTTGAATCCACGACTGTTTGTGGGGACGCTGCTGTGCGCAATTGACTGCCGCGTTTCTCCCATAAGTATACAGTCAATGTACTTTACAGTATATTCTGTGAAGCGTTTTGAGACGTCTAGAAGACGTGAAAAGCGCTATATCAAATGCAAGGATTATTATTATTATAACTCATAAATAATCAGTGTTGAATGTCTTGAAGCAGAAGAGTAATGTGGTCTTAAGAGCTTTGTCACTCGCTGCAAGTTGCTCGAGTGGTGGAAGGCCCCTAGTCTTACAAGTCAGACTCATTCTCGTGGTGAACAAAGGTTCCTTTTAGAGGCTTGGAATACATCCTTCCTCCATAGTAAAGCAAAAGTAATTTGGTTTACTCAGTCCGCGACTGTTTGTGAGACACCACTGTGTGTAATTGGCCACCTCATTTTCGCCCACAAAACCATGCAGTTGATTCACTTTGCAGTACATTCTGCAAAGTGCTTTGAAATAGCTCAACGATGCGGTAAGGCGCAAGATCAAATGAAATGATTATTATTATTATCATTCGGCTGTGCTGAAAGGAAACGCAGCATCTTGACGTAAGATAATGGATTTGCTTTGAGCTCAGCGCTCTGTGTGTCTGGGGCTGTGTGTGGCTCTTCGCTGCCTTGTCAGCAATGAGATGGTTGTATGTGGTAAACTCTCAGAGGAGAGTTTGAGTTTGCCCAGCCTCTCATTGTCCTTGGTGGTTCACGGGGGTGATATTGATGGGCTCCCTAATCCCGTGCAATTGCTCCACACCAACAACTGGAGCTCTGGCTGCAGATAAAACGGCTCTGTCAGTCGCCGTGTCAATCACCGTGAGCCACAGTGAAACTAATTACCTCTAATCTGACACATTAGCGACAAAGGACGGGGGAGGGAAATCTGTGGTAGTCTAACCCTTAATTAAATGGTTCAATTCCCAAAGCTAGATTCAGTCTGGTTTTCTGCGTCAAACCACATAGCAGTGCAGGGAATGCATGAAAAGCCATGTTGTTTCCTCGTTATCTATAATAATAATAATCCTGGGGTATATACAGCGCCTTATCAACTCGTTGAGAATCTCAAAGCGCTTAATAATCCTTGCATTTGATATAGCGCTTTTTCACATTTTATCGACATCTCAAAGCTTTTCACAGAATATACTGTAAAGTGAATTTACTGTATATTTGTGGGCAAAACGCCACAGCTAATTGCTCACAGCAGTGTCCCCCCAAAACATACATGGATCGAAATGACCAATTTTTATAATGGTTTTTTTTGGACGGATTATTATTAGGCATGTGTATGTGGAGTAAAGAAACTTGTCCAATGTTTCGCCCTGATCTGGCTGGATTCGAACACAGGTTCAAATTTTTTTCTTTTATGTGGCCTTTCCTTTGTTGGAGTTAGAGAGTCATAGAAGATGTTTGTCTCATTGAAGCTTTGCGGTTTCCTGCTTGGTCATAGAATGCTTGTAAGGCGAGTGGTCTAACCACTGAACTACAGGAGCTCCACTGTAAAGTGAATTGACTGTATATTTTGTTTGCTCTGGTAATGGATAAACACCAGCGGACATGTTAATGTCAGCGCAAGAAAAACAACAACTACAACAAAATTACATTTGTGTAGAACATTCCTTTCCACCTTCTGATTCCGTTCATGTTATAATAAATACCTGGTAATAATAATTCTTCCCTTTGATATAGCGCTTTTCACGTGTCTCAAAGCGCTTCACAGAATATACTGTAAAGTGAATTGACTGTATATTTGTGGGCGAAATGTGGCAGCAAATTGCGCACAGCAGCTTCCCCACAAACAGCCATGGATTGAATGACCATATTATTTTTTTGAAAGGATTCTGACCCCCAGAAAGTGATCCACCAATCGAATAGCAACCGGGTTCCTACTAACTACTTACTGCTGGTTACACAGAGGCGTGTGGAGTAAAGAAACTTGGCTAAGGTTACTCCCTGACTGGGAATTGAACCACTCACTTGCTTGCGCTCTAACCAATAGGCTAGAGGACTCTACGCGAGTGAAGGGTGTCTGTTCAGAAACCTCAATGTGTTTATAAGAGATATATGGCTGGCAACAAAATGCTTAACTGCATTACTCTGGACGGAATATATGTATGAAAATAAGTAGCCCGATTCCCGATCTAATGATGCACTTGACATTTTCTGCTGAGGGCTGTGAATGCAGGCAGATTAAGTCAGTTTCTTGCTGTTGACGGTTATGGATGGAGTGACCTTAGTGTGTAGGAGTTAGTGCAGATAATAGTAGGTGATCTCACTTGGATGATTCACCTGTCGCTTCTAAATTTTTTTCTTTTATGTGGCCTTTCCTTTGTTGGAACAGAGCAGAGCCATAGAAGATGTTTGTCTCATTGAAGCTTTGTGGTTTCCTGCTTGGTCATAGAATGTGGAGCTCCTGTTGCTCAGTGGTTAGAGCACTCGCCTTACTAGCATGAGAGCTGTGTTCGAATCCAGGCAGGTCAGGATGAAACTTTGGGCAAGTTTCCTTACTACACACACACATACATGATAATAATCCCTCAAAAAAAAACAATAATAAAATTGGTCATTTTCAACCTACGGCTGTTTGTGGGGACTCTGCTGTGAGCAATTGGCTGCCACGTTTCGCCCACAAATATAGTCAATTCACTTCGTAGTATATTCTGTGAATCGCTTTGAGACATCGATAAGCTGTGAAACACGATATATCAAATGCAAGGATTATTATAATTATAATATCAAGTTGAGATTTTCTTTTTGATTTGTATTTTTTTGGTGGTCGTTGCTTTCTTTGATATTACTTTTATTGCGTTTTTAGCAAGTGAGCGTGTTCTGCACGCGTTTAGATAATATTGTATTTTTATAATCCTATTTCCTCACCTTTACCCCATATACCTCATTCCCCTTACTTTCCAATTATCTGTTTGGCTCCTGTTAAAACATTCCAATTGATAATGTATACTACAATATTTTCCATGTCCACACAGAAGTTTTGAGTTGAGTAATGGAAATCTTTCTCTTGCAATACTCAACCAACCCTTCCACTCTCTTTGCTGTTATTGAATCAAAGAGGACCTGAAACTCTGAAACACTCTACCTGTATCCCTACGCCTTGCCCCTTCTTTCCTTCCTCATCTTCAGAGCACATACTTTGAATGTTGGGCAATTTGGCATAGTGTTTCTGGGACGCTGCCCTGCGTGAGTTGCACTATATAAATGCAAGTCCTTGTTATTGTTGAATGCCAGGAGGGCTAAATAAAATACCATGATTCGGGTGATAGTGCCACCTGCTTAGCCTCGTAGCCCAATTCAGTGTCAATCGATTTGACTGTATACTAATCAAAAACTCGAGACTGAGCGAGGTGTTGGGTTGCTTCCTTTGGTACCAAAGTACTGTAATTGGACAGCTGATGGGTCTAATTGACTGTAGCCTTTCAAGAATGTAAATTGGGACTTGCTGATGAGCCTATCAAACCAATTGGTTAACACCGAAGGGCGCTGTGTAAAAATGCAAGTTGTCACTACCGAATGAAGGTAACATGTTCTTTGCTCCATCTTTACTGTAGCCCGCAAGCCCCCCCTCCCCCCGAGCAGTCCTGGGAAGAGCAACAGAGCAGCGTCAACCATCTTGGATTCGAAGACTTTAAGGAATTCCTCAAGAAAAAGAAACATGCCCTGGTGATGTTCTACGCACCGTGTAAGTTTGTGTGTGCAACTACAACGTATTGTTGTAATAATAATAATAATTGCATTTTTGATATAGCGCATTTTCACGACTTCTAGACTGTGTCTCAAAGTGCTTCACGGAACATACTGTAAAGTGAATTGACTGCATATTTGTGGGCGAAATGCGATAGGCAATTGCGCACAGCAGCGTCCCCACCAACCGTGAATTCAAATTTCATTATTGTCTTGTTTTTTGGGAGGGATTATTATCAGGTAGGTGTGTGTGTATGTGTGGAGTAAGGAAACTTGACCAAGATTTCGCCCTGACCTGAGGCCCAATCTGCCTGTTCAGGTGGACTTTAAAGATCCATTCGTGACACTATTAGAGAAGAGAATTATTAAAAAGTTGGGCAGGGCCTTGGAATCAAAGCACAGGCACAACAACGTTTCCCTTACAAAATCTACAGTCACTACATTTTACAGGATATCCTTGTGAGGCGCTTTTCGACATCTCAACGATACAATAAGACACTATATCAGAACTAAGTATTGGACTCCTGTAGCTCAGTGGTTAGAGCACTCGCCTCACAAGCGTGAGACTTGTGATCGAATCCAGGCATGTCAGGGCAAAACTTTGGGCAAGTTTCCTAACTCCACACACATACACACACATATAATAATCCCTCCAAAAGAAATCAATAATAAAATTGGTGGGGACAGCGCTGTATAAAAAATGCAAGGATTATTATACAGTATACTGTTACAACAACTGATGGTGTTACATAATCTGCTAGTTCTGTTTTTGCTATCGTGCTGAGTATTTTCGGAATGACTGTAGTCTCAATCTACTCCATCCCTCAGTGAATGCACATATCCTGTTCTAAGTAACCGCAATCCGCATATGTATTTGTTTTAAAGAGAAGCGCAGCTGAATCAATAACGAACCCCTTCAACCATGGAGAGTCTGGTGTGAATGCCCGTGATAGTCCCAGTGGGTCCTAGTTCTACTCTGTAGTGATGCTGAACTGCTGTTGACCTAAGCAGAATATGTGGAGAGTATTATTTCTTTTTTTTAGACAGACTATTTTGTTCATTAACTGACGCTGTAGCATTTGTAGCTGTTCACATTCCAGTGGTGCAGTGGAGTCCTGCGGAGTGGAGTGGTTAGAGTGAGCGCTTGCCTGGCAAGCGAGAGGGACCTGGGTTTGATTCTTAGCCAGGATGAAACCTTAGCTAAGTCTCCCTTACTCCACACGTTTCTGGTTACCGAGCAGTAAGTAGGGACCTGGTTGTTAGTTGATTGTCAAATCATTTTACCAGGGTAAGATTCCCTTCAAAAGAAATAGTGTGGTCACTCAATCTATGACTGTGTATGGGACAATTGGCTGCCACATTTCGCCCACAAAATATACAGTCAGTTCGCTTTACGGTATATTCTGTGAAGTGCTGTGAAACGTTGTTGCAGTACCTTATCAAGTGCAAAGTTTATTGTAATTGTGTTATTAGTTCTAAACCTTAATTTGTAGCACTATGATGCACTCACCTCCTCCAAACTGGCTGGGGAATACTAAGGCTCTTAGCGTCAATAAGAGATTCTTTAAAAGAGGTCCAACTAAGCTGCTTAACAGGCTTGGAGAAAGTAATAGTTTTACGTAAGCCAGGGCAATGGGACAAGGGGGCACGGGGTCAAGGGTCTGAAAGGGAAGTTTAGCACAGACACCCTGAAGTGGTTCTTTACTTGAACACGTAATAATAATAATCCTTCAAAAAAAACAATAATAAAAATTAGTCATTTCAATCCACGACTGTTTGTGGGGACGCTGTTGTGCGCAATTGGCTGCCGTGCCGTGTTTCATCCACAAATATACAGTTAATTCATTTTACAATGTATTCTGTGAAGCGCTTTGAGATGTCTAGAAGACATGAAAAGCTCTCTATCAAATGCAAGGATTATTATTATTATTACTTTGCCTGGGACTGTGTTATTAGACAGGGATTTGTAGATCATTGGGACTTATTCAATAACTTGAGTCTGTTTTGAGAAGGCAGCTGGGTGGTACTGTATTTCTGAAAGCATAAGATTAAATAGGCCTTTTTTTAATTCAAACATTTTGGGGATAATACAATCATCTTAATAATAATAATAATCCTTGGATTTGATTTAGCGCCTTATCATGTTGTTGAGACATCTCCAAACCACTTCACATAATTTATTGCAAAGTGGATTGACTGTGTGTGTTTTTTGGGGGTGAAACTGGGTGGCAGCCAATTGAGCACAGCAGCAGGGTTAAGAGAAGTTGAGTGGGAGGATTCTCTGTCCCCCAGTAACTGCTCTACCCTTCCAAGTCCTGCCAATGAGCCAGGCTGGGCTGTGGCTGTCATCAGCAGAGCCGTCTGGCTCAGGAACCAGACTAGAGACCGGCATGCACGGCTGGCTTAATTCCAACATTGCATTGCTAAACACATCACCTTCTTGAGTGCCACGTTGAACTGCCTGCCTGAGCTGCGGGATTTTATTACTGGATAAAGCAATCTGCCAATTGTTAAAGAGGAACCAAGTGAATTTTGGAATGCTGAGGGTGTCTTTCTGTCGGTTGAATTGCGAGCGTCTTGTGTTATCTTGATTTTGAAGGTGCCACGTTTTTGTTACAAGCAATCAACGGGTTTCTGATTTCATGTAACTCTCAGTCAAGGAGACCACAGCAGTAACTAGCTGGAGTCGTTGTCGATGTAGTTACTTCTCTGTAAATTCTTGCATTGTTACGTGTACAATGGAGGGCAGGGAGAGTAAGATGCCATTAGCTGAAGTCCTCTTTTCATCCAATTCCATAGCAATTCATTAGTTTAGTTAGTGACTGTAGATTTCATATAGTGCGCTATATGAATGCATGTTGTTGTTGTATAGTTGTAATAATAATAATACTTGCATTTGATAGTGCATTTCACATCTTATCGACGTCTCAAAGCGCATCACAGAATATACTGAATTATATGAATTGACCCTATATTTGTGGGCGAAACGCACCAGCCAATTGCACACAGCAGTGTCCCACAAACAGTTGTGAATTAAAAATGACCAATTTTTTTTTATTGTGGGTTTTTTGGACGGATTATTAATAGGCATGTGTGTGTGGAGTAAGAAAACTTGCCCTGACTCGCCTGGATTCAAACACAGGTCTCATGCTTGTAAAGGCAAGTGTTCTAACCACTGAGCTACAGGAGCTCCATAAAATCTATGTCTCCTGGTTACTGACCTACCTGCCAGTGGAAACAGTTTCTCTGTGACGGATGACGTTCCCAGCTTTACCTCTTTCTCGAGTCCCCAACAGTGGGGCCAGGATGGAGTGAGAAGCAGGGGGATAAAAGTGAAGTGGAAAGTCGAATAAAATTAGCCTGGAGTGAAATTCCTCTTTGACATATTATCATTCAAAGCTCAGAGGTCTGACTGTCAAAGCTGTCATTCATATGCAAATAACTCCTCAGGCGGCTTGAACACTACGGTCTCTGCCGGCAGAGATATAGTACTCTCATACACACAGACCAGCACAATTACGATTCAAGGTTTCAAACTGTAGTCTCAGACCAGAATCGTTCCCCCCCTCGTAGAAGAATTCTAAGCTTTGCCAGGTGATGGACAAAGGTGGCGTCATCTTAAAAGTAGAGTCCGGCCATTTAAGAATGAAATTAATAATAATAATAATCCTTGGATTTGATGCAGCACTTTTCACATCTTATCAACGTCTCAAAGCGCTTCACAAAATATACTGTAAAGTGAATTGACTATATTTGTGGGCAAAACGCAGCATGCAATTGGCACAGCAGCGTCCCTACAAACAGTCGTGGATTGAAATGACCAATTTTTTTTATTATTGTGTGTTTTTTGGACGGATTGTTATTAGGCGTGTGCGTGTAAGGAAACTTGCCCAAGCTTTCACCCTGATCTGCCTGGATTTGAACACAGGTCTCATGCTTGTAAGGCGAGTGCTCTCACCATTGAGCTACAGGAGTTAAGGCCACCTCCTGTCCCTGCAAAGGCAGAGGAACCAGAGTTCCTTGGGACGTCCACCTGGTGTGAAAACCACTGCGCAACTGTGTGTTGTCATTACTGAGAGAGTCTGGCAGTATTTGCAGTTAAATCGAGGCTGCTTAAGCGAGCTACTGGAGAGCGCGCTGGAAGGAAAAGGTTGAGTTCAGTGCATCCGGGACAGAGAGAAAATTGTCGAGGCAATAAAACCCTCGAGGTACGATTAAGCCATGAGAAAAATTCATTGGTGATTAAAGCCCGCATGAAAACCAGAACCGTGCCTGATTTCCAGTGCACCGTTAGTCACCACAGGGAAACATCCCTTGCAAGTTGACTTGAAGCCCAGAAACACAACTGATAGTAAGGAGCGGGAAGATCAAGCCTGGAAAGTTCTTCCCCCCCCCCCCCACCCCACCCCGGCTCGCCTGAGGAAAGTGGCGTTAGCTGGTACAAAGGAAATAAATAGTCCCTCAAGCAAGCAAGTAGCATCCGCCTATTCATTCCTGTCTCCTGTCCTCATTATTTTCCTTTCTCTATCTTCCCTCTGCACCTGGCTGGCGTTGTGCCCTGTCTCAACTCTTCTCTCCTCCCGCTGACGAGCTCCTTATCTACAAACCCAGTCAACTTCATTCCTCTCCCTCCCCCTCTCTCATTTTTTTCACCACCCCGGAACTCGTTTCCTCCAGTTCCAGATCGAATTAACGATGAGCGCGAAGTTAATTTAGGCGAATTTTTGTATATTTTTTTTAATTCCACTTGTCCCGGCAAGGAGTAATTCAGCCTGTGTCTGCCACTACCCTAGCCAGATGCCTCTCTCCATAGAAATGGGGGATTGCCTTGACAATACAGGTTAATATAGGTACCCTCGACAAATTGGATAACGAAAGATGCGATGCTAGCGGAAGAGATATAGCTTAGCAACTCAGAGCAGGGCAGTTGACTGAGTCCCCAGTTCAGCTTCAAGCTCCGCCACTGTTAAGTGCTCCAAGATACAAGGGTGCCAAATAATAATCCTTGCTGTTTCTGTAAAGGCAGAGAAACATTGCCTTGGGACGGTGGGGGGTTGGGGGTAGAGTTGTGAGGCGGTGCGTTAGGCTGGACCAATGTTACACACCTTCTGCGCCTTCGTGGCGTAAACAATAACAACAACTTGCACTTATATGGAGTACTGTAGCTCAGTGGTTAGAGCATTCGCCTCACAAGCGAGAGACCTGGGTTCGATTCCTGGTCAGGGCGAAACCTTGGACAAATTTCCTTACTTCACACACCTCTATTTACCCAGTAGTAAGTCGGAACCCAATTGTTAGTCGATTGCTCAGAGCACTCGGTTTACAAGTGTGAGACCTGTGTTTCGAATGGAGGCAGGACAGGGAGAAACTTTGGGCAAGTTTCCTTACTCTACATACACATACACACACACATTCCTAATAATAATCTGTGAAAAAAAATAATTGTTCATTTCAATCCACGACTGTTTATGGGGACACTGCTGTGCGCAATTGGCTGCTGCGTTTTGCCTACAAATATACAGTCAATTCACTTTACAGTATATTCTGTGAAGCGCTTTGAGACAGTCTAGAACACGTGAAAAGCGTTATATCAAATGCAAGGATTATTATTATTAACAGGTATTTATTATAACATGAACCGAATCAGAAGGTGGAAAGGAATGTTCTACACAAATGTAATTTTGTTGTGGTGGTTGTTGTTGCTCCTGCGCTGACATTAACATGTTCGCTGATGTTTATCCATCACCAGAGCACCTCACTGCGTCCAGCTCATATCTTGTTAAGTCGGGAGTTGTTCAACTGTTGGTGGTGTTTTTGGGTGGTCAGAATAGGTTGTAATCTGCAGGTGGACAGATTACAGCTGCACAGTAAGTAGATTCTTCAAATGGATTACAGGTTCACCCGACAAGATTTACGGTCACCGATAAGAGGAGGACAGGTTCAGCAGAATAAATAGATGAAACCTGGGCAGGGATTAGCATTGCTCGCGAATCTGTCATGATAAGGGCTGTAGGAGCTGGGCTCAGCGTCCGTGGGTAAACAAGGCCTGATCTCAGAATTAAACAGTGAAGGATCAACCTCAGTCACGATCACTGCTTACAATCAATATCCGTTCGGGTTTGATGCATGACATCTCCGTGTTTGTCTCCCGACTTCAGCCACACATCAGGGAAAGGTGATTGCTTAATATAATTACCGCAGTTTGGCAAGGCAAATTCTCTCTCTCTCTGGGATGTCACAAAGTGGGTAGCGCGTTTGTGCCCAGATGAAAGAGAAAGATGTGATTTATATATTCATTTTGTATATATATATATATATGGGTCTTAATTGCACCCAGAATGTTAGCCCAAGTTCAATATACAGTATCTATTATATAATAATAATACACCTTGCATTTGATATGGCGCTTTTCACGTCTTCTAGACGTCTCCAAGTGCTTCAAGGAATACACTGTAAAATGAATTGACTGTATACTTTGTGGGCATATATATATGTGTGTGTGTATATATATTATATATAAAGATATGTATATTGAAGTTGGGCTAACATTCTCTGTGTGATTAAGAACCAGGAAAGGACGAACTTTGAGAGGACTTTGAGCCAAGTGAGCACATTCCTTCACGCAGAGGGTTGTGAAACACATTCCCACAGAAGGCTGTAAAGATAGAACTGATTGAAATTTTATATACAGAGAGACAGGGGGAGATTTGAAAGCTAAATTGTATGGGATTAGGAGTCCCTCGTTTTGCCCACAAAATATGGTCGCCCCACTTCACAGTATATTCTGAAGTCCTTTGAGGTGTCTCAAAGATATGACAAGGCACTGCATCAAATGCAAGGCTTATTGTTAAACAAGTTGACATAATCTAATAAACGGACTGGGCATGCCAAATGACCTATTCAATTCCTTGGATCCTGCCCATTTCTATCGGCCCTTATCAGTTCGAAATGTCACTCGAGTGCTTCAAAGGGAGTTATAGACAAACAGCAGCTAACGTAGAGTGGAGTCCTGTAGCGCAGTGGTTAGAGCACTCGCCTTACAAGCGTGACACCTGTGTTCGAATCCAGGCAGGTCAGGGCGAAACATTAGACAAGTTTCCTTACTCCACACACACACACACACACGCCCAAAAATAATCCCTCCAAAAGAAAACATAATAAAATTGGCCATTTCAATCCACGGCTGTTTGTGGAGACGCTGCTGTGCTCAAATGGCTGCCGCATTTCGTCCACAGATACATAGTCGATTCGCTTTACAGCATATTTTATGAAGCGCTTTGAGACACAGTCTAGAAGACGTGAAAAGCACTATATGAAAAAATGCAAGGATAGGATTAATTTAGGGGGTCAGTCAAGCCCTTCCAAACCCAAAGTGACTGACCAATTCATCTGGATGAATGTTGGCCAATTCAATGGAAGAACCTCCCTTCTCTTTTATGGTCAGCGTCTCGCTAACAGAAATACCCTCTGGAAGAGAGGGTGGGCGTAGTAAATAATTGGCCTTCCCCTCCCGCCCCCCCCCCCAGAAAAAGTCGACGGATTCAAATTTACAATTTCCCAGTAGAAGTGACGGCTGGTGTCTGAGTGATTTTTAATAACTGTGTGATTTATGCTGAACTAAATAGAGGGAAAGTAAACACGACAGGAGACGCTGATCACTGCTGCTCGCTGGTAGATTGTCATGCACATAACATATTGTGCGTCTCAATGGAATTTATGCCCCATTCCACCCACTCACCTTTCACTTCGAGGCACATCTCAAAGCCCAGAAATACACAGTCGCCCACAAATATACAATCAATTCTGCTTTGAGACGTCCAGAAGACATTTCAATCCACGGCTGTTTGTGAGGACGCTGCCGCGTTTCGCCCGCAGATATCCAGTCAATTCACTTTACAGCATATTCTGTGAAGCGCTTTGAGACACAGTCTAGAAGACGTGAAAAGAGCTGTATCGAAATGCAAGGATTATTATTATAAATCAATACAGCATTTTATCACAATATTGGAATATCTCAAAACGCTCCATAGAATATATTATAAACTAGACTGTCTATAAAGCACTATACCAATGGAATTTTGCTGTTGTGTCTGCTGTGACACGCACAACAGTGTCCCACAAACAGTCATGGATTGAGTGACTATTATTATTACTACTGTTTTGGGGGGAAATTCATCGACTAACAATCAGGTTCCTACTTATTGCTAGTTGTACAGAGGCGTGTGGAGAAGAGAAACTTACTTAAGGTTTATGCCCTGCTCAGGAATCAAACCCAGGTTCTCTCGCTTGCAAGTGCTTTAACCAGTACGCTGCAGGACTGTACATAACTGGTTCTTAAGTGCATTTAAAATCAGCCTTTTGTTCGAAAGCCAAGTTGTATAAAATAATTTTTTAAATTGGTCTGAATTGGCTATGGCTGTTTAGTTTCTATGCAGTCTCCTGTGCGAGTTTGCACATTTTCCTGTTATTGTGTGATCTACACACAGACAGTCCTTTGTGTCAATCAGCCGCAAAATATGTAGTTAGCATGAGCCGTGTGAAACATTATATAGGTCACAGCATCTTTTCTGAAGTCTGGAATATGTAAAAAGGGCCATATCAAAATGCAAGGATTATTATTATCAACTACACAGTATAGCTTCTTCCCTTACTTACAGCATCACAGGAATTCTCTTTATTCCAATCAAATCTGGGCATTCTGTTTGAGGGGCCAAATGCTCATTTTTGGTGGGTTTTTAAGTAACATTGGGGAAAGATTATTGTGGAGTCCTGTAGTGTAATGGTTTGAATACTCTCCTCGCAAGCCAGAGGACCTGGGTTCAATTCCCGGGCAAGGCCAAACTTTAGACAAGTTCCCTTCCTCCACACACCACTGTTTACCCAGCAGTAAGTAGGAACCTGGTTGTTAGTCACTTTCCAGAGGTGATAATCCTTTCAAATCAAAAATATATTTTTTTAAATTGGTCTCTTAGTTTGTGGGGATGCTGCTGTGCGCAATTGGCTGCCACATTTCGCCCACAAATATACAGTCAATTCACTCTACAATATATTCTGTGAAGCACTTTGAGACATCAATAAGATGTGAAAAGCGGTATTTCAAATGCAAGGATTATTATTATTAATAATATTATTATTATTAATAATATTATTATTATTAATATATTGTAGTCTCCAAATGATCCAGTATCCAGCTAAACATCTAAACAGGGAAGGGTATCTTTGAGAAATTGCTACATGGCATTAATTCAGCTATCTAGAGAAACTTTGGGTGATTTTTATATTTTAAAAAAAGAATTGGAGAATGATTTATTGCGAATGGGAAACTTTTCTTTCGTTTCTACATGAGCTGATCAGTTTGATGCTGACACACAAATAGAAAAGCTGCCTCATGTGACTTTTTTGATAGAATGCTGCTTAATCGTGTGTGTGGTTGAGGCTATGTGGGGTGGGGGAGAGGAGGGTGTGTGTGTGTGGATTTTGAGCGAGTGGCGGAGGGGGGCTGAGAGGAGTGTGTGTGGATTTTGAGTGGATGGAGTTAGGAGGTGAGGAGTGTGTGTGCATGTGTGTGCATGCTTGAAGAGTGCAACAGTTGTCCAAGCTCAACAACAAATTACATTTACATGGCGCCTTTCACGTCCGGAGGGCGGCTAAAGGCGCTGGATAGTCAAGTCATTTGCACCTGAGCTGAGAGTTGGGATCAGGAGGAGTGGAGATAGGATAATGTCTGAAAGCACGGTCATAGAGGAAGATCATGAGATAGGGTTTGAAGGAGGTGCGGGAGGAGGGGATGAGGCGTAGGGTCAGGATAATTGCCTCCAAATGTATCAACTAGTTTGATGGGTCCCAACGCTTTCTCCTGTCCTCCCAATTTCAGTCATTCCAAAACAGCTGAAAAGTTGAGTGAAACGTGGCGTTCATATGCTGTTCAAGGTGTTGGAGCTCCTGTACCTCAGTGGTTAGAGCACTCGCCTTACAAGTGTGAGATCTGTGTTCAAATCCAGGCAGGTCAGGGCAAAACCTTGGGCAAGTTTCCTTACTCCACACACACACATACACGACTAATAATAATCCCTCAAAAAATAATAAAAATGGGTCCTTTTCAATCCACAATTGTTTGTGGGGACACCGCTATGTGCAATTGGCTGCCTCATTTCGCCCACAAATATATAGACAATTCACTTTACAGTATATTCAGCGAAGCGCTTTGAAACGTCAATAAAATGTGAAAAGCGTTATATCAAATGCAAGGATTGTTATTGAACAGAAAGGGTGGGGGGGTGATAGAATACAAACACCCAAAAAACTTTCTTTTTGAAAGCTTTGTCTCAGAGAGAGACATGGGGCAGAGCAAACGCCTTGTAGATTTAATTCTGCTCTCGGGGGAGGGGGGAAAGTGGGGGGAGGCTGGCACTTATTTATTCCAACTCCGTCACGTGGGGAATTATTGTAGGTGGCGCGGACAGGACACATTCCCATGAGGATAATGGGCTGAAAGGACTTTGTGTTGAGAAAATGACAATAGCCGTTGTGTTTGAGCCTTTGTTAGGCCCCAGCTTCAGGTCAGCATGTGACAACCTCCAGGTCAGGCAGCAATCTGTGTGATTTCTCTTTTGAATACATAAAAAGTTCAGTTTTGCTTTCACCTCTTTCTAAACCTGCCAGTTTAGGACTTTTTATTCTCTCGTCCTGTAGTCAGTGGTTAGAGCGCTCGCCTCACAAGCGAGAGGACCCAGATTCGATACCCAGGTGGGACAGGACAGGGCAAAACCTTTGGCAACTTTCCTTACTCCACACGTGCACGTCTCTGTTTACGGAGCAGTCAGTAGGAACCTGCTTGTTAGTCGATTGGCGGATCACTTTCCGTGGGTTAATAATCCCTTCAAAATGGTCACTCAATCCACGGCTGTTTGTGGGACGCCGCTGTGCGCAATTGGATGCCGTGTTTCGCCCATAGTCAATTCACTTTGCAGTATTTCCTGTGAAGCGCTTTGAGATGACATGATACAGCACTATATCAAATGCAAGTATTGTTATGATTGATTATTAACTGTAATATTTTCTTCCCGCCCAGGGTGTCCTCACTGTAAGAACGCCGTCCCTCACTTCACGGCTGCGGCTGAACATTTCAAAGAAGAACGAAAGGTAATGTTGGGTGACTTAAGTGGACTCAATGCTCTGTTCTTCTCAAAGCTTTTGTGACTATGCCTCTCGTTGACCTCTGTGTCTCTTATACCCTCTTCACTGCACCTGAACTACACTTGAATAATACACCACACTCCTATGTAACGAACAACAACTTGCATTTCTATCACTGAATTGCTGGACAGAAATCTGGCATCATGGGGCACTGTGGAGTCCTGTAGGTCAGTGGTTACAGCACTCGCCTCACAAGCGGGAGACCTGGGGTCGATTCCCGGGAAGGGTGGAACTGCAGAGAGATTTCCACAAGTTGACACCTGACTGTTCGTCACTCTGGAATTCCATCCCACAGACCCTTCGCCTCGCTTCCTCACTCGCCCTCTTCAAGGCCTCAAGACACTCCTCTTCAACCGAGCCTTCTGCTGCCCTCCCATCTCTCTCCCTCCCAACTCTCTCCCTCCCCACCCCCCTACCCTGCCCCTCTCCCTTGCTCGGGTCCCAAACTAATTGTTCAGTGCCTTGGGACGTCCTGCCGACATGAAAGGTGCTCTATAAATGTTGTTGTTGTTGATTGGTGAATGGATCACTTTTTGGGGATAATAATCCCTGTTTTAAAAATAAAATTTGGTCATTCAACAGTACAGTATATTGTGTGATGCGCTTTGACAAGGTGCAATATCGAAATGCACGGATTATTATTCATAAAATAGGGATAATGGAGCTTTGCTATAATCCCGCTGTATCGCAAAATACTCTCAAGAACTGGAATGTGGATTATTTTCTTTTAAAAAGGAAAAAAAACACTCACTCCTCTGTAACGATTCTGATTGATAGTTTACAATGCGTACTGTGCCAATTTAAAGGGAGTTCACTTCTCGCTGGAGTTTAAGGATTGTCTCTTGTCGGCGTGCTGGAGCGGAGACAGAAACTGAGCTGGAAACTAGCAAAAGCTGATCATTTGCCATCTCCCAGCACAAGCTTGAGGTTTATGGCTATGTTTTTAACCCCATTTTTTTGTTGTTGGTCTTCCATTCAATTCTCTCTCATCGCTGCCTCACCTTAGCCCCAGGTTTCTCCAGCAGGGAAAGAGAGTAATAATAATAATAATCCTTGCATTTGATATAGCACTTTTCACGTCTTCTAGACTGTGCCTTAAATTATATTCTCCTTCACAGAATATACTGTAAAGTGAATTGACTGTATATTTGTGGGCAAAACGGGCAGCCAACGGGAGTTTGTGGGCAATCAATTGCGCACAGCAGCGTCCCCACAAACAGTCGTGGATTGAAATGCCAAATTTATTCTTGTGGTTTTTTTGGAAGGATTGTTATTAGAATGAGCCAGGCATGAGGTTCTCTCTTCTCTTTTTTCCTTTCTCTCTCTCTCTTCAGTTCCCGAAACTTTAGGCAAGTTTCCTTACTGTGTTTACCCAGCAGTTAGTGGGAACCCGATTGTTCAGTGGATTTGCTGATCACTCAACCCACGGCTGTTTGTGGGGACGCTGCTGTGCACAATTGGCTGCTGCGTTTCGCTGACAAAATACACAGTTACTACCCTTTACAGTAGATTGTGAAGCACTTTGAGACGTCTAGAAGTTGTGATAAGACTCTATATTTTGTTGTATAAAATGCAAGGATGATATTTTTCTCTTTCCCACTTTTCTTTTTTGCTCTCATTTCTGTTCTCTCACTCCCTCTCTGTCCCTCTCTCTCCCTCTGCAACTTCCCTCAACCTGGCTTGTCTACGGCTGATAGAACAGCAATTTGCAAGATGAAATGCCCCCTCCCTTCTCCCTCTCTGTCCTCACCAAATCTTATTTTTAATTATCTTTCGCTCCCCTACTGAAATAGCTTCAGCTGGCCCTGCTAAGAGCTAATAAAATCAACTGAAAACTTAAGAGCGTTCCATTTTTATTCTCTGCCAGTTTCCTCCATTCAGTCCCTGGTCTGACTCTCTCCTCTTCTCCTGCAGGTCCTCTGACTCCTCTTCCTACAACCCATCACCCATCCTGAAGTCCTGAAGCTCAGTGATTAGAGCACTTGCCCTTCAAGCGAGAGGACCTGGATGGAGTAAGTTTCCTTACTCCACACACACCTAATAATAATCCCTCAAAAAAAATTGGTCATTTCAACCCACGACTGTTTGTGGGGACGCTGCAGTGCACAATTGGCTGCCGCGTTTCATCCACAAATATACAGTCAATGCTCTTGACAGTATATTCTGTGAAGTGCTTTGAGACACAGTCTAGAAGACGTGAAAAGCGCTATATCAAATGTAAGGATTATTATTATTATCTCCCCAGCCCTCACCCTCACCCCCAGCCACGAGCGAACAGTTGCGTCATTGTTTATGTCCTTCGGGACCAGTTGACAGAGAGTGCTTGTGTGGTGTTACAGCTACATTATTACAGCTACAGTATTGCGTCGTCCTTGCGCACAACCTTGCCTGCAGTATTGATCAGCTGCCCCCCCTGTTAATGGAACTCAACTTTGCCCAAGTTTGCTGACAAGCAACGCCAGGAATCAATGCACTTTAAGCCTCTTTCCCATTTCCTCGCTGTTTTTTCCAAACGTTTGCCAATAGCAACTCCATTAGACACCCGTCTCTCTGCCAATACACCAGTTACACTGATGGGATAGTGTGTTTATGAAGGGGACGGTTGCACTTTTGTGAAGGATAAATATTTACTGGAGGAAATGACCTCCTACTCTCTCGCAATGTGAAAAGCACTATATCAAATGCAAGGATTATTATTATTGCTATTCACATATCACCTGCTCATGCTGGTTAGTGCCCCAGAGCACTTAATACATTACTGCACCCATCTCCGAACAATCCTGCTGTGTATCCTCAAATCCCTTCCCGTTCTGGGACACCCCCCCATCTCTCCTATCTGCTTCCCCCTCCCCTCCCCCCCCATTATCTGTGCCCTCCGTTCCACCATCGGCAGACATATAGCGCTTTTCACATCTTCTAGAGGTCTCAAAGCGCTTCATAGAATATACTGAAGAAACAAATTTACTGTGTATTTATGGGCGAAATGCAGGTGCCAATTGCACACAGCAGCATCCCCACAAACAGTCGTGGATTGAAATGAATAATTTTATTATTGTGGTTTTTTTGAGGGATTATTATTAGGCGTGTGTGTGGAGTAAGAAAACTTGCCCAAGGTTTCGTCCGGACCTGCCTGGAATCAAACCCAGGTCTCTCGCTTGCGAACCACTGAGCTACAGGACTGCACAAGATTGTGAGTTAAGCTCACTTAAGTTAGAACTTTGAACTAAATTTTGACAGTTCAGGATAGGAACACTCAGCAGGTCAGGCAGCATCTATGGAGAGAGGAAAGTGTGTCCACGATCTTTTGTCCAAACCTTTCCAATTGGACCTGAAACATTGACTCACTTTCCTCGCTCCATAGATGCTGCCTGATCTGCTGAGTGTTTGCAGTATTTGTCCAGCACTGGGTTGAGCTTTATATTGTTGGAGGTGCCATCCTTTGAGCGTGCATTGATATTCACAGCCTTGTGTGTATCACGGGGCTATAAATACTTCATAAATAATTAGTAAAAAAAAAAGAATAAATTGGTCTCTCAATCCAACAACAACAACAACAAAAACAACTTCGATTTATATAGCGCTCTCCATGCCGGACGGCGTCTCAGAGCGCTTCACATTAGCGGATCCCGGGACCGAGCCAGGGGCAGGGGCAGAAAGGTGACCAAACGCTTGGTCGAAGAGAAAGATCTTCAACTGTGACGTGAATTCCACATGTATGCGGACGACACCCAGTTGTACCTTTCTGCCTCATCCCTCAACCCCCAGACGATCGATGTTCTGACAGCATGTCTGTCCGACATCGAGTCGTGGACGAGGGACAACTTTTTGCAATTGAACGTGAGTAAGACCGAGGCCCTCCTGATTGGCTCAAGCCAGCGCCTCCGCACATCGGGCACTGCCAGCCTCAACATCCAAGGCTGCACTCTCCACCTCACAAAGCCAATCAGGAACCTCGGCATCATGTTCGATCAAAAACTTTCCTTCCTCCCCCACATCCGCGCCTTGACCTGCACCGCTTATTTCCATCTGCGCAACATTGCCAGGCTCCGCAACTATCTTACCCCCCGCGCTGCCGAAACACTCGTGCATCACCTCACGGCTGGACTACGGAAATTCTCTCCTCGTCGGCCTCCCCAGTTCCTCCATTCACAGGCTGCAGGCCATCCAAAACTCTGCAGCCCGTGTACTATCCCACACCCGCCTCCGCGACCACATAACCCCCACCCTTGCCCGTCTCCACTGGCTCCCCATCCTCCAGAGGATCGAGTTCAAGATCCTCGTCCTCACCTACAAGGCCTTACATGGCCTTGCCCCACCCTATCTAACCGATTTACTCTCCCCCTACACGCCCACCCGGACCTTCCGTTCAACAGGACTTGGCCTGCTCCAAGCCCCCCGCCCGAACCGCCCCACCATCGGAGGCCGGGCCTTCAGTTTCTCCGCTCCCACCCTTTGGAATGCAATCCCTCAATCCCTCCATTTCGTCTCTTCCCTTTCCTCTTTCAAGGCCGGTTTGAAGACTTTCCTCTTCGATCGTGCCTTCTGTTCCACCCCAAACTCTTTTACCCCCCCTTCGTGTTTCACCCCTTCTCAAACACTCCCCTCCCAGCTCGGGTCACACGCCTCCTGTGCAGCGCCTTGGGACGTCCTCCTGACGTGAAAGGCGCTCTATAAATGTAATTTGTTGTTGTTGTTGTTGTGAAACTGGGAAGAGAGGGGGCGAGGTGAAGCGAGTGAGGAAGGGAGTTCCAGAGCCTCGGGGCGTAGTGGCTAAAGGCACGGCCAACGAGGGTGGAGCGGAGGACTCGGGGACATGGAGGAGGCCAGACCGAGAGGAGCGAAGGCAGCGGGTGCTGGGATGGGGGGGAGAGGAGATCAGAGAGATAGGGGGGTGCAGAGGAGTGGAGGGATTTGAAAGCAAGGGTGAGGATCTTGAAGTCGATCCTCTCTGGGATAGGGAGCCAGTGAAGTCTGGCAAGGACTGGGGTAATGGGGGAGCGAAGCTTAGAGCGGGTGAGTATGCGTGCGGCAGAGAATCCAGGACTGTTTGTGGGGACGCTGCTGTGCGCTATTGGCTGCCGTGTTTCGCCTACAAACTATATAGTCAATCCACTTGACAGTATATTCTATGAAGCACTTTGAGACATCTAGAAGGCATCATAAGACGCTCTTTCGAACGAGTGGATTATTAGTATTATTATTATCATATATGACATAATAATAATCCTCGCATTTGATATAGTGCTTTTTATGTCTTCTAAACATCTCAAAGCCTTTCACAGAATATATTGTAAAGTGGATTTATTGTATAGTTTACGGGGTGAAACGCGGCAGCCAATTGCGCACAACAGCGTCCCCACAAACAGTCCTGGATTGAAATGACCAATTTTTTTTTGAGGGATTATTATCAGGCATGTGTCTGGAGTAAGGAAACTTGCCCAAGGTTTTGCCCTGCCTGGAATCGCTTGTAATTTGAGTGCTCTTAACCACTGAGCGACAGGACTCCACAATGACAATTGTGGATCATCGTATGATAGGAAAAATAGAAATGATAGAAAAATTAAAAAGATGAAACAAGTTTCCACTACTGTACTTGGTTGTTCACCCAGTCGCTGTTTGGTATCTCGCAGATCGCTTACGCTGCAGTGGACTGCACCAGAGGGCAGAACAGCGAGCTGTGTAAAGTGGAGAGCGTGGAGGGCTACCCCACCATCAGCTACTACAACTATGGCAAGTTTGCCGAGAAGTACAGCGGAGAAAGAGGGGTGAGTACAACTGCAATATGCGGTAAAATAATTCTCCGTCCGTCCCCCGACGTGCGAGGCACTCCACATGTGTCATTTTGTTGTCGATGTCTTAGCACTGTGTTGAGTCCTATAGCTCAGTGGTTAGAGCACTCGCCTTACAAGCGTGAGACCTGTGTTCGAATCCAGGCAGATCAGGGCGAACGCACGCCCGCACACACATACACACACACACACACGCGCCTGATAATAATCCCTAAAAAAAACACAATAATAAAAATTGATCATTTTCAATCCTCGACTGTTAGTGCGCAATTGGCTGCCATGCTTCGCCCACAAATATAGAGTCAATTCACTTCACAGCATATTCTGTGAAGCTCTTTGAGACGTCTAGAAGACGTGAAAAGCACTATATCAAATGCAAGGATTATTATTATTAAGTGCCCTCTCTCATCAAAACAATTTGTGAGAGGTTGGAAAAAAGGGACTTTTTTTAAATATCTTCCACCTCTCGAGAGTTAGTACTTAATTAATTAATTGTCAGTCAGTCAGTTAAGGCGGTTGCTCTTATTGCTATTCAACCTGTTAATTAATTGCGTGTACAACAATATTACATTTACCCAGAGCCTGCCTTTCACTTTGGGAGGACATTCCAAGGCGCTGGACAGCCAAGGGTTTTGCACCCGAGCTGAGGGTTGGAATCTAGAGGGTAGGAGGGTAGGGTGGTGGATGGGGGTGTTGACCGAAAGCACAAGCAGAGAGAAGGTCTTGAGACTTACCTTGAAGGAGGCGAGGGAAGGGATGAGGCAAAGGGATTTATGAGATGGAACTTAATGGCTGGAATGGAATACTGATGGTCGGATAGGCAGGAGGGTGGGAGGTGGTGACAGGTGGCCTGCTGGCTGAGCAGAGGGAGGGTATGAAGAGGTCACTAAGGTAGTGTGGAGCTGGGCTGTCTGTGTGTGTCATTTAACCTGCAGGTCAGTGGTTAGACCCCTCGCCTTACAAGCGTGAGCCCCATGTTCAAATCCAGGCAGGTCAGGGCGAAACCTTGGGCAAGTTTCCTTACTCCACACACAGACACACACAAAAAAAAATCCATCCCAAAAAAAACGCCCAATAATAAAATTGGTCATTTCAATGCATGACTGTTTGTGGGGACGCTACTGTACCCAATTGGCTGCCGCGTTTCACCCATTAAATATACAGTCAATTCACTTCACAGTATATTCTGTGAAGCGCTTTGAAACACAGGTCTAGAAGACGGGGGGAAAGAAGCGCTATATCAAATGCAAGGATGATTATTATTATACTGTATAATATAACAAGTGGACATCAACTCAATGCATTTCCTCTTGTTTTTCCCAGGGAGACGGTTTTATTGACTACATGGAAGGGATGCGAGGGAGAGGGCATGACAGGATTGGGAAGAGACGGGAGGAGTTGTGATCGGGCCTGGCTTGATCCTGCCACACTACACTATGAAAGAGTGTCCCCTCTTTCAACCCCCGACCTTACGAAACTGCCTGCCACACAGGGCCGGAGTGTGTGTGGGGGGGAATTTTTTTTCAATGAAGAACGACCAGTTTATAATGGGGTTTTTTGTACCAAAATGGACCACTTTTATATCAAAAAGACTGTGTGCTGTTATCAAATGGGGAAGGGGTGGGTGAGGGAGGGTATGAGGAAGTGAAGGTATGAGGAAGGGAGGGAGGGGTGAGTGCTAGATATCTGATGTGTGGTTGAGAAAGAATTTGATGCCATTTTCTCTATGGTTTGGTGCGAGTGCTGAGTGCATGATGATTCTGTCCACATCCCTTCCCTCGGTTTAAACTGTCCGCCTCTCTACCCACTCTTAAAACAGAAGGCTTGGGCCCATTACAGTGAGCAAGAGGGTAGGTTTGTCTGACTCACAATAATAATTCGATCATCCAGTCCACCGCTGTCTGTGGGGTCACGGCTGTGCACAGTTGGCTGCCGCATCACACCCACAAAACACTCATCGTCCTCGAGACATCTCGAAGGTGAGAGGAGGCGCTATGTCAAACGCAAGGACTGTGACACATACAAAGTCATTGTCAGAGCAGAACCCCCTGATAGTCGACCTGGACTGGGGTCACTACGCGTATCATGTTCTGTACAAAACATCCTGTATTTGTGGGTTTTCTATATTGGTTGGGCGGAGGGAGGGGAGGAGGAGGGAGTGGGGATGGGGGCTTGGCAATATTCCCGGATTTCTTTTTCACTTTGGGTGAGTTGATGGGCGAGGGTTTGGAGCGAGTCAAATGGAAGAGAGATTGGATTGGGTTTAAGTGGGAGGTTGGATGTGTTTTTTTTATAATCAAGTTGCTCAGGGATGGATGGTGTAGGGGACATCACAGAGAAGCCGTGTGTGATTATGTTTGCAATTCCTGTTGTTATGCTTGTGAGGGAATCGAGGATACTGCAGTTATGTGCGATTCAAAGTGCATCAGGGGGGTGGCGAGGGAGGGAAAAGAAACACGACTGTTTGTACGAGATATCGATCAGGACAACAGCTGCCCTGAATCCCTTTGCAGTTAATCACCCAGTAACGAACGATTCTTATGTGTTCTTCCAATTGCATGTCACACGTGGCAAAATTAAACACTGCCAGAGAGAGATTGAATAAATTGTTTCGCGATTCAATTGCAGTGGTTTTGTATGTTGCTCCAGCCCCCCCCCACCCCCTCCACCCCTATTCTTATACAGCGCCTTTCACGTCAGCAGGATATCCCAAGGCACTGGACAGTCATGGTGTCAGACCCGAGTGGGGACGGGGGAGGTGGAGGAGGGATGTGGGGGATTAGGAGTTGCCGATCGGATCATCGAAAAGCATTTTGAAGCGGGACTTGAAGGAGGCCAGGGTAGGGGATGAGACGGAGGGAATACGGGATGGAGTTTCAGAGGTTAGGGGCAGAGTGGCTAAAGGTTCGCCCGCCAATGGTGGGGCGGGTGGGTCGGGGCACGCGGAGTAGGCCGGAGCCTGCTGAGTGGAGGGGGGGTGCAGGTTGGTAAGGGGATAGAAGGTCACGGATGTAGAGTGGGGCGAGGTTGTGGAGGGCTTTGAATGTGAGGACCAGGATCTTGAATTGGATCATCTGGATCTTCACTTCCAGCCACTAAGCCCCGAAACTCTGGAACTCTCTCCCTTAATCCCTCCGACTTTGCACTCTCCTTCCCCATCTTCAGTTGGCGCCTGATGACCTCCCTCTTGGCATCAGGCTCAGCTACAGTCAGGCACTCTGGGACACTAAAACAGGAACAGAAATGGCTGGGAACAAATGCTCAACGGCTCAGGCAACGTCTACGGAGAGAGAGAGAAAGTGAGTCAACGTTTTGGGTCATTTCGTCAGAACTCTGGTGCTGTGAGTGAGGAGCGCTACATAAATGCAAGTTCCATGAGGAAGTGGAGGACATTAAAGTCCACATCAAATAAAATCGGTCACTCATTTCACTGATGTTTGTGGGACGGGACCCTGTGCTAATTGGCTGCCACAAGTACAGTCACTACACTTCACGCTCCAATACATCCCTGGAACACTTTGAGTTGCCTTAACGATGTGATAAGGCACTATGCCACGTGTGGAGTCCTGTAGCTCGGTGGTTAGAGCACTCGCCTTACAAACGTGAAACCTGTGTTCGAATCCAGCCAAGTCAGGGCGAAATCTTGGGCAAAGTTTCCTTACTCCACACACACGCCTGATAATCCCTCCAAAATAACTCAATCATAAAATTGGTAATTTCAATCCACGACTGTTTGTGGAGATGCTGCTGTGTGCAATTGGCTGCCGCGTTTTGCCCACAAATATACAGTCAATCCACTTTACAGTACTGTATATTCTGTGAAGCGCTTTGAGATGTCTAGAAAACATGAAAAACACTATATCAAATTCAAGGATTATTATTATTATTGCAATGTCGGAGTTGTCAATCTTCAGATGAAACGGTCGACTCATCTTTCTATTCAGGCAGATGTTATGCTAAAGGTCATGTTGTGCTATTTGAAGAGAGTTTTTCTCTCTCTCTCCCAGTGTCCTGGTTGAAAATCCCTTCAAATAACATGGGTCACTCACTCTGTGGCTGTTCATGGAATACGGCTTGAAAAAGGGCCTGGGTGGTCCTAGCTGGACAAGCAGCGGCCAGACAGTGATATTACTGGACAGGCTATGTGTGTGATTAGCTGGTTAGACTCCAGCAGCTATTCCAACACACACTCTGGGCTCCCTCACACCCAAGCCTCGATTCTCCCCAACCACCTGCCCTAATACTCTCTTAAGCAGGAGGCGTCCCTCCAGGCTGAGAGAGAGCGAGTGCCTTCCACTCTCTAGGGTTTCTATGTGTAGGTGGGAGGCATGGAATTCGCAGTTGGGTTTCGAGACTCTTAAGCAACAGTGATGGATTTCTAAACCCCACCTAGTCCACCGCCCCCCACCCACCCCAACAAAGAGAAAAATACCAGCAGGATTAAATTGAGTTCCTCAAAGCGGGGGTAATGGGAACTTTTACATTCTGTTCTGTTTGCTTAAAAGATTACAAGCCTGAAGTTATCTGGGACCTTTATTTTCAAGATCATTCTCTCTGCAGAGAGAGAGAGAGATTTGTTTATGTGTGTCTCTGTGTGTGTCTCTCTCTCTCTCTCGGTGTGTGTGTGTGTGTGCGCTGTGTATTGTGTGCCGTGCGCGTGCTTGCTGCAAATGTTTTTAGCGTTTTGAACCCCAAGATCAATCCGGAGGGATTAGCATAGAGAATGTAATCTGGAGAGTTCTGCGAATGCGAGACGTTTTAATAAGGTCATGAATTTAACAGGAAGAAAAAGATGAGATGGAGCCATAGCCTCAGCCTCCCGTTCCTCAGCTTTTCCCAAAGGCGCAATTTCACATTTCCTGTTTTTTTTTTTTCTTTAGCTTTCCCCCCCACAAAAAATACACATTTGACTGCCAACGCTTACAAGAGAAAAAAGGTCCTAATGGAGCTTATTATTGCTGTGTTTCTCATTGTCCACAGGGGCGCTTGTTTGACTCGGATTTGTAAATTTCACAAAAAAACCTATAATAAAATTGGTCATTTCAAACCCACGGCTGTTTGTGGGGGACGCTGCTGTGCGCAATTGTCTGCCGCGTTTCGTCCACAAATATACAGTCAATTCACTTCACAGTATATTTGTTGAGAAGTCTAGAAGACGTGAAAAGCGTTATGTCAAATGCAAGGATTGTTATTATTGTTGCTTAAGAGTCAAAACAATTTGTGAGAGGAGGGAAAAACAAGGACTTTTTTTTTAACATCTTCCACCTCTCGAGAGTTAGTGCTTAATTAATTAATTGTTAGTCAGTTCGTCAGTCAGTTAAGCCAGTTGCTCTTATTGCTATTCAACCTTTTAATTAATTGTGTGTACAATAAGCACTTTGAGACGTCGATAAGATGTGAAAAACGCTATATCAAATGCAAGGATTATTATTATTAAACAGTGTCTTCATCTGGTATCTTGTGGAGTCCCCCCAGCATTGTGGCTGGAGCGCTCGCCTTGCAACCGAGAGGACCCGGGTTCAATTCCCGGCCAGGGCAAAACCTTAGATCATTTTCCTTACACCAAACGCTTCTGTTTACCTAAAACTAAGTAAGAACCTGGTTGCTAATCGATTGGCGGATCGCTAACCCACTTCTAATCAATCATCCCTTCGAAATAAAAAAAATTGTAATCGCTCAACCCACGACTGTTTGTGGGGCACTGCCGTGCGCAGTTGTCTGCTGCGTTTCGCCCGCAGAAAATACGGTTGATTTAATTCCGTAAAATGCTTTGAGACGTCTCAACGTCGTGGTAAAGGTGCCATAACAAATGCAAGGAGTATAATGTTTGTTATAGTCTAGTTTGACGTCCAGAGCTGTGGGGTGAAGCAGAGAGGGAAGGGTGGAGGGAGCGAGGTGGGGGGTGGGAGGGGGGGTTTTGGGGGGCAGTCGTTGCTGCAGTTGCCGTGCTTCAAGAGAGATGTCAAACTATTCAGATAGAAGCTGAACGTCTCATGGCACGATCTGAAAGGGGAAGGGAATTTGTCATGGGTGTTGTGGCCAACTATCCCCATAGATAAAAATTGGTCCCTCGCTTTGTGGGCCATTGCTGTACGCAATTTGGCTACCGCGTTTGTCTAGGAATGCCAGCATTGGGTGTGCAGTAAATCCTGGGAAGAGCTTTGAAGAGCAGTTCAGTGATGCAATGGGGAGTGCTATCAAATACCAATGACTATCATTCATTCATTCATTGATTCATTCATTTGGTCGGTCGGTCGGTTGGTCGGTCGGATGGTCGGACGGAGGTAATGTGCTTCAAATGAGGCAATGAGGAATGAGGTGCCATCTGTTTGTTCTGCAGGTAGTTAGTAAAGGGAGTTTCTCACGCTGGCCTGGCCAACATTCCCTCCGTGAAAATTGCTCACTCACCCGATGGCTGTTTAGGGGGACCTCAAAATGTCTCCTGCATTTTGCCTGAAGCAATCACTCTTCCAGCTTTCTTTATCTCTATATTTTTCTTACTTTTGATCTCTCTCTCTATTTCTTTTTCCTTCTGTCTTTCTCTTTTTCTACCTTTCTCTCTCTCCCTCTCTCTATACCCTTCCTTCTTTCTTTCCTTCTCTCTCTCTCCCCATTTTATTTCTTTCTCTCTTCCCTTTTTTCTCAGTTTCTCTCTTTCTACATTTCCTTCTGCTTCCTTCTTCCGTCTCTGTCCGGATTTCCACAGCAAAGTGGGGGAGGACCCTGGAGGTGGTAAGGAAGAGAGACAGATAGACGGAAACAGAGAGAGACAGAGAGATAGAGAGATCTGGAAGCCAAGAGATATGTCTGAAAGTTTGCCAGAGGCGTTTTGGATTGATGCGAAGTGTTGGGTTCCAATAGCAGCAGCTGTTGTGTCTTCCTGGCATAAAGCAAAGATTTCTGGCTTCAGACATCAGAATTCTTGTATCAAGCTTGTTGTAACCATGTAAAGACCTGACAGGGTGTAAGGAAATCTCCGAGGCCCTGCCTGACAGAACGGTCGTAGCTACAGGACTGTTGACTCATAAATTGAGATTGCAAAGTATTACCAAGATCTTAAGTCGAGCCTCAATTCCTCCTCTCCAGGCTCCACTGACTCTGGATCAACTTCAAGATCTTCACACTCGACTACAAATCCCCTCAAGCCATAACACCTCCTTACCTCTTCTATCTGCTCACTTAATAATCATAATAATAATAAGCCTTGCATTTGATACAGCGCTTTTCATGTCTTCTAGGCGTCTCAAAGCGTTTCACAGAATATACTGTAATGTGAATTGGCTGCATATTATGTGGATAAAACACGGCAGTCAATTGCACACAGCAGCGTCCCCACAAATAGCTGTGGATTCAAATGAACAATTTTTTTTTTTTTTTTTTCCAAGGGATTTTTGTCAGATGTGTGTGTGGAGTAAGGAAACTTGCCCAAGGTTTCACTCTGACCTGCCTGGAATCGAAGCCAGTGTCTCTCGCTCGTGAGGCAAGTGCTCTAACCACTAATCTACAGGACTCCACTACTTCCCAATTCACCACATGCCACATGTGCTCAGCTGGCTCTGGCCTCCAACATGTCCCTCTCGTCCACTTTGCTCTTGGCTACCAAACCCCGAAACTTTGGAACTCTCTCCCCCAGTCCCTCTGCCTTGCCATCCTTCCCATTTGCAGATCAGCCCAGAAGATCTTCCTCTTCCTATGATCCCCAACTCCCACCACCACACATTCAAAAAAAAATCTACCTCTTTAACTGTGTGTTCAGTCACCTCCCTCCAACTCCCAATCTCCATCTTGTAACCCACCCCTTTCTTTGTGAAAAGCTTTGAGATGTTTGCGATGTTTTAGGCTCTCTTGAACTCTACAATAAAGTAGTGTGCCCTTCACGTTGGGATGATGTCCCAAGGCAAAGTACCCCTGCATTAAAAAGGCGCTTGTGTGTTTTCTACATGAATGGCGCTGTGTAAGTGCATCATCATCCAAAGGATCCAATTCAAGATTCCTGGTCCTCACATGCAAAGCCCTGCATGGCTTTGCCCCACCCTACATCCTTGACCTCCTAACCTGCCCACCTCCTCCACTCAACAGGCTCTGGCCTGCTCTACGATCCCCGGCCCACCTGCCCCATCATTGGCGGGCATTCAGCCACTCTGCCCCCAACCTCTGGAACTCCATCCCGCAGACCTCCTTCAAGTTCCACCTCAAGACCCTCCTCTTCGACGGTGCCACCGGTCACCCCAAATCCCCCCCTTTCCCTCCCTCCACCCTCCCCATCCCCGACCCCAGCTCGGTTCTGAAACAACGACTGTCCAGCGCCTTGGGACGTCCTCCTGACGTGAAAAGCTCTGTCTATACAGGTGTCATGTTGTTGTTGTTATCATTGTTGCTCCTTGCCATATGGATATTCTTTCACGGAGGAGAATTATATCCGAGCTGCCAAGATCATCCGAGATGATAAGGAATTGTTCCTGTGGGGGTGTTTTTTTTTGCTGAGAATCTTGGCCTCTGTTGCTGGATCTGTTCCCGGCCACCTTCAGCAGTCACAGCCCAACACAGCAGGGGTTGGGTGTGGGGTGGGCAACATATGGCGTTGAGGGTGCGGGGGTGACCGCAATGTTATTCTCGCTCTGAGATACGCCATCATATTTACTTGACTGGAATCAGATAATAGTAACACAGACTGTGAAATTAACCCTAATAGACGGATGAGAAGGCATGTGTGAAAAACATCTCCATAATCCACAACAGCTCATTCACTCAAATAGAATGATCGTGCCATGAATACTTATGAAATATTTTATTTGTTTTATTCCTCTCCTATTTCTCTCTCTCTCCCTCTCCTCTCATTCTTGCTTAATAATAATAATAACAATCCTTGAATTTGATATAGCGTTTTTTACGTCTTCTAAACGTCTCAAAGCGCTTCACAGAATATACTGTCAAGTGAATTGACTGTATATTTGTGGGCGAAACGCAGCAGTCAATTGCGCACAGCAGCGTCCCCCACAAGCAGTTGCGGATTGAAATGACCAATTTTATTATTGTGCTTTTTTTGGACGGATTATTATCAGGCGTGTGTGTGGAGTCAGGAAACTTGCCCAAGGCTCCGCCCTGGTCTGCCTGCAAGGCGAGTGCTTTAACCCACTGAGCTCCACTGGTTTTAGTTCCCAGGAGTGCCCTTCTTCATGTACAACCAGAGACAGTGAATGTCAACCGGTCATTCAGTCAGGGAGAGAACATCACAGCCTGACCTTGCCCTGGACACTCCCACCCATGAAGCTTCCAGGAAGGAGTGGGAGTCATCTGATCGCTAGTGGTTAGAGAACTTGCCTTGCAAGTGTGAGACCTGTGTTCAAATCCAGGCAGGTCAGGGTGAAACCTTGGGCAAATTTCCTTACTCCACACACACACACACACACACACACATGCCTGATAATAATCCCTCCAAAAAAAATAATAAGATTGGTCATTTCAACCCACGACTGTTTGTGGGGACGCTGCTGTGTGCAATTGGCTGACATGTTTCCTTCACAAATATACAGTCAATTCACTTTACAGTACATTTTGTGAAGCGCTTTGAGATGTGTCACAGAATATACCCTAACCCTAGTGTATTGATTGTATATTTGTATATTTGTGGGCGAAACACGGCAGCCAATTGCGCACAGCAGCGTCCCCACAAACAGTCATGGGTTGAAATGACCAATTTTTTAATATTGTTTTTGGACGGATTTGTATTAGGCATGTGGAGTAAGGAAACTTACCTTGACCTGCCTGGATTCGTATCCTTGTCTCACACTTGTAAAGCAACTGCTTTAACACTGAGCTATAGGAGATGACTCCACAGGGAGGAGCAGTGTGTAACTCTAGCTGGGAAGTTGCTGTTCTGTAGGATCTCAGATGGCAGGAAACAGCAGCAAGTGACCCCACAGAACTGTCCCCAGAATCAATCAATCAATCAATCAATCAATCAATCAATCCTTACATTTATATAGCGCCTTTCATGTCGAGAGGATATCCCAAGGTGCTGTACAGTTAGGTTGGGACAAGAGCAGGGAGGATGAAGGAGAGTAGGAAAATTGACTGTATATTTGTGGGCGAAATGCGGCAACCAAATTGTGCACAGCAGTGGCCCACAAACAGTCATGAAAGTGGGATAAAGGGAAAAGGATGGGAAATTTGGCAAGGGGAGAGATCGGGATGATGACAGGACCAAAATATGTTCCTCAACGCTCCATCTCAAATGCAAGGATTATTATTATCATTATCAAGACCATATAAATATAAACAGAAGTTGCTGGGGAAACTCAGCAGGTGAGGCAGCATCCATGGAGAAAGGAAAACGAGTCAAAGTTTCGGGTCTACAACCCTTCGTCAGAAGTAGACCCGAAATGTTGACTCTTTTTCCTTTCTCCATGGATGCTGCCTGACCTGCTGAGTTTCCCCAGCAACTTCTGTTTTTGTTTCAGATTCCAGCATCTGTAGTATTTTGTGTTTTGTCTATATAAATATAATGTTGTTGTTCTTGTTGTATATGTAATAACATATTGTTACATGTACACATATACATATATAACATGTGAATGAGGGGGCGGGGGCTTGGTCGGGGGCGTGGCCTGTTGGGGGAGGAGCCTTATGCCTAGGGGGCGGGGCCTGGTTGGAGTGGGCGGAGCCTGACTTGCTGCGTCAGCAGTCGGACTTCAAGGCGCCTGCGCAAGTCTAGTGCCAGTCAGTGAGCGGCGTGAAGGGGAGTGCAATGGGGTGCGCCTGCGCATGTTGCGTGAGAAGAGGGGAATCGGCGCGTGCGACGTGCAGCGGAGCGTAGTGCGCCTGTGCGGCAACGGCTCAACGGTCGCGACTAAGGGAGACGGTTGGCGGGTTGTCAGTCAGTCAGATTGTTGGTCAGTCAGTCATATACTGCACTCAGGCGGCAGGGGAGGGGGGGGTGACCTCTCGCCACGCTGGCACTCACCTTCTCACATCTACCCGTTACACACATACACACACTGAGCTCTGGGTCATTCAGATTAAGCCTGAGGCCTATCACCCCCCCACCCCCACTCCCCCCTCATCCCCTCACCAGCTGCCCTCCTCCAACCCCGCTCTCTCTCACCCCGAGCCTCGGCCTGGCCTAGCGCGGTTACACCGCCTGAGGAGCGACTGGAGCTGGGGGTAAGAGTGACCAGGTTAATGCAGCCTGGCTTTCACATCGCCTTTTACTTACCACTTGCTGCAAACACACTAGGGACCTGACCCTCCCCACCCCCACCCACCCAAATCTCCAGGTGTGTAATAATGATGAATAATTAAAAACAACAATCTGTGAATTCGACCCTCGCGCCTTTATCGCCGAGACGTCTCGAAGCGCTCCGTCACTGTGAAGCCAATCGGCTTGATGATGCCTTCGTCACTTCAATACGCCCCCATCGCAAGCGATTGCTGTCTGCTGTAGTTGTCTGTGTTTGTAATGATGATGATAATAAGAGTCCAGAACAATAATAATCCTTGCATTTGACGCAGAGCCTATTCGTGTCGTCGAGACTCCTCGAAAGTGCTTCGCATGGTAGATATTTAATAATAATCCTTGCGTTTGATATGGCGCTTTTCACGTCTTCTAGACCGTGTCTCAAAGCGTTTCACAGAACATACTGTAAAGTGAATTGACTGTATATTTGTGAGCGAAACGCAGCAGCCAATTGAAGAAAAGCAGTGTCCGCACAAACAGCCGTGGATTGAAATGACCAATTTATTGTAGTTATAGTTTTTGAGGGATTATTATTAGGCGTGTGGAGTAAGGAAACTTGCCCAAGGTTTTGCCCAGTCTGGATTCGAATACAGGTCTCGTGCTTGTAAGGCGAGTGCTCTAACCACTGAAGGACAGGTCAAGCCCTGGAGTGCTAGTCGGGTCTGTTAATTCAAGTCTCCAATGCCACAGTTGACGCTGGCTGGTATCATCAGTTGGTGATCCAGTGTTGCTGGTAATTAAATAAATAAATGTTCCTTGCTTTTGAAACTGCGGCTTATCATGTCGTTGAAGCGTCTCAAAGCACTTCACAGAATATATCGTAAAGTACAGAGATTGAATATTTTGTGGGTGAAACACTGCAGCCAATTGTGCACAGCAGTGTCCCACAAACAGTCGTGGATTTTGTTTTTTGGCCACCTGAGTTCTGACACGTGCGGAAACCTATCACTGCTTAAGAGTATTCAAACTAGACTAAGAATCGGACTGTAGTATAATTTGCTGCATAACCTTTTTAAAAAAATGTTTTAATATTTATTTTTTTAGTGTGATATTAATAATAATAATAAACATTGCATTTGCTACGGTTGTTAAAGGTGGTTAGTGGCTTTTGATCTTTAGTGATGGAATTTATTACATATCAATGATTTTGTGAGCCAGTTTTGCACTTTGTGGAGCAAATGCAGAAAAGTAGAAATTTCTAACAACAACTTGCTCCCCAAGGGTAGGCTGGCATCCGAGAGCGCTTGACAGTAGCAGAGCACGATGTAGGCATAGTCGATGAGGAAACTCTTCAGGCACAATCTGAAAATGGAGAAGCAAGGGGCAAGAAGGAGAGAGATTTTTCCAGAATTTGGGGGCGTGGTGGCTGAAAGTATGACCACCGATGGTGGAACAAAGGGCATGAGGGACAAGCCGGAGGCCGGAACCAGTCCTAACGGAAACAATGGTCCGTCGGTAGGAGACGAAGCAGGTCGGATAGGTAGGTAGGTGCCAGGGCATAAAGGGATTTGAAAATGAGTGTGAGGGTTTGGAAATTAATCCATTCAGTGATAAGGAGCCAGTGGAACCTCGCTAGAACTGGTGTGATGGGGATTCAGAGTTTATTATGGATGGGTATGCAGGCAGCAGAGTTTTGGATCAACTGGATTTTGTGGATGGTGAAGCTGGGGAGATTATTTAAAAATAATTAGGGCTTTGAGTGAGACTGGGATGCACAAAAGTAGTTGGGTGACTGTCTGCTGATTAAAACTGTGAGTATTGAGTACCGAAAGAGCAGTGTGGCAAGTTGCAGAAGATATTGATGGATTACTGGAGGAGGTGAGCTACATGTCTATGATCCAATCCCTGAAATTGGACGACCTCATAAAGCTGCAACAGTGACATTTGAGTGGTTTATCACCATCATCTGAACTCGAGAATGTTTTATTGCTGTCTTGTAATCACTTGCTTGTATCTGCATGGTGGATTTTATTAAGTTTTAGGCCCATTTCTGAGCTGTCAAGTGGTGATCCTTACAGATTCTAACTGTCTTTCCAGACTTAATGTCATCGTTGGAAGATGACAAGAGTCACAGAACTAGATTAATGGGGGCTGTACGTTTATTGAAATGTAATCTGCAGTTTATTGGAACTTTTTGCATTCAGCGTGTATATTAAATATACTTTATTGGGTTTTAATTTTAGTAATATTTCTAATGTCACTGCTGTAACCTCTGGTGTTTAGGGCATGAGATAATTAGTCCCTTATTATCAGAAGAATTTGTACTGTCCTTTTGGAAGATTTTTTAATAAAATATATATTCTAGCAGTAGAATATATATTTCATGGTAGCAGGCACATAAAAACCCAAAGAGGCTTGTCTGCAACAAATATTATAACGGCATGAGAACTGGTCAGCCCTTCTGCATTGTGATGTCTCAGTTTACTGTGTGTCTTTCCTGACATGTACTTTTCCCATGAGGACGGTGCCCCTTTAAATGAATGTGAGAAAAAAATATATGAGGTACTATAGGCAGATTTGTGTGGTCACGAATGACTTGGGTTACCTTTGGTAGAGCGCCTTGCTGTAACCTAATACAGTACTATAGTACTGTACTAAGTTTACAGTATTAATGCTGTTTATTGTACTATTGACTTGCTTGCTACTGCTGTTGGGAATCTTAGCAGTTAGATCTACAACCCACCCCGTGTGTGTGTGCATATAGATCTCTCACTGCCTCTCTCTTAAGCTTCAAAACCCTCATAAAATTTACTTCTTCAATCATGCCTTTGATCAACATATTGTAGCTCAGTGGTTAGACCACTCGCCTTACAAGCGTGAGACCTGTGTTCAAATCCAGGCAGATCAGGGTGAAACCTCGGAAAAGTTTCCTTACTCCACATGCCTAATAATAATCCTTCAAAAAAACCCACAATAATAAAAATTAATCATTTTCAATCCACAACTGTGGGACACTGCTTTGCGCAATTGGCTGCCGCCCACAAACATACAGTCAGTTCATTTTAAAGTACATTCTGAGAAGCACTTTGAGAAGTTGATACAATGTGAAAAGCTCTATATCAAATGCAACAATTATTATTATATTACAGTAAAAGCCTGTTTATCCGGCACCCTCGGGACCTGGCCAATGTTGGTTAAACGGCATGCCAGATATTCGGTTGAATATCCGACGCCGAAAACCCAACACAAAAAAAATTAACTTATTTTAACACATTCCTTATTGATAATAGACTAAATAATAATAGACTAAATAATAATAGATAATAACAGACCTTTGTTATTCACCTAATAATTCATCTAAAAATCACCTTTGCTGGTTGATGCCTGGTTTGAAGCCATGATGCTGGGGTACAGGTGTACAGTCTACTGATAACATCTACAATGGCGGACGCTATGCGAGGGGAAAGAACGGCAGCGCTACTTTAAGGCACTACCAGCAGCATTCCGAAATACTGATATGAGGGGAAAAAAATGCGCCACAGGCTTTTTACTGTACTCTTAAGATCTCTGTTTTCCCTGTTCAGTGCACCCTCTTATATCTGCTCTGGGATGCTATCCTGAGAGAGGAGTGGTATATGAATTTTGGGTTGTTTTTCACTTCAAGATGCTCGTCATAAGTGGAAGGCATATTATTATTTTGTTACACTTTGATTTGATGTAACTAATTCTTTACAGCCGAGTCTCAACCATGCTCCTCAGTCACTGCTTTTTAGATTAGATGCCTTTTTGTTCCACTAGGAAAACAAATCTATTGCTAAGATTTCTCAGTGTGTTTAGTATTGGAGCAATTTGTGACCCACTGCCCTCTTCAATTGTATTTTTCAGCAAACCTGAAGATTGTTGGAAATGTCCATGGTCCTGTTTGCTGCTGTTGTGCGTGTCCGCGATGGCCTTCCACTCTCTGCATCCACAGACTATGAACACAACAAGGGAGTGCAGGAGAGCAAGAAGCACCTTAAAGTGTTGTCCAAGAAGCTAGGCCAATTGCCTGACCGGTGTACTCTACACGACGTACACTACAACATACAGTAAGTCCACCGACACCCCATCCTTCTAAGCGCACTTTTGTTTTTTGTGAAGCTGTTTCAAATTGCAAAGGATATTATCCTATCAATGGTAAGAACTGGAATCCATCTTCTCCCATCGTGAAGTCCCAAGGCTCGGTGGCTAGAACACTCGCCTTGTGAGCAAGACCCGGGTTTGATTCCCAGTAGGGCGAAACGTTGGGCAGGTTTCCTTGCTCCTCACACCTCTGTTTACTTAGCAGTAAGTACGAAACCGGTTGTTAATTGATTGTTGGGTCGCTTTTCTGGGGGTAAAAGTAAATAATAATTTGGTCGCTCATTCCACGGCTATTTGTGGCAGACTACTGTGCATAATTGGCCACCGAGTTTGTCCACAAAATACTGTCATTCCACTATACAGTATGTTCTGTGAAACGCTTTGAGATGTCTCTTTGACATGTAAGGCACTATATCAAATGCAAGGATTATTATATTCTGGTCAGCGTAATCAGCCTGTCCTTGCTGTGCTGAATGTAGCAGGTAACAGTGCCTGGTTCGTGTCTCATTAACCAGTTTCACTGGACGCCAAGTGAATTGATGGCCAGAACATAGAGGAATCCACTTCAACCCGTCCACTGGACTGGGATCAAATAGGATGCAGTTCAGAATGTGAGCAGAATCCCTCATCTCAGCCAATTGTAGAGCTAGATGCCAAAGGTAGCAGAGAGTGAGGGTTGAGTTACTCTAGAGTATTCTTGTGATCTTTATTTCCCCTCACACAAAAAAAAGCTTTCAAGTGACTGGTTTCAAGAATGTCATTGGCAGGAGTGCAAACACAGTAACGCTTCAGATTAGTTTTAGTGGAGAACATATATTTTTCTCGCTCACACTCAGGGTTCATTTGCAATGATTAATTGCTGCTACATCCCTACGTCTCTATCCCTCTTCTGCTGGCAAGCAAACATGAAGAGCCGTGTCTGTCAGCAAATGACTTTGCTGAGTTGTCTCTGAAATATAAAGCAACCATTTAGAGGGATCAACAGCATCCAAACTAATGTGGTTTGTATGTTGGGGGCTGATTCCTAGTTCTGCTGTTACAAAGAGTGGAAAGTGACTGGCTTAAGTCGAGACTCAAGGTTGCAAATTCTATTATTTTTTACCGTAAAACTTGTATTCATATAGCGCCCTTCACGTTGGGTAGCATGTTGGATCGCTTAAAGTTTAAGATCATACAGAACAGAGGTAAATTATTAAATTCAAACTTAAACCGGCAGCCAAACTGTCTGCCCGTGCAGGGGCATATTAAGTAATCCATGACAATAGTTGAAAAGAGAATGGCCCTTCTCCCAATCCCTTAAGCGTTTGTTGCACATTGCCAACCACAATGTTTTTCCACAGTAGCAACTATATTTACTACTATTACTAAGTAATATCAAAATATCAAGACAGTTTGACATTATAGGTATTATTAAATGCAAGCATTATTATTATAATTGCGAAGCTCCAGCTTCCAAATGAAGACTGATTAAGAATTTTCCACATTTCAATGTGATCTGGTAATATTAAGACAAAATGATTTTAAGGTTAGGAATTTGGGGCCTCCTATTTCTTGATCACAGATACTAGAACTCTTTAAGAATCTATTATAAAATTGCTGTGATATGTGGAGGCTCATGTGGAGTATAAATACTGGTACCGACTAGTTGGGCTGAATGGACTGTTTCTATGCTTTACGCAACTATGAAATAATTTAAAATTCCCACTAAGAACCCCCACCAAATTTTTTCAGTTTCGTTTGAATGCTCTTAAGCATGACAGGTGATGGGTTTCTGCGTGTGTCAAATAACAGGGTGACCACAAACAGCCCACACATAAACATGCCCGAACTCTGGACTCTTATTAAGCATGAGAAATGTTGCTGGTTGCTAACAAGTGGAACAAAACTATGTAATCCTAAATCTAGATTGATGTCTTCTGGGAAGCACTTTGTTCAAGCTTGTTCACAGCTCCCTGTGTCAGCGAAGGGGTCATTGGTGTTTTGATACTGTCGGCTTTAGTGTCACCATCCTGTGTGTGTGTGAGTGTGTGTGTGTGTGTGGTTCAGAGGGAGAGGATTGGAGATGTGCCTAGAATCCTTTGTTGGTTTGGGAGAGGTTTGTATACAATGGTGAAGATGTTAACATTGCTTTTGTTTGCTGTCGTCATTGAAACAGATCTCAAATTAAATAAATCTTAACAAAAAAAAGGCTTGCTTGCCCATTGTTCCAAAGGTCTGTGACTCCAAAACTATGTTCGGCTGTTTCATTAATCATCTTAAATGTCACATCGTTTGTGCAGTTCCCACCACAAGCTGAGGTCAGCCTTGACTGCATTTTGATGTTGTTTATTTTAGCAGAGGGTTTAGTCGGCGGTGGGGAGGGGGGTGGGAAATGATGACTGTCAACTATTTAATCCAAAACTGATGGTTTTGAAGTCAAATAGAGAGTTTTTGCAGAAACTACTACATTGAAACTTAATTTTTTAGGATATAATGCCATTTTTAATTACCCTAATTAATACATGTATACTGGCCCTTTACTATTGATCCCGCTTTCCAGCTTTTGTCCCCTTGGTATTATTGATCCTCTTTGTTCCCTGTTCCTTTCTGAAGGATCGTTTCGCCCACAAAATACACAGTCACTTTACTTTACAGTATATTATGTGAAGCACTTTGAGATGTCTCAATCTTGTGATAAGGAGCTATACTAAAAACAAGGATTATTATTATCTGTTTATCCAGCCTCACTTATAATGGAATCCACATCCTAACAAGTGCCTGAGTAAACTGCTTTCCAACCCAACTCTTTCAACCAGATGTTCACATTTATTTTCAGCAATGATTTGAGAAGGTTATTGATGCTGTTTTGCTTTCACTATTGTTTTATTTGGTCTCCGTTGATGGGAATATTGATACAAAGGCTGTACCAAGTACTGTAGTAATGTCGAGGCAGTCCCAGACCTTTCACTGCGTTAAGGTGAAATCTGCACTGGTAGAGAAAATGTGATGCATATATGAAGGAGAAGGGAATATGGCGTTTAGGTTTGAGGGCTGCTGATGGCTGTTGAGCAGAGAGATAACATGCCACGCAATTTTAAAGAAAGGAGACTTGGTGGATGCAGATTATCTGGTTTGTTTGACAAACTGTGCAGCTTGATGTTCACTCCATTCACTATCTTCCTAAATTGCCATTGCATGTGTGAGCTTTGAAGATGAGTATGGATGAGGTTTCTAACTGGTGGTAGGTGGAGCGGGTGGGGGGAGCACAGAATTTTATGTGCCTCCAATAGGGAGTTCCATTCACAGCGATCAGCACAAACGCTTCACGATTTCCCAAACCAGGGAGAATCTTAAAGCTTCTCGTGCCTCCACAGATAAGGTTATTTGTCGAATTTTCTGGAAACCATCAAAGTGTCCATTCTCAGATCTTCCTAATCTATATGCACCTGGTTTAACGTTAAATTATTTTGCTTAGCTTAACATTAAGATTAACATTAAGTTAAACTAAGCACTGCCTGGCGCTACCCCATATGAAAGGCACTATATAAATGCAAGATGTTGTCGTCGTCGTTGAGTTATTTATTTCAGTGAATACATTTTTCATCGTTTGACTAACTCATTCATTCTCCTTCCCCTCCCATCAGTTTCATAAGCTCATTGGGAGTCGGTTATCTGATGATCTGCAATGAAAACTATCCGAATGTCCTTGCTTTCTGTTTTTTGGACGAACTACAGCGAGAGTTCATCACTTCGTACGACACAAAGAGGATAAATGCCGCTGTCAGGCCTTACTCCTTCATAGAATTTGGTGAGCTCGATTCTAAGAACTAATCGCTTCCATAAATTGAGTGTGTGGGAAAAGTAATGGTAATGTGTGTTTGCTAAGTGTGGGAAGTTCTGGAGCAAATGGACAATTTATTGCTGCATTACTAGGACAGAGACTGATACCTAGAAAACAACTTTCTTTACCCTTTCACTCCTGTCAGTTTCTCTCCAGTTTTCTCTGCTCTCCCAAAAGCCTTTCACTCATTTTACCACCTTCTATTGTAGTGCAATGCCACAAACCCAGGTTATCCTCGACCTTGCCCAAATCACTTTTGCTTTTGTATTGAGTCATGACAGTACACACCAGCATTTTGTACATATTGAGATGTCTTTCCGGTCGATAAGGATGCTGTGTAAATGCTACATTTCTGGAAGGGAAATTAAAAAATATTGTGGCCAGCGGATGTTTCTGAAATAGGGCATCCAGCACTCAGCAGCAAAAAGGTTGGAGCACTCTGGTTTAGATTATGGCAGAGCCCTTTATCCAATTTCCCAAGTTTTTCTCCTTATCCATTAAAACCCTTACTTCCCAAATGCATCTCTCCCCGTTAACCATCTCTGCAGGAGCCCTGTAGCTCAGTATTTAGAGCACTCGCCTTGTAAGCGAGAGACATGGGTTCGATTCCAGGCCGGGTGAAACCTCAGACAAGTTTCCTTACAACAACAACAACAACAACAACAAAATTGCACTTATATAGCGCCTTTCACGTCGGGAGGATGTCCCAAAGCGCTGAACAGTCAGGTCGGGACCTGAGTGGTGGGGGCGGTGGGGGAGGGTCGGGATAGGGGGAAGGAGAGTGGGAGAGGGGGAGGAGTTGGTGAGGCAGCCGGAGGCGCAGTCGAAGACTTCACACATCTGATAATAATTCCTAAAAAAAAGATAATAGTAAATTGGTCATTTCACCCACGACTGTTTGTGCAGACAGTTGTGTATAGTTTGTGGGGATAGAATTGCTCACTGCTGTGCACAATTGGCTGCTGCATTTCGCCCACGCATATACAGTCAGTTCATTTTACAGTGTATTCTGTCTAGAAGACATGAAAAGTGCTATATCAAATGCAAGGAGTATTATTATTATGATCATCCCAACTCATTCAATGGCCTTCTGTGGCAATACATTCCACATTCACAAAACTTTTAACACAGCTTCTGGCTTCCTGCCTTGCCCTCTCTTAGACACATCTGTGACATCTTGGGTAAAATCAGAAAATTACCATCATTATCAACAGGTTATGGGGATGTAAAGAGGTGAAAGGGCAAAAATGCCCCCTCCACTTAGCAACTTATCATCAAGCATTTGTTACTAGCTGTGTAAGTACTGTTGATTTTCAAACAATATATTTCCCTTTAAACAATAGATAATTTGATACAGAAAACCAAGCAAAGGTACAACAGCCCCCGGTCCTTATCTACCAAGATAAACCTCGCTGATATGCAGACAGAGATCAAGCTAAGGCCATCCCATCAGCTAACGATGCTCGATCTTGGAACAGCGAATGGATCAGCCACTCTACCTTCTCCACCGTACAAAGGAATCGGTAAGATACTATCCAGCTGATGTCAATCACTTTAACTGCTTGTCTGTCAAGCATCCATTTTACTTCTGTGTTTGTCCAGTTTCATGCAATCAAACCATATTGAATGTGCAAGGCATAATACTTTTGTGAAAGTGTTTACAGTAAAGGGTTGTACTTTGCCTTACTATAACAGTGTGCCCTTGCAGTTTTCTTCTCAGCAAAGCTTTTTTTCCTCAGTATACCCCATGCATATCACATCACATTAGCTGTCTCACTGATACTCCGTTAGGAAAGCAGATCGAGTCGGAGTTTATTTGTCACAAAGTCACGCCTTCTCCTTTACTGGTTTCTTCTGCTCTGCCTTATCAGGTGTAGGCTCTTCAACTCATTATCACTTGCCCCATATCCTATATTACCCTTAATTCCTACCAAACTTCCCTTTTCTTGCAAACAGCGTGAATGTAGTTGCAATTATTCAAAAATAAATGAATTATTAGTTGAAGAGAGGAGATTTTAAGAGTTAAAATGTTGAGAGACTAAGTAAGTGAGCTTGGGGGGGGATTGGGGAATCGGGGAATCGTCACTCACAAAAGTGGCACAGCACAGGTTTGCACCAGTAATTCCCTGCACAGTGAGTCTCTGAGCTGTGGGGGAGTGGGGGAGTGAGATGATGACTTTGCCCCAGGGAAAGATAGAAAATCAAAGGTTTGGGTATTCTTCACTGCTCTCGTGAATTTTTTAGTATGTGTCTGAAGACTGTTATTGACTCAAGACCCGATATACAATAAGACATGGGGTAGTGTCCCGGAGCGCTTAACAATGGTGATATCTGATAACACGAGCAGAAGCAGAGAAAAATACTGATTAATAATATAACATTTGGTTAGGTACCACATTACTTGACTAGGTGAATTATGCAAGTAAGATAAACAACGTTCAAAGCAATATGGGCCAGCTAAATATATAGGCTTAGGAGCCCTGGATAGATTTAGATTTTTGATGAAGGTGAGATTCCTGGGGAGGGCAAAACCTTAGGCGAGTTTTCCTTGCTCTATACGGCCTCTGGTTACCCAGCAGTAAGTAGGAACCTGGGAGTAATTATCCCTTCAATTATTTGGTCAATCAATCCACAACTGTTTGTGGGGTATTGTCGTGCGCAATTGGCAGCCGCGTTCCGCCCACAAAATGCAATAGACAATTCACTTTACAGAATATTCTGCAAAGCACTTTGAGACGTGTTGAAGACGTGTTAAGGAACTATATTAAATGCTTATTCTTATTATTATAACAACAACATTGTCTGCAAAACGATTGTTTTAACTCAGGAATATGATTTTCAACAGTACTTCATACTCTGCTTAAAAGTTACCATAAAAGTGCAGCTGCCGGTGTTCAGAACTGGAGTGGCTGGAAAGGAATGTGACCCCGGATCCTTGTGGCTCTCTGCAAAAGAAATAGGCCCTGTGGCTAATACTCAAGTGTGCAAACAGAGATAGGCATGAGTCGATATGGACTGTGAGCTGATCACCTGTATTGCGCTCCGCAGTGCCACTGAGATTAATCGAGGGCGGAGTGGCAATTGATAGGTTTAATCTGAAAATGATGATGATTTAGTGGCTGGAGGCGAAATAGGTTTGCTCAGCTGGTGGTGGGATGGTGGTGGATGGGTGAATAGCGCTGTTGAAATCCTTCCACTGTTTCATTCCTTTCAGTCAGCAACGCAAGTGGATGGATTAAACTATAAATCCAAGCACAGGACTAGGCACGACCCATTAGTTCACTCAAAATAGAATAAAGCAACAGATGTTGGAAATAGTATGTGTGTCCTGCGATAGCACAAACTGTATTTATTTATTACATAATAACTGGTACAATGTGGGTGCACAAAAATGGCTGCCGGTTTTGCTGCAAAACAGTTACAGTCTTTGATGAGGGCTACTGTAATAATAATCCCTGCATTTGATTCAGCGTCTTATCACTTCATGAAAGCGTCTCAAAGAGCTTTGCAGGATATACTGTAAAGTGGATTTAACTTTATTTTGTGGGCTAATGTGGCAGCCAGTTTATGCACAGCAATGTCTCACAAACAGCTTGTGAAATGAGTGACCAATTTGATTTAATATTGTTGGCCAGGACACCAGTAATGAACTCTCTTTTCAAACAGTGCTGTGGAATAGGTAGACAAAACCTCAGTTTAAACATCTCATTCGAAGCACGGCACCTCTGGCTATGCAGCACGCCCCCAGCGCTGTGTTGGAGCGTCAGTTTTGTGTGAGTTCAATACCCTACGTGGGCACTTGAACTCATAGCCTTCTGACACCGAAGCGATAGTGCTCCCACTGCACCAGGCCGGCACATACTGTAAAGTATTTTGAAACATGCTGACATGATAAGGTGCAATAAAAACAAAAGTTGTTTCCACTCTCAACATATATTTTTTTAGCTCAGCGAGGGTTTGGGGCAGCGGTGAAGTGAGCACAATTGATCCCTCTGGGCAGAAATGCACCTCCACGCAGCTGATTACAGAGCACTATCGCTCTGTGATGTTGAAGTCCGCAGCTCACGCTGTTTCACCTCCTCACTGAGAGAGTGTCTCAAGGACATTGCGGTGGAAAGTAAGAGAAAGTTTCAGACATTCATAGCTGGACAGTCAGTTCATTGCAACCTGGGAGAGAGGGCAAGGCATAAGCATAATTGGATGTTTGCAATGTTTTGCTTTTTCCTTGATTGTGGGATGTTTGTTAGATGTTGATGAAAAATAGTATTAAATTGCTCACTCAATCGACAACTGTTTGTGGGATGTGGCTGTGTGCAATTGACTGCCACGTTTCGCCCATAAAATACACAGTCAATTCATGTTACACTATATTCTGTGATGCGCTTTGAGACGTCTCGTAGACATGATAAGGCGCTATATCAAATGTATGGATTATTATTATATGAGAATCATTGTGATTCTCTTGTCTTAATATAGTCAAGGTGAAATCAAAAGAATGTGAAATGCCATTCGGAAGCTTTTAACCAGAATAATAGAACAGCGCACAGAAAAATACCACAGGTGTAGCCTTGTATGTTTAGATTCTAAGAAATCCAACAACTTTCGTTCAAAGTCTGGAATTCATGCAACTATTATAAACCAGGTCCCTGCTGAAATAGAAGTTAGGAGACAGAAACAAACCAATTAACCCCCAAGTTCTCAATGGGTCATCTTTTTGAACGGCCTGTCCTTTATGCATCAGTAACTTTAGATGCACTCACTCATCCGTCAGGGATTCTACATTGACTAATTCACAATCCACTGACTCCATTGTCCCATCCTATATTGCGGACTTTGAAACTATCAATTCCTCCTTTCACTCCACGTCTCATTTGCACCTGCCTCAAGACATGATTTATGGCCTGATTTACCTCCTGAGCAAAGTAACAGCACAGTTTGTACTGTAGAAGGAAATTGAGATTCGATGGGTCTAAACTAATCTGGGCATACTTACGTACATGGTTGATTTGTATTAGGAAGCATCTTCTCTCTGATTATGCTGAGATCCAGATCCAAGTATTTCTAGGTAGATTGCCAGCTGTGTTGCCAAATTTCCTATTCCTACTTTGGGATTTTTCTGAAACAAAGGAACAGTGTGCATTTTTATTGCTGCGTATCACACAAAAAAGTCTTGAAGGCCTTTACAATAATATGGGGTAAAATGATTGTTTTGTGGTAAAAACATGGCAGCCAATTTGAGCAAAGATCCACAGACATCTGTGCAGAAGTAAGGACAACTATGAGGTAAATGACCACTTTGTTTGGAGGTTTTTCAGCCAGGAAGATGGGATAAGGCTTCTTTCTTTTGAAGATCTTGATGGGGTCTTCAACTAAAGAACGTGAAAAGCGGCGCTTGGTTTAATGTTTCATCTGAAGGACAGCACCTCTAACAACACAGCATTTATAGTATATAATAATAGTCTTCTTCTAGACGTCTCAAGGCACTTCACAAAATGTACTGTAAAGTGAATTGACTGTGTAAATATTTGTGGGCAAAAAGCAGCAGCCAATTGCACACAGCAGCGTCCCCACAAATAGTCGTGATGGAAATGACCAATTTTATTCAGTTTTTTTTGGAGGGATTATTATGAGGCATATGGAGTAAGGAAACTTGCCCCAGGTTTCGGCCGGACATGCCTGTATTCGAACACGGGTCTCACGCTTGTAAGGCAAATGCTCTAACCGCTGAGCTACAGGACTCCACAGTGCCAGAGTGTTGGTGAGCACCAACATCAAAATCCCATCTTGGGGCATGAATCCTTAGCCTTCTGACGCAGGGACAGGATTGACGACAAATGCTGACAGTGACAGCTTGGAATGCAAACCTTGGCCCTCCTGCTGTTTGCATTTCCGTCACTTTATAGTATGGGTCAGTTTACAATCTCTCGTGGTGCATTTGCAGATTATATTTGAGTAAAAAAAGAAGAATTTTAAGTTTAAAAACCAATATGAGTGAAACACTGGTGAGTCACATTACCAGCCTCTGACTGCCTTATTCTCAACGCTGTTGGACAGAGTTGTAGATTTTCCCATTTTTAGCAGAACCGGAATAAATAGAACTCGTCAGAAGGGTTTTCGTGATGTTTCTGGGATTCAAAACGCTGCTTTGATTCCTGTCACGGCTTCTTACCACCAGTGAGCAATCAGCCTTTATTGTGAGTTTCACATCTCAGAATGCATTTGAATTTATTATTTGCAATTGTTTGATCCCCATTGATACAAGAGCAATTTCTGAGGTGACCTCATCACATCCTTGCGTTTAATTGAACGAGCTGCCTGAATCAGCTTTGTGGGCTTTGACTGCTTTCACCTCCTCCTCTTCTCCCTCCCCCAATTCAAATGGAGATTTCGGGCTGTTGTGTGGACCTGATTGCTTCAAATCTATGAAGTGCCTTGTGTAGGGGACGCGGTGAGGTGGTGTGTATAACACATGGGCCATTGTGTTCGATGGCAGTATTACACAGATCTCCAAGGCAACATGGATACAAGCACTGCGCTACTTCTCTCGAGGACCTGCCTGCACATTCAGGTGGATGTTTAAGTTCCTGTGCCATTGAGAACGGGTCCTCATCAAACACTGGTATTGGATTTAAGCAAACTGTGGTCTTAAAAAAAACTGCCGATGTTCAGCGCGATGATTATAAATTCTTGTTAATTATCACATCCTTAGAATTTTCTGCTCAGGTCGATGTCCCAATGGATGATAAGCTTTGGTTGAACATCTCAATTCTCACTCGCTTCAAACTTGTCAATTTGGTTAGGCCATTGGATATGCATCTCTTCTCTCTCCCTTCAACCAACTCCCCCATCTCCCTTCACCCAACTCCCCCATCTCCCTTCCCCCAAAACCATGGATTGTTCCATCTCAGTTTCAGCATTCCAGCTGGATTCAATGTTGAACTCATGGATATGATGATTAACCCCAGTGGTAACGATCCCATCGAATGCTGCATTCTTCATCCTGAGATTATTAGCAGCAAAGTATTCCTCTACTCACACCATCTGTGTTTCTCGTTCCTGCAGCTCCAAACCAACGACTAGAGCCAGTGACACTGCCGGGAGTCATAGCCTGTTTATTATGTCTGCTGTGTGGGGCTTTAAATCTAATCCGTGCGTTTCATGCCATGGAAAATATATTTCAGGTGAGACCCATCTACAGTCTGCAACACTTCCACTGCAGCATACAGTAATAATCATAAATCATACTTGTTTTTGTCAGCATTCTGGATGTCTCTTCACAATCCACTTTAATTTCACTGTTTCTCCCTCTTTCTCTCTCTCCCTCCCATTGTCTTCCACTCTCTCTCCCCCTCTCTCTCTCTCTCTCTCACACACACACACTCTGTCACTCCAATAACCTGCTAAAAACAAATTGTTGACCGTGCCTTAGGTCAACATTGTATAATCTCTCATATCCCCATTCGGTCAATGTTCCCTGCAGTTTGTCAAGAGGCAGCTCGCCAGGTTAACTAGGTTCGGAGTGCGTTCCAGTACTGTACGTGTGTTTGAGATAACGCAAACTGCAGCAGCGAAGTTTAGCACACTCTCCAACCCAGTAGAGCACTCCCTGAGTCTGTTACCCCAAATAATAAGTGTAATCTAACATTCCTTGATGTGAACATCTTTGACGTCTTTGAGTTGTTTTGCTGATACAGATATGGCAAACGGACAGCTCAGCTCCTGCATTGCTTTGAGCAGATACTGTATCGTGCATGATTTGAATAGCGGTGAATGCAGGAGTTAACTCATTGCAGGTTGGATGTGCCATTACATTTTTCTACGTACACACTTCCTTACCAGTCGAGTTTAAAGCACTGTTTGTAAATTGATCACACAGCATGCAAGCAAGAGGACACAGGTTCGATTCCTGGCCAAGGCATAACCTTTTCGAGTTTCCTTACTTCACACGCTTCTAGCTCTAAATAGGAAACCCGGTTGTTAGTCGATTGGCGGATTGTCATTTAGTCAATTCACTTTACAGTACATTCTGTGAAGTGCATTTGAGACACTATATCAAATGCAAGGATTATTATAATATTAATTAAGGAATGTGGAATCAGGTTAGGGTGATTTTGTGGAGTTTCCTACAATGCAATTTAGTTTGGAAGCAAAGTTGACCGTGGGAGTCCCAGGCTTCTCAAGAAACCATGCTTGAAAATGAAAGTTTTAGATGATTGTATAAGTGGACGATTTGCATATAACGACATGCACCCGTAGGTGGTTTACAATGGTCCTGTCAATTCTCATTGCTTTACAAATACACAGTAAACATAGATCAATGACATCAAGAAGTCGATTCGGTTGAATGTTGCACAACGGCCAAGTTCAATTCAGTATAAACAAACGTGTTGATGTTTGAGTGTTTTCAGTGCAGCCTTTCGTCAGAGTTAGCCTCAGGGGAAATGCTCACTGTCGAATAAATTCAGCCAGTACATTTAATGAATAACATTGCAAATGAAATATGTGAGGAATAAATCTTAAGAACTCAATAAAACCGAGAGATGCTGGAAATGCACAACAAGCCTAACTTCTCCTGAAAGTGGAAAAAAAGGTTAACTTTTTTTCGGGGGTGGTAGGGAAGACCCTTCACCTAATAATTATCCTTGCATTTGACATAGTTATTTGAAATACCTCCCATGCTCAATAATTGCTGTTTTGAGTGTAGTGACTGGAGATGAACATGATATTTTGAACGACAGGTTTAAAGACCTTTGCAAATGAACTTTCAAAATCTGAGGGGTAACTTAGAACAATAACAACAACTCATATTTTTGGAGCGCCTTTCACATTGGGAGGACGTCCCAGAGCACTGGATAGTCAAGGAAGTGCGCCTGATCTGGGGGTTAGGTTCAGGAGGTGGTGGAGGGCAGGGAGGGTAGGAATAGGAAACAGGATGTCCCAAGGCATGGTTGGAGAGGAAGGTCTTAAGAAGGGGCTCAGTAGAATTAGATTTGGAGTGGTTGTAAATATCAGCATTAATGGTACTGCAGACCTAGCCAAAAGTGAAATATGGACAACAGGCAGCAAGCCGTAAGAATGATTCACACAGGTAAGTGGCGCTAAGAATGGAGTGGCATGATCAATAATGGATGATTTCATAGCTGTTGAGAAGATAGATGTATTAGCAAAAGGTGAACCAGCACAAGAGGATGAGTGGAATTGAGGGCAACAAAGTCATTAGCAACTTCTCAGTCAAGCAAACAGGTGCAGGAGACTGGAAATTGTAATGGAAGTGGGTGAGCAAGCACAATTGGCTCCAGCTATATACAGTACTGTATATATATATATATAAGATTTTAAAAAATATCCACATAGTCTTGTCTTGCAAAATAGCGATAGGGTACAATAACAAAATGACATTTATAGAGTGCCTTTCACATTGGGAGGACGTCCCATGGTGCTGTACAGACTACAGAGGAGCTGAAACAAGCTGTTTGAGGTGCATTTCGCCTCATTGCTCCATTCATGTTACAGCCATCAACCGATTCATCACAGGCTCTGCGTTCAACCATTCCAAAGTACAAGGCTGATTCCCCTCTGCTTTCCTCGGAGACTGTGGAGCACAGATACCCACCCCGATAGCAAAAATGCGTTGACAAGATAAATCTAATATTAGTGGGGTGGTGGGGGAATGTGCCCAAGTGTTATATAGCACGTTCTAGTGGGTGCAGAGGCCCAGAAACAGCAGTGTTTCGTGCCTCACTGATCCGCAGGAATTCTTTGTGGAGGTAAGTGAACCGGGGATTGAAGCCTCTCCCTTGGACGCCAGTCTACTTGGATTTTCCGAATGCATTTAATGAAGTTCCAATTATAAGGCTTATAAAGAAGATTAAGGCCTGGGGAAATTACTGGCAAATTAGCTAATTGGATTGGAAACCAGTTTAGCAGTGGGTAAACGGCGAAGGCTTTGACAGGGGGCAGCGACCAGTGAAGTTGTGCAAAGAGCGTGTTCGGCGTTTCACAATGTTGATGAATCCTACGCCAAGAATGATGGTATTTTGCCATTCAAGCATTGGCTGATAAAAACAGACCCACAGGTAGTTCGTTTCGAGGGAGATTGGTAGTAGAGTTTTTACAGATTTACAGATTTAAAGAGATCGGGACTAACTGTGGAGCTTCTTTAGCTCAGTGGTTAGAGCACTCGCCTTACAAGCGTGAGACTTGTGTTCGAATCCAGGCAGATCAGGGCGAAACCAGACCAGGCAAGTTTCCTTACTCGACACACACGCCTATTAATAATCCATCCAAAAAATACCACAAAAATAATAATTGTTGATTTAAATCCACGGCTGTTTGTGGGGACGCTGCTGTCCACAATTGGTTGCTGCGTTTTGCCCACAAATATACAATCAAATTCACTTTACAGTATATTCTATGTAGCGCTTTGAGACATCGATAAGATGTGAAAAGAGCTATGTCAAAATGCAAGGATTATTATTATTATTAACCAAGGGACCACGGAATGTGAAGTCTGTCTTGAATCCCATGCACAGAAAGCAAATGAAGCTGTTGACGGTGGCAGGAGAAGAAAAAAGAATCTGGGTCTGGTTATTGACGAGCCGCTGAAAGTATTTGGTCAATGTGCAGCTGCCGTTACCAGACTAATCGTGTGTTCTGGGATGTATCTTAAGGGCAGTTGAATGCAAGTCAAAACAAGTTGTTCGGTCTTACGTTATATAGATAATTAGTGCAGCTGAGCTTGGAATGCCATGTATGCTGTTTCAAAGAGAAATTGAGGGTTTTTTCCTCCCAATCATCCTTCCCACCAAAATTCAACTGGAAATGCTAATTGATTATTTACTCATCTTGTTTGTCTGTCGTTCTTGGTTGGGAATTAGCTGCTGCCCAGCAAAATTCACTTCCTTGGTTTCCAATTCACATCTGATTGAGACGTTTCTTTGACGCAAAAAAAATCCTTGCATTTGATCTAGTGCCTTTCGTCCACAGAATGTACAGGCGATTCACTTTACAGTATATTGTGTGAAGCGCTTTGAGAAGTCTCGAAGATGTGATAAGGCACTGTAATCAATGGCATGGATTATTATTATTTCATGTTGTCGAGAGTCTGAGTGCTTTACAAACGCAAGTTTGCTGCTTATTTTGCTGAAACTGACTTCAAAAAGGTATTGATGTATTCCTGGAGAAGGTGCAGTTTAGAGGGGAAGAGAAGATTTGGGAGATTTTTCTTTCCAGAAGATTGGAATAGTATGGAATAAGGTTGTGAGTGCAAGCTTCTGAAGTGCTTCGGAAATTGCCAGAATCAGAGGAGGCAAAGACTTATAAATGGAGCCTCGTTAGCAGTAAAGGAAGTCACTAGGAATGGATGCCACGAGAGGAGATCATTACTAGAGCTATAAATGCTGTGGACAATAATGTTCTGTAGTAGAGTAGACTATTGGGCCAAATACATCTAGTTCCTAAATGCCTATGTAATTTGGTAAAGAATTCTATCAAAATGGTAAATGAAGTTGATGAGCCAAATGGCCTCAACTCTTTTGATCCAAACGCTGTTTTTTTTGGCTGTTTTTGGCCAAATGGCTGTTTTTTGTCATGCACAGTGTTGGTCTTTGGCGGCCGAAGCACACGTTAAATAGACTTGGAGGGGAACTATCTGGAACCAATCGAGGGTGAGGCAGCTGTCAAGTGTTGGCGAGCCAGACCTGCAAAACATGGCTGGTGAAAAATAATTTGCTGTTGTGTGCAGTTATGTTTTGTTCAAGGCTTAATTGCCGGGTGTGTAAAATGATCATATACCTCACCACCCTCAAGTGACAGCGCCCACACACCTGTGTAACTTGGATCTTTGGAACATCAAGGTGACTGGCACGTGGCAAGTTGCCCTTTAGACGTCCTTCCACCTGAAGGCTGTTGAATAGCTGATGAGACAGCTCTAAGGCTTAGGATGGCAGCTGGTGGAATGCACTGCTTTGTATCTGTATCCATGGACATATGCTCATATTTATCCTCTGCCCACCCATTTCACTTGGCTAACTCAGGCTCGCTGTTCTTTCCCATACTCTCTGTGCCACAGTCGATAGCCAGGTTTAAGACTTTGCATCCAGGAGTTCCCAGAACCTGCTACAAGTAAACAGGGCTTAAATCTGCAGCTCTCAGATGCCAACTTTACCCCCTCTTTGCCATCTTTGCATTGCACCTGTAGACTTTCCTCTTTGGGTCAAGTGCCCTTCCTCCTCAGCTTGGTGTTAAAGTAAGCTGTTGTTAAGTACTCACACACTACCCTGAACTTTCAAAAGTGAACTGGATAGGTAAGATTCTAGGGTTCTAGTTTCGCATTGTTTTACACAACTTATTTTCTGTCAGCTTTTCATCTTCAGGCTTGACTATGGAAACTTCTTCCTCACTGGCCTTCCCGGCTCTTCCCTTCACAAGCTGCAGGTCATCCAGAACTCTGCAGCTTTCATCCTCTGCCATATTAAGCTCCGTGACCACATCACTCCCACCCTTGCCCAGCTCTATTGGCTCTCCATCCCCCAGAGAATTGAATTCAAGATCTTCATCCTCACTTTCAAGGCCATTCACAGCTTTGCCCCATCCTCTCTCCCCGACCTGCTGTCCCCCTATGAACCTGCCTGCCCCCTCTGTTAACAAGATGCTGCTTTTCGATTTTGACTTCACCACACTTCCATCTCTCTCCTTCCCCTTCATATATCTCTCCCTCCCCCCTTCCAATCCTGCCTGCCCCTTGCTCGGGGCCTGACCCCTGAGTGTTCAGCGCCTTGGGACGTCCACCTGACGTGAAAGGCGTTCTATAAATGTAATATTGTTGTTATTGTACAGCACTTAGAAAAAATACTAACTGAAGCACAGTGCTTATCCAGCTTAGATTACCCTTCATACTAATAGTGTTGCAGTTTCTTTCAACATCTGACTGAATAGACCTGTGTCCAATATCTCTTCCAAGCAAGGCACCATCTCTTCCCTCCTCCCTTCCCCACCAATGTCAGCATAGACTTTGAGGACAATATATATATATAGCCTTTGGACCCAGAGGAAGAGTGGTCGGATGTACAGTGTATCCCATAATACTGCAGTGTCAGTCTACATTGTGCAGCTCCAACAAAGGGTTTATACAAATAATCTATTCGTTCTTGTCATGCAATCTAATTTGCACCTAATTCTCATACACTGTGGCCTGTGAAGGTTTTTCTCATTGGAATGAAGCGTTCGAGTTAATTCTGCAGCTGTATGGAGTGAGCCTTGCTGTGAGGAATAAATGGTTTAATTGGGCCTTAGACAGTGTTAGGAGGCCCTCTGTTGGCCTGAATTACCATCTTCAGTTTATTGGCAGCTCGAAGATTCTTCATGGTTGGTGTGCAAATTCAACCCGTTATTTGGTCTTCATTTAGACATGTTTATTAAAACAGGATATTCAGGACTCAGTATTGCGGGAGAAACTGTGTGATGTTTGCTAGTTTGGCCATTCTTTGGCACAGATATTCATAAAATTGGTGGATTTTGGAAGTGATTTTTTTAAAAAAGTGACGATATAGAAAATCTTTGGTATGAATGGGAGTATTGGATTAATGTGTGATTGTAATATTATTGTTATACAAATACGTAATCACTCCACTTTACCTTTACCCGGTAGTTTGGCCATTCTTTGGTACATTCTAACAGGCCCGGGATCCGTTATTGTGAAGCTCTCTGAGACGCCGTCCGGCGTGGAGGGCGCTATATAAATCCAAGTTGTTGTTGCCAGTATGTCCTGTGCAGCGCTTTGAGACGACTCAACAACCTGATAAGGCGCTGTATCAAAATGCAATGATTATTATTGATGGCAAACTAGATTAACTTGGGGAGAACGCTGCAGTGGGATTGAAGACAGAATAGATTTAAGCTTCAGTTTGACAAACACAGTGTTGCTTTTCGCCAACAGGATAACGAGGACGGATGGTACAGTGTTGTTGCATTTTTCATTGGTACCGGTGCTTGCTTATATCAGGTGAGTTTCCATCCTTTCAGCACCTACATTCAGCTATAGTTGATTTCAATTTTATTGTATTATGATGTGGCCATATTTATGATCCAGGTGGACAACTTTAAAGAGCTAATTTAAAACCACAGTCCCACTTCCCTTTAATCATTAATTCATCTGTACCTCAGTGGTTAGAGCATTCACCTTACAAGCGTGAGACCTGGTTCGAATCCTGCAGGTCAGGGTGAAACCTTGGGCAAGTTTCCTTACTCCACACCTAATAATATTCCCTAGAAAAAACACAATAATAAAATTGGTCATTTTAATCCACGACTGTTTGTGGGGACGCTGCTGTGCACAATTGACTGTAGCGTTTCACCCACAAATATACAGTCAAATCGCTTTACAGTACATTCTGTGAAACGCTTTCAGACGTTTAGAAGATGTGAAAAACACTATTATCAAATGCAAGGATTATTATTATTTCATAAGGAAAATTCTTCTGGAATGGCTTGATGGTTGGAGACTCCCATCTGGCAATTCCGTGAGTTCTGGTAGGTATAAAAGCTCTCCCTGCGCTAATTTGTCAGAGAGCAGGGGAGGTTCTCCAAACGTCCTGCATGACATTCCTCCCTCATCAAAATCCACCACTCGCAGTTGAATTGCTATTATTTTATTGCTGCTGTGTGGCATGTTGTGTGAGCAGATAACAGAGGATTGGCATATGGTGTGTTGAACATGCCCCAGTGAGTGCGTGGTACAGCATTGTGGAAGTGTGGCACTGTGTGTTGTAGCGACAGCAGATCATGTCACCATGTGGCGTGGCACACGGGAATGTGGCACAGTCTGTTGGAACTTTACTCACGGCATTGGGGTGGGCACACCACATCACCCTTTGTATCTTGTTCATAAAGAACATTCAGGTAACATCAACTTCAACTCTGTAAATTGATTTGGCCAGTTTTAAGACGGTTTTAAGTGGAATCCTGTAGCATATTGGTTAGAGCACTCGCCTTGTAAGCGAGAAGTCCTGGGTTCGATTCCTGGGTGGTCAGGCTGAAACCTTAGGCAAGTTTTTTTTTACTCCACATACATGCCTGTTTACATAATTACAAGTAGGAACGTGGATGTTATTCAATTAGCAGATCGCTTTCTGGGGGAAATAATCCCTTTAAATTTTTTTGAAGAATATGATCACTCAATCCACGACTGTTTATGGATTGCTGCTGTGTGCAATTGGCTGCTGCCTTTCGCCCACAAAATAGTCAATTCACTTTTTAGGTATATATTCAGTGAAGTGCTTTGCGATGTCTCAAAAACGTGATAAGGTTGCTGTGTTTAAAACGCACATATTATTATAAAACGGTGTCTTATTTTGAAAAAAATTTCTTCTTGTTTTGCTTGTTCTCTCTGCCCAGTGTTACCTGCTGGTGAGCTGCAGTGGATGGAGGAACCTGAAGTCCTTCCTAATGTTTGGCCTAATCTGCCTGTGTAATTTATATGTGCACGAACTCCGCAATCTCTGGCAGATTCTATTCCACGTGACCTCTGCTGGATTCACCACGCTCCAGACACGACTCAGACAGCCCCAGGGAAAAGCTCCCGATTACAATGTCTAAGGTGGCCATCGGAGGAAAATCCATGTGGGTTTTTTTTTTGTGTATGTTGTTTGTTGAGGTGATTTCCATTCTGGGAGAAGCACAGGATGTTTCTGCCCCACAAATTCTTTTTAAACAAAAATAATTTAAAGAAAAATTGATAATACAAAGTACCAAATGGAATAACCAAATCATCGAGCAACTTCAGGTGACCAGAAGCTGACAGAGTGAAGCGGGACTTTGATAATCAAAGTTGTAAAGATCCTTCACACTTTGACTGGTGCAATATTTGTACAGGCCTTCAGTCACTTAGGGTTTTCTTTTGATAAAATCCTGATTGATTTATTTTGCTTCCGTCTGATTCAAAAATATCGCCAGACGTCCTTTTTTTTGTTTTGCTTTGTTCATTTCTCTCATGGTTTCTCCTTGCAAAGTGTTTTTCCCCCCTTTATCCCCAGACAGACGGTGGTGAGACACAATAGGATAGAGTTCCGCAGGTGCTGGCTGGCAGCTGGCCTGTTTGATATCAGCATGAGAAGTCGGCAGGCTGTTTGGCCACAGAAGGGCATTACAATCGGAGCTCGATCCTATCCTTGCCTGGCTGCCAAGTGTGCAATCTTCCCATCAGATCTGCCTGCAGTGGAGCCCTGGCTGATGTTACACTATACTTATGGTGTCAACTTGCTCAGTTGGTGTCCGCCATCTTGGGGCAAGGTCGGAAAGTCAAGGGTTTGAGCTCTCGTGTTGTGACTCTGAGCTCGTAGTCCAGTCTAACCTTCGAGTTCAGCACGAAAGCATCTGCCTGTTCAGGTGGACGTTAAAAGATCATTATTCGAGAAGAAAAGGGAGTTTCTCTCATTGTCTGGGCAAATGATTCTGTCGATTAAAATTGCTTATTTGCTGCATAGGCCCCTGAAGAGCATTGCAGGGCCAAAATGATTGCCAAATTTGACTACAAAATAAACAATCACTACACTTCACAGCAACTAATTGCAATGCTAGACATTTTGATGTTAGATACTGTAGTAAGTAGTACACTAGTAGTAATAATAATAATAATCCTTGTATTTGATATAGAGCCTTTCATATCGTGGGCACCTTTCAAAGAGCTTCACAAGATACTCTGTAAAGTGTAGTGATTGTATTTCGAAGGCGAACACAGCAGCCAGTTTGCACAGTGTCCCACAATAGCTGTGAAGTGAATGTCGATTATTTTTTTAAAAAACTTTTTTTTATTAAGCGTTAAATCAATCGCAAGTATTATTACGTAAGGTTTCCTTTCTGATTCAGTGCTCTCCCCCAACCTAAACCTCACCCAAACCAAAAGCAACGGTCCTCAGCTAGACTGCTGGAGTTCGAACAAGTGTTTTACGTTTACCGTCTTTTGAGGGCAGGAGGAAAGAGTCCTCGTGTGTCCTGTAGATAGGTGTGTTGGTCTTCAACTGGGGAAATTCCTGGGTTAAGTTGAAGCTCTGAATCCCATCGAGTTAATATCAGGTGTATAGACTAAACCCAGTGAAGTTTTCCTAGTTTCCTAGGATTGAGCGACGTGCTGTTTTATGTAAAATGTATATACACACACACACACACACACAATGTGCACACATGTTTCAACATTTACCCAAGATGGGAAGACAAATAAAACCTATTGAAAGGACAAAGCAGATGTGACTAGCTAGTGGTCCCATCTTTTTCCTTTCAATGTAAAACCAACTACAGTACTGCCTCTTTATTGCGAATTTAGTCTAGTGTTTGGTGCAATTGTCCAGTGCAGTTTCAGTGTGAGTTTGAGCGTTTACTGCATAAGTGCTGCATTTAATGCTCTGCCCTTTCAAAACGTATTAAATGTTTCGCCCACAAAATAGTAATAATAATCCTTGCATTTCGATATAGCGCTTTTCACCTCTTCTAGACGTCTCAAAGCGCTTCACAGAATATACTGTAAAGTGAATTGACTGTATATTTGTAGGCGAAACACAGTAGCCAAGTGCGCACAGCAGTGACCCCCACAAACAGTCATGGATTGAAATGACCAATTTTATTATTGTGGGGGTTTTTTGGGGACGGATTATTATTAGGCATCGGTGTGGAGAAAGGAATCTTGCCTAAGGTTTCACCCTGATCTGCCTGGATTCGAAACACAGGTCTCACGCTTGTAAGGCGAGTGCTCTAACCATTGGGCTACAGGACTCATTAAAATATATAGTCGATCCACTTTACAGTAAATTCTGTGAAGTGCTTTGAGACGTCTCAATAACTTATTAGGGGGCTGTATCAAATGAAGGTATAGCAAGCAATGAGGTTGATCTTTGAGCGTCCTCATCCAAGTTCACCCCTCAAAAAACAAATCAATTGGCTAGTTATCTCGTTGTTTGTGAGACAAAGCTAGTGCACATTGGCAACTCAATGTGCCTAATAAAAATAAGTCACTACACGTCAAAGTAACTTCATTTGACGAAGCTGCTAACGAGGCGTTGCATCAAGAGAGCCCCAAATGACAGTATGAAATAACAAGCAGTTACGTGTTTGCGTGCAGGCATAAGAGAAATAGCGCTGAACCTGCAGAGGGTAGGGCAGTCAGCATTCAAACAAGAAAGAAAGAGATGGATTAACGTTTCATATGTTTCATCATAAACTGTTGTGTTGCACCCAAGCAGGTCAGCCTGCCTCTTGGTTTTTAACTTCAGTTCACTATGACTCCCAAAGCTTTGAGAACATTGTTTGGATTCATTCCAAATTGACAGGAATTGTTTTATGTACGAGCAGTGCAGTCTGCAGCCTGACTTCTGGAGGCAAAAAAAAATAAGATGCAGATTAAATTGGGCGGTCGAAAACCAGAGGAACTGTTTTGAGTACCAATGCTTTGAATGACTTACACTATGAATCACTCAGGGTTTAGATTTGTATTTTGTTTTTGCCCATTGGAAGCCCTGGAGTGTATTAAACAGCTTTGTTACATACCAATAGCCATCTGTTTCTCCCGAACAACACTGCCAAAACACTATGTCAATCTGACCCAAAGCCAAAATACTCCACCTCCCAGAATTGGCAAAGTAATTTACCCTTTTGGCGGTTTAAATAATCTTGAAGTGTCACATTAACAGATTGGATGCTCAAAGGTACGTTACTGCAGTTGCCTCCAGATTTCCATTTCACAGAAGCTATGGAAGATGGAAGACAAGTTAGTTAGTCTTTTAATGTTCTGCTTTGCAATGCCAACAGTAATGTTCCTCACAATTAAATAGGATCACAATTGTTAATCGATGGGCAGATTGCTATTCTGTGGGTAATAATCCCTTTAAAAAATATATTTCCATGACTTTGTGGGACGCTGTTGTGGCCAATTAGCTACCATGATCCATCCACAAAATATTCACTTTACATTCTGCAAAGCGATTTGAGAAGTCTCACCAAGGTGATAAGGCGCTATATCAAATGCAAGGATTATTATTATTATTATTATTTACCACAGTCACCGTGAACAAACACCTCGCTGGTTTTAGGATTATTTTTTCTAAAGCAGCGTCTTTTAAAAGCATTTTTGATGTCAGGTTTCAAATGGGTTTGGGGAAGTGCAAATGAACAATGTTGGCAACTCACACTGTGTCATTTGCATTGTAGATTATTGCTTCGTGTAAAGTGCTATTTTACTGTGTCTTTTATGCGACTGGGAAAATAATGTGCGCCAGCAAGCCAGCATATCTGTTGATGGATGGTGCCAGTATTGCTCATGTTTTCCTCAACTAAATATGAAAGTCTTAATAAAATGTTCGAGGTTCAGGGGAAGGTTGGAAGACTTTTTTCACACACAGATTGTGATCGGAATATGAAAATCCCTGCAGCGATTGACATTTAAAAGGGAATTGAAATAAACATTCAAAAGATATAATAATAATAATAATAATCCTTGCATTTGGTATAGAGTTTTTCACATCTTATCGATGTCTCAAAGCGCTTCACAGAATATACTGTAAAGTGAATTGACTGTATATATGTTTAGAGTAGTTAGTCCAGCTAGTAGAATTCTCACCTCTAGGTCAGCAAGTTGTGGGTTCAAGCCTCAGGCAAGGCATAAGAGCTTAAAGTCTAGTAGGGACATGTAGTATATTGGTTAAGAGCACTCGCCTCGCAAGCGGGAGGATGTGGGTTCGGTACCCAGGCAGGGATGAAATGTTAGGCAAGTTTCCTTACTCCATGCACCTCTGTTCTCCCAACAGTAAATTAGAACCCAGTTGTTAGTCAACGGGCTGATTGCTATTCAGGGGTTAATAATCCCTTCAAGTATTTTTTTTACATTTGGTCACTTAATCCACGACTGACTGTAGGGACATTGCTGCGTTTCACCCACAAATATACAGTCAATTCACTTTTTGAGGTAAATTCTGTGTAGCGCTTTGAGACGTCTAGAAGACGTGAAAAGCGCTATATCAAATTCAAAGATTATTGATGTAAAGGGTACAAGGAGTTTTTTTTTGGAATGTGATAATCCTTTTAGTGTGAATAATAGTGGATTAATGATAGTAAGAGGAAAGAGCAAAGTTTCTACGATTCTCTTCTGGTAATACCAGACTGCTGTGTGGGTCCATAATCCAGAATTTTACATATCCCAACTCCTCTGTTGAGCTAACACTCCTTTGCGACTTGTTAATTTGATGGCCCAGTTGACATTTGGATTCTTTAATTAAATCTGCCCACAATCCTCAATGATAATGTGCTCTAAAATGGGGGGAATTAAGTTTTTCATTTTTATTATAATATGAACTGGTAATCCTACACCAATTTAATTTAGTTACATTCTTTCCCTCACCACAATACTTTGCTTGGCAATTATTTTAATATAGGTGTAACAAATGTGACATGGTATATGATACATATAATATAATAATAATCCTTGTGTTTGATATAGCACTTATCACGTCTTCTAGACGTTTCAAAAGTACTTCACAGAATATACTGGCTGTATATTTGTGGGCAAAACACAGCAGCCAATTGCTCACAGTAGCGTCTCCACAAACAGTCATGGATTGAAATGACCGATTCTATTGTGGTTTTTTCTTGGAAGGATTATCATTAGGCGTGTGTGAATGTGTGTGGAGTAAGGAAACTTGCCCATGGATTCGAAACACAGGTCTTATGCTTGTAAGACGAGTTCTCTAATCACTGAGCTACAGGACCTCCACAATCAAAGAGCATGGGAAAAGCAGAGGGCATTGGGAATAGAGTCGATAACTTTAATGTTGAATCATCTAAGGGACTTATGAGCCTCTTGATATAATTACTGATTCTATCATGAATTCCCCTCCCCAGAACTGGTTTCTGTTGACTTTGATGGGAGTTCGATTGATTTGGACAGGTTTCTGGTATGCTTTTTATATTTGCTGGATGTCCTTGGAATTCCTCGCTTTAAAAGAGCAACGTTTATCCCACTATATATGGCAAGGAAATATACTTGTCGTTCTCAAGGTCACATTTCTGACCTCAAAAGGCTGGAATGACATGAGCTATTTTTCCAGTGTCTGTTTCCAATATAACTTCTGCAATCTCCCTGGACGTGATGCTTTAATCTTCGAGTGGGTTTAGTTTGTTTGAAGACTTCATTGTTTCGAACACCATTTGTTGTACGTTTCGACAAGCAGCCGTTCAGCAATGTTGAACAGTTGACGTTTCAAAGCATTTGAACTTGAAAGCCAAATTTCGAGCATGTCCTAAATTGATAATGCTGTAATAATTACAGTTATGTGGAGCTCTTGTGGCTCAGTGGTTAGAGCGCTCACTCACCTTACAAGCGTGAGACCTGTGTTTCAAATCCAGGCAGGTCAGGGCAAAACCTTGGACAAGTTTCCTTACTCCACACACACAGCCTGATAATAATCTATACAAAAAAAACACATAATAAATTGGTCATTTCAATCCACGACTGTTTGTGGGGACGCTGCTGTGCGCAATTGGCTGCCGTGTTTTGCCCACAAAATATACAGTCAATTCACTTCATAGTATTTTCTGTGAAGCGCTTTGAGGCACAGTCTAGAAGACGTGATAAGTGCTATATCAAAATGCAAGGATTATTTGTTTTTGTCAGCTGGGTGTCTGACACATGTGGAAACATCAATATGTCTTCAAACGAAACTGAGAATTCCACGCATCGCACCTACACATGGAAATCCCAAAGAGATTTTTTTATTTCAGTGTGCTCTCTCTCTCTCCTCTTTCTCTCTGGATGGATGCCCCTTGCTTACCTAATTCTGGAAAGTATGAGGTGCAGATTGGCAAAACCCAAGACTGAGGGAGCCCGGAAAGTGTGTGTTGGGGTAACTGCTGGAGTCTAACCAGCTAAACCCACACTTAGCTTGGCCATTGATATCACTGTCTGGCCAAACTTTCCCGCTGCTCGTCCAACTGGGACATTATCCAGCTCATATTGCTGACAGTTAAAAAGTTTTAATAACTTATTAGGCAAAACGTCCAGTTAAATTGCCAACAGCAACAAAAAAAAGGAGTAAAGTTGATGTATTTGCCTTTCCATTTTTATGTAGGAATAATAATAATAATCCTTGCATTTGATATAGCGCTTTTCACATCTTATCGACATCTCTTTACAGCACTATACTGTAAAGTGAATTGTCTGTACAGTATTTGTGGGCGAAACACAGCAGCCAAATGCGCACAGCAGCGTCCCCACAAACAGTCGTGGATTGAAATGGCCATGTAGTTTCAATGCACGCAAATTTAAAACTATTCCCAGCTTAAAAAGCAAAAGAGTCAATAAATCAGAAGGGGCTAAAGGAACCAGAAGCAATTAGCTCTGCTGTAAATGTAAATAACAAAATGGTAGAGCATGTCTATGTCTTAATCAGCAGTACTTTGAAGTCGCAATGCATCAGCGTGATTGGTGTCGTCACCTGGGAATGGATGTGAAACAGTGAGTCACATTTTTTGGCTCGTCAGACAAGATACTGTGCAAAGGGGAGGATATTTCTTAAGGAAGGATATGATTTCTTCCAGGTGGGAAAAGGCAAAAAAATGACTTTCGTTGCTTACCAATGAAATATTGATAGAATCATAAATGGGAAACTTGGTATATTGTCGAGATTTATGAATGCAATTGTGACACAGAGAGAGAGAGAGAAAGAGTGTTGGCTGAGTTTCTAGCTGTGTTCGGCATGTGGGACGCTGCTGGGTGCAATTTGCTGTAACTTCTAGAAGTCTCAAAGCGCTTCACAGAATGTAGTGTCAAGTGAATTGACTGACTATGTTTGTGGGCGAAACATGGCTGCCAATTGCCCACGGCAGTGTCCTCACAAACAGTCGCGGATTGAAAATGACCAATTTCATTATTCTGGGGTTTATTTTGGATGGATTATTATTAGGTGTATGTGTGTGTGTGTGTGGAGTAAGGAAACTTGCCCAAGGTTTCGCCCCGATCTGCCTGGATTCGAACACAGGTCTGACTCTTGTAAATCGAGTGCTCTAGCCACTGAGCTACAGGAGCTTCAAATGCAATTGAACTACACATGGTAACTGGGAATGCCAACAGAGCTGGTCTGGGGAACCCCTTATTACAGTATTATGTATTATAAATATCAAATACTATGTATTCCCAAAATACACATTATTCGATTCACTTCCACAGTTGATCCTGTGAAGCACTTTGCGATGTCTCAAATCATACACTGTTAATGATAGTATAGTGAAACCATAATAATAAAATATATAAGACTATCGTTACAATAAAATAAATAAGATAACTATTAGAGTTAAGTATATAATCTAACTATTAAAATAAAATAATCTGACTTACAATAAAATATATCAGTGTGATAATAAAATATATAAGACAATATAAGATATGAATACACTATGATATAATATATAATAATATAACTATTCTAGTTAACCATATAATACAATGATTAAAGTTAAATATATAAGTATTACAATACCATTTATAGATGGTTGTAATAATACAATATATAAGTTTAATAAGGTAGCTGCTGACTGTTGTACCCCTGTGTGTGTGTGGGGTGGGGGGCTGGTGCGGGATGCTGTGTGTCAGTGTGTGTGAGGGTGGGGGGGATGGGGGGGGGGGGGGATGGGGGGGGGCGAGTGAGGGGAGGTGACAGTTGGGGTGATGGCGGGAATCTGATTCAAATCACAACTGACGGGGTCACGTGATCAGCCACCGCCCCCACCCCTCACACTTACTGACACACTCACTGACTCCCCTCACACTCCCTGACACACTCACCGCCTCCCCTCACACTCACTGACACACTCACCAACTCCCCTCACACTGACACACTCACCAACTCCCCTCACACTCCCTGACACACTCACCAACTCCCCTCACACTCACTGACACACTCACCAACTCCCCTCACACTGACACACTCACCAACTCCCCTCACACTGACACACTCACCAACTCCCCTCACACTCACTGACACACTCACCAACTCCCCTCACACTGACACACTCACCAACTCCCCTCACACTCCCTGACACACTCACCAACTCCCCTCACACTCACTGACACACTCACCAACTCCCCTCACACTTACTGACACACTCACTGATTCCCCTCACACTCCCTGACACGCTCACTGACTCCTCACACTCGCTGACGCACTCACCAACTCCCCTCACACTCACTGACACTCACCAACTCACCTCACACTGACACACTCACCAACTCCCCTCACACTCACTGATGCACTCACCATCTCCCCTCACACTTACTGACACACTCACCAACTCCCTTCATACTCACTGACATACCGACTCCCCTCACACTCACTGAGACACTCACCGCCTCCCCTCACAGTTACTGACACACTCACTGACACAAACCCACTGACACACACTGATAGATTCAGTCACTTAAAACCTCACACTCATTCACTCACAACCTCCCCGTGCACACTCACACACTCACACTGTGTGTGTGTCTCTGTCCGTCCCCCACACACTGACGGTCACCGTTGTTTGCTGGGCTGCCCCTGTTCAGGGATGAATAACATCCTCAGCGTCCGAAAGCCGGTAAGCAGATGAAGACAGTGTAAATTGCCTAATTGTAAATTACGAATGGAGTGGTTTTGGCACAGTTAGCCAGGCTCTTGCCTCCCAGCCGGAGGGATTCGAACCCCACATTGAGGACTTTGAGCTTTGAGTCCGGGCTGACACTCCAGCGCAATGCTGGGGGGGGAGGAGGAGGAGGAGGGAGAGGGCTGCTGCCGTGTTCCCGATGAGACATGTTGTTGCGTGTGGGTGGGACGCACTTCAACGAACTTCCTTTGAGTAAAATGTCCCCCGAATCCTCCGCTCCACCATCGGCGGCCGTGCCTTCAGCCACTGCACCCCGAGGCTCTGGAACTCCCTCCCTCACTCCCTCCGCCTCGCACCCCCCCCCCCCCCCCCACCCCCACCCCCCCTCCTCCTCCTTTTTCATCTTCAATCTTCAGGTCGCACTATCGTGAAGGGCTCTGAGACGTCGTTTGCCGTGGAGGGAGAGAGGGGGCTATGTGATAATAACAAAAATAACAATATAATAATAATCCTTGCATTTGATACAGTGCTTTTCACATCTTATCGACATCTCAAAGCGCTTCACAGAAGACAAAGTGTAAAGTGTATTGGCTGTATATTTGTGGGCGAAAGTTGTTGTTAGATCTAATTTCCGGCGCCTCTGGGTTCTGCAAATAAATATGGGGTTAGCTTAAGTTGTGGATAACGCCAATAGCTGAAATTGCACTGATTTGAAACACGCAAGTATTGACCAAATGTTCAGTGAAGTCTTAAATTGAAACCGTCTATCTTGTTCGTTTGCTTCTCCGGCTCAAAAAGGGCCTCTGAATCATTTATCCCCCAAATACATCTGTTTACATTCCGTCCGTTGTACATTTCAGACGGTCCCGTTTACCGCGAAATTCGCTGAAGAATTAGGTGAAGAATCAATAGTAGTTATTAAAGGAAAGTTGACCGATGACCCTCTCAGGTAAGACTATACACGTGTCGTGAGGTGATGGGATTCAGAGGTGTTCATTCCAATGGGCAAAGGAGGTGATGTCGTTGAATCATTTCAATGTTTCAAAAGTTTGCTGGAAATTACACGTTAAAATATCGACTCTTTACCTTTCAAAGTAACACCTTAGAGATTACGGTGAATGTAGCTGAAAGTACCGAAATAGCAACTGCAGAATGTTCGTGAATTCATTATTAAATGTGAAATTTATTCTTTCGTTTGGGAGGAATTGTACATGAATGCGATGAACATTTGCAGTCAGAGAATTATTGCAGTTTGTGTTATGAATTCCATAGTGAATGTGGAATATTCGGTTTATGACTTTATGTCGAGTTCCTGCAGCTCGATGGTTAGAGCGCTCGCCTTACAAGCATGAGACCTGGGTTCGATTCCAGGCAGGTCAGGGCGAAACCTTGGACAAGTTTCCTTACTCCACACACACGCCTAATAATAATCCCTCCAAAAGAAACACAATAATAAAATTGGTCATTTGAAACCGCGGCTGTTTGTGGGGACGCTGCTGTGCGCAATTGGGTGTCGCATTTCACCCACAAATATAATAAAAATAATAATAATAATCCTTGCATTTGATATAGCGCTTTTCACATCTTATCGACATCTGCTTTCCCTCATCTCTACATCCTCACAATGCTAAAGTGAAAACGTATTACCCTTACACAGAAATAACACTATGGTACTATATATCATACATAGGTAATTCAGAGCATATAATAATAATCCGTGAATTTGATATCGCGTTTTTCACGTCTTCTAGACGTCTCAAAGCACTTCACAGAATATACTGTAAAGTGAATTGACTGTATATTTGTGGGTGAAACGCGACAGCCAATTGTGCACAGCAGCGTCCCCACAAACAGTCGTGGATTGAAATGACCAATTTTGTTATTGTGGTTTTGTTTGGAGGGATTATTATTAGGCATGTGTGTGTGTGTGTGTGTGTGTGTGTGGAGTAAGGAAACTTGCCCAAGGATTCGCCCTGACCTGCCTGGATTTGTGGACAGGTCTCATGCTTGTAAGGCGAGGGCTCTAACCACTGAGCTACAGGACTGCATATGTGCAATGTGACTGTCAAGAAGATGGAAGGCAAACTAGATGGACCTTGGTGTTTTATATTCTTATTGTACCAGTTTCCGCTCTGACTTATTCTTTTTGAAATATATTTTACTTGCCGCAGTACTTCACAGAATATACTGGAGAGTAAATTGACTATATTTTGTGGGCGAAACATTATTCCAATGCTCACCCATGCAGTGACTGCTTTACCCTTACCTAGCTCAATCAACCTCCACTAATATAATTCACCAACAAAAAAAATCCACATTACTGGTATTATCCTTTTGTGAGTGTGGCAGCTATTTGGGTAGTAAATGTACAGTAATTACACCCGTTAGAAGCCAAACTATCAGCATATATTTTCCACTTGAGAATTCGCTGATGACAGTAATGGAACATAAAACGCGATAATGCAAATTAAACAGATCAGCAATTCTAAATGACTAATTTGACCTTTGTTACTGGATGTGACTTAGGCCTCCCTTGCAGTAAATACAGGAAATGGCTGGCAGGCCGAAACAGCGTTTCGAGACACAGGAGTTTGTTTTTATTGGAGTAATTAAAAGAAAATGATGGGTTTACCCCAAATACCGAGGTCGAAAATCAAATGTCTTGAGTCCTAATATCATTAAATTTGCCGACTTTAAAAGGGCTTGAGGATGACTGCATATTCCTCAAAAGAAAACGCGAGTCCTGCGTTTATTAACACATTGCAAAAAAAAAAGCACTTTACGACAACAACTTGCACTAATATAGTATCTCATTCATTAATATAATATATCAGCGTGAGACCTGTGTTCGAATCCAGGCAGGTCAGGGCGAAACCTTGGGCAAGTTTCCTTACTCCAAACACACACAGCGCCTAATAATAATCCATCGAACACAAATAATAAAAATTTAGCATTTCAATCCACGACTGTTTGTGGGGACGCTGCTGTGCATAATTGGCTGCCACGTTTTGCCCACAAATATACAGTCAATTCACTTTACAGTATATTCTGTGAAGCGCTTTGAGACGTCTAGAGGACGTGAAAAGCACGATATCAAATGCAAGGATTATTATTATTCTTCACACTTCGAGAACATTTCTTCCATAGATACTAGGAATGTCACAAATACATTGCATGACATTTGGACATAGATTCAGTGATGATAATTCACTTGTATTTGTGTTCAATGATATACTGTAAGCAAAATTGTATGTGGTAAATCTGCAAGAAAACTCGCAGATAAAACCGAGTACATCACGGTGTATTCATAAATCATACTTTTACTATCTGTACAGATGATTTAACCACATTGCTAACCACAGCCGAGGTCAATGAAACTCAAATGCTGTCAGGACAAAAGTGAAACGAACGAAAAGGGAATTCGAATCGACTGTCAACCGTTTAAAATTCAGAGGTCACATTACACTTGGGAAAAGGGAACTAATCGCGATTTGTAATGCGAGCTCACAGCCAAAAGATAATGCTATCTTTGGTGGTCAGAGCAAGCAACAATAGTGAGAATAATACCTGAATCAGGAGCTTTCACCCCAAACTCAGTTCATTGTGGAGCTCCTGTACCGCAGTGGTCAGAGCGCTCGCCGTACAAGCGTGAGGCCTGTGTTCGAATCCAGGCAGGTCAGGGCGAAACCTTGGGCAAGTTTCCTTACTCCACACACACGCACACACACCCACACCTGATAATAATCCCTCCAGAAAAAAACCACACAATAATAAAATTGGTCATTTCAACCCACGGCTGTTTGTGGGGACGCTGATGTGCGCAATTGGCTGCCGCGTTTCATCCACAAATTTACAGTCAATTCACTTTACAGTATATTCTGTGAAGCGCTTTTGAGACACAGTCTAGAAGACGTGAAAAGCGCTATATCAAAAGCAAGGATTATTATTATGATTATTATTATTATACCTCTGGCAACTGAACAAGGAAAAGCAACCAAGCTGTGATTTTGCTGTGCACAACTGACTTAGTCTAACTGCATGGTGAAATGCTTGAGACAATGGCCAAGCTAATGTGTGGGTTTAGCTGGTTAGCCTCCAGCAGTTACCCCAACACACACTATGGGCTCTGCCCATCCCCCAACCACCCTCCAAGTCAACCTGACCCTAATAATCTCCGGCATTAGGTAGGCAGAGTGCGTCTCTCTAGGGAATGAGAGAGGGAGAGAGAGAGCGTATTCCATTCCAACAATCTATCTCTGAGATTGCCATTCAAAAATAATGATAATAATAATAATCCTTCCATTTGATGTAGCGCTTTTAGTCTTCTAGACGTCTCAAAGCGCTTCACACAATATACTATCAAGTGAATTGACTGTATATTTGCGGGTGAAATGCGCAGTCAATTGCGCACAGCAGCGTCCCAATAAACAGTCGTTTTATTATTGTGTTTTTGGGGAGGGATTATTATTATTATATTAGTGTATGTGAAGTAAGGAAACTTGCCCAAGGTTTCGCCCTGACCTGCCTGGATTTGAACACAGGTCTCACGCTTGTAAGGCGAGTTTGCTCTAACCACTGAGCTGCAGGACACCTTGTGTTAGTGGGATCCATGGAATTCTCAGTTTAGTTGGGTTTGGAGACTCTTAATATGGTGATTAAATGTCGGACAACCGCCTGCCTGACAAAACGATATAGAGTTGACTGGACATAGCGCTTAGCAAAAGTCTCAGAGTAAAATCGCCAACAATCTCTTTATTTCAGGCAAGTCACCAGCCATCAAATTAGACGCTGTGGTTCCCGGAATTAATCTGTCAGTGCAAATGAGATTTTCAAGATAATGCTCATTATGTTAAGAGTTAAGTGGCAATTAATGTAGATGTCATGCTTGTGTTCATCTGTGTGGTGTGTAGAATTAAAATAAATACAGTTGACTGAATTACCTCATCAAAAATACCTATATGATTGTATGAGTAGAATACTTAGCACTACACAATGAAATACTTCATGTACTTTAGTCGTTAAAGCCTTGATTATTCACCTGTGAGTTACCAAATTTCCCATACATAATTTCCGTGTTCTACAATTCCTATTATTTTAATTTTTTTCTACTTGGATTACATTACATTCTACTGTATTTAGATTACATTTAACAAACATGTATAAAAAAATCTCAATCAGTCTCTGATTATCAATTTCCATCATGACTAACTTGATTGCTGTTAAATATTGATTTGTTGCAACTATCAGGTCGTTTATTAAATTTAATAAAACATACTGTTTGTGGGACACTGCTATGTGCAATTGGCTGCCGCATTTTGCCCCAAAATATACGGTTAATTCACTTTACAGTGTATTCTGTGAAGCGCTATTTCAAATGCAAGGATTATTATTATTATTATTGTTATATTTTCTTATTTAGATTCGATGTTAATTTTCAAAGGGGAGACAGCCCTGACGCAGATATCTTATTCCACTTCAATCCTCGTTTCAAAGAGGAACTTGAGAAAATTATCTTTAATTCCCGAGGGCCTGATGGCTGGGGATTTCAGGGTGAGAAGTATGAAAATATCACCTCCAGAGGTTCGTCATTCAAACTCGTTTTTGTGGTGTGGAGAAACTGTTTCCAGGTATATTATTATACACACAGTCATTCACACTCTATATTAGATTATACACATACATTCACACTATATTATTATGTCATACACACACAGTCACGCACACACTTTATTATATTATATGATTAGACACACAGTCACTCACACTATATTATATTGTTATACAAACAATCACTCATGCTATATTATACACACATTCACTCACACTATATAATATTAGTACTGTATATTATACAAACGTGGAGTCTTACAGCTCAGTGCATAGAGCACTCGCTTTGTAAGCATGAGACCCGTGTTTCGAATCCAGGGGGAAATCTTGGGCAAGTTTCGTTACTCCATATACAAGCCTAATAATAATAATCCCTCCAAAAAAAAACAATAATAAAACTGGTAATTTCAATCCACGACTGTTTGTGGGGACGCTGCTGTGCACAATTGGCTGCCGCGTTTCGCCCACAAATATACAGTCAATTCACTTTACAATATACTCTGCGAAGTGCTTTGAGGTGTTTAGAAGACGTGAAAAGCACTATATCAAATGCAAGGATTATAGTATTATTATTACAACCATTCTGTGACTTGTTCCATTCAGACCAATAGATGGCCTTTTTAAATTGATTTAATGATCTAATTGATTAAATTCCAGCCTCTCCCCCACTCCCCCCACCACAAAAAAATGTGCTCACTCAATCCACAACTGTTTGTGGGGACGCTGCTGTGCGCAATTGGCTGCTGCGTTTCACCTACAAAATATGGAGGCAATTCACTTTACGGTATATTCTGTGAAGCGCTTTGAGACATCTCGAAGACGTGATAAGCCGCTATATCAAATGCAAGGATTGTTATAATGAATGATTTTTTTCCCACAGTAGGTCAATTGTAATTAAAACATTATAGAATAATAATAATCCTTGATTTGATATGGCACTTTTCACATCTTCTAGACGTCTCAAAGTGCTTCAGAATATACTGTAAAGTGAATTGGCTTTATATTTGTGGGCTAAACACGGCATCCAATTGCGCACAGCAGCGTCCCCACAAACAGTTGTGAATTGAAATGACCAATTTATTATTGGGTTGTTTTGAGGAATTATTATCAGTGTGTGTATGTGTGGTGTGTGTGTGTGGTGTGTGTGTGTGTGTGTGGAGTAAAGAAACTTGCCCAAGGTTTCGCCTGGGTCTGCCTGGATTTGAACACAAGTCTCACGCTTGTAAGGCCAAGTTATGTCAGAAATATTAACGGATCCCTTTTTATTTGAAAACCTAATGCATTTAAAAAAAACACACAACCATTGATTTACTCAGGTCTCCGTAAGCGGTAGACACATACTTGAATTTCCGCATCGAATCGAGGACTGGAAGCCTGATACTGTCCTTGTGTTTGGAGATATTGAAGTGGAAAGTATTGATGTTCTTAGGCTGTAAGAGGTAACTATAATCGGTGTCATTTCAAAGTATAGAATGAATAATATCACAAAAAAGGGTGTTGTGCCAGCCTGACTCAGTTACCAACACTTTTGTCTTTGGACAATAATAATAATCCTTGCATTTTGCACAGTGCTTTTCACATCTTATCGACGTCTCAAAGCGCTTCACAGAATATACTGCAAAGTGAATGGGACTGTACGTTTCAGGGCGAAACGCGGCAGCCAATTGCGCACAGCAGTGTCCCCACAAACAGTCGTGGATTGAAATGACCAATTTTTATTGTCATGTTTTTTTGGGAAGGATTATTATTAGGCGTGTGTGTGCGGAGGAAGGAAACTTGCCCAAGTTTCGCCCTGATCTGCCTGGATTCGAACACAGGTCTCACTCTTGTAAGGCGAGTGCTCTAACCACTGAGTTACAGGAGCTCTACAATCAGGAGATTGTGTGAGTAAGACCCACATCAGGTCTTTGAACTCACAGCTAAGCTTGGCTCTGGAACTCCCTCCCTCACTCCCTTCACATCGCCCCCTCTCTTCCTGTTTTCAGGTCTCAGCTAAAGACCTTTCTTTTCGACTGCGCTTTTAGTCACCTTCTTCCCCCTTCCCCTGGCTCGGCCCCAGTATCCGTTATTGGGAAGCGCTCTGAGACACCGTCCGGTGTGGAGTGAGGGAAGACGCTATATAAATTCAAGTTGTTGTTTTTGTAAGCTAACACTCCCAACAACAAAATTACACTTGTATAGGACAGTTATTGCTTCAGTCACTGCTTCAGACCCAAGCTGGGGAAAGGGTGGGGGAGGGAAGGGAGCGATTAGGAGTTGCCGATGGGATCATCTAAGAGGAGCATCTTGAGGCGGGACTTGAAGGAGGCCAGGGAGGGGGCGAGGTGGAGGGTTGCGGGATGGTGTTCCAGCGGTTGGGGGCAGAGTGGCTGAAAGCTCGCCCGCCAATGGTGGGACAGGTGGGGGACATGGAGCAGGCCAGAGCCTGCTGAGCAGAGGAGATGAGCAAGTTGGTAAGGGGGTTAGAAGGTCACAGATGTAGGGCGGGGCGAGGTTATGGAGACTTGAACGAGGCCAAATTGTTAGGGTCACCATCTTTCAGAAGAGACTTCAATTGGAATCCTGTCTGCCCTGTTCAAGTAGAGGTTAAAAATCTCACGGCCCTTATACAAACAGGCAAGGAAATTTCTCCTGTTTTTCCTGACGAATAATCTGCCCGGATAAAATTGATTGTTCATTTTGTGGTTGTCTGTGAGACATCACTGTGTGCAAATTGAAAGTCGCAATTTGCACACAAAATACGCAGTCCCTTGGTAATAAATGAGGTGAGGCGCTTGAAGACTTTGATTTGATGTGAAAGGAGCTTGCTATCAGTATTATTTTCAGTGTTCAGATTACCGAATCAATCATTATTTTATTGGCTGAAAAACAAAACGATAAACCTGTTTATTGGGCGCTAAGTGAACTGTTACGTTTAGACCTTTCCTTTGCGATTCACGCGTACAATACCGTTGTCAAAATAAGATCAGGTTACAATTATTACACTATCGTTCATTTTTCCTGTATATCTGTCCCTCCATTTCTTTTAATAGGACAGCTGAAGAAACTAGATTGAATATTGTTAAGCAAGGTTGAGTAAAATTGCAAGAACGCAACCGCAACAAATTGCATGTATATTAACCCCTTTCACATTGGGAGTTCACCCCAAGATGTGGAAATAGCATCGAGAATATCGAGTGAAACAAATGAACAACTTCTGCGTATGATTACGTGAGATTTGAAAACCTGAAATGGCTTCGATTCCTTCTACAATTGAATTACCTCGAACTAGAGGGGTACAAAGGAGCTCGTTTTTTGTTCGATTGAGTAGTTTCTGTTCTGCTCCACGCAGTGGCGAGGATGGATTTTTATTAAAATAGCAATATATTATTAACAAATCAAGTGCGTGGTGTTCATTGCTTTCAAGTCTTTTTTTATCTGAATGTGGAGACAGCACACATCTGGAAGAGAGAATTTAGGTGACTGAATTAATGAATGTCATTCGTATGCTTACACACACACATATACACAAGCTCTCTCTCACACAACAACAATAAAATTACATTTATTTCACGTTGTGAGGACACCCCAAGGTGCTGAACAGTCAGGTCAGGACCCGAGCAAGGGAGGGGGGGGAGGTAGTGGGGAGGGGTGGGAGAGAGTTAGGAGGGGAGGGAGAGAGTTGGGACGGGAGGGAGAGAGTTAGGAGAGGAGGGAGAAAGGAGGGAGAGAGTGGGGAGGATAGCAGAAGGTTCGATTGAAGAGGGTTTTAGGACCGGTCTTGAAGACAAGGGAGGGAATGAGATGAAGGGACTGTGGTATGGAGTTCCAGAGTGTCAGGGCAGAGAGGCTGAATGCCCGTCCACCGATGGTAGGGCGGTTCGGGCGGGAGATAAGGAGCAGACCGAATCCCGCTGAACAGAGGGGGCGGACAGGTTCATAGGATTCACAGTAGGTCGGAAAGATAGGAGGGGACAGATGATCTGCAGCTTGTAAAAGGAAGAACTGGGAAGGCCGATGAGGGAGTTTCCATAGTCGAGCCTTGATGCGACGCATGGGTGAACTAAGGTTTTTGGCAGCCTGAGGGGTGAGGCAGTGGCGGAGTTTGGCGAAGTTGCGGAGGTGGTGGAAGGCAGTACTGGTCATGGCGCGGATGTGGGGGAGTAAATTAACATCTGAAACACATGTTTCCATAGGAATCCAGCCTGAAATTCCTAATTATATTTACGGTAGACTACAATACATTATTATATTTCATAATGCTCACGTTGTCTTCAAATGCCTTCACGCCCTGGCATCGCCCTACCTCTCTGACCTGCCCTAACCATTAAGCTACAGGACTCCAACCCATACATTCAGCCACCGCACCCCAAAAGCTCTGGGACTCTCTCCTTCTGCCTTGCCCCTGCCTTCCCCATCTTCAGCTCATGCCTGAATACCTCCTACCCCACGCCCGTCCCCCTCTTGTTCAAGCGCTCTGAGATGACATCTGGCGTGGAGGGCACTATATAATAATAATAATCCTTGCATTTGATATAGCGCTTTTCACATCTTATCGACGTCTCAAAGCGCTTCACAGAATATACTGTAAAGTGAATTGACTGTATATTTGTGGGCGAAACGCATCAGCCAATTGCGCACAGCAGCGTCCCCACTAACAGTCGTAGGTTGAAATGACCAATTTTTATTCCTGTGGTTTTTTTGGGGACAGATTATTATTAGGCATGTGTGTGGGGGGGGGGGGGGGGGGTGGAGTAAGGAAACTTGCCCATGGTTTCGCCCTGACCTTCCTGGATCTGAACACAGATCTCATGCTTGCAAGGCGAGTGCTCTAACCACTGAGCTACAGGAGCTCCACAAATCCAAGTTGTTGTTGTTGTTACGGTGCTCTGGGACGCTACCCTTGCCCGAGAGGCGCCATGTCGATTGCAAGTTGTTCTTGATGAAAACGAAAGCCACCAAAGTGAAGATGAAGAACGAAACACAGACACATCACCGTTTGAAGCAATATCTGTTTAATAGTTATAATAAATTATCGATCACGCTTCAAATTTCCATGGGAAATTACCATAACGTCTGCAAGATGTGAATTAAAAATAGTGCAATTTACCCCCTCGCTCCCCACCACCCACCCCTCCCCCCCACCTCACCCTTTAAAAATTCCAATGTATTTTACCAATTAAGCTCCAGCAGAGAGAGAACCATACATACATTCCCCCCCATTTCATTCACAACCGATAAGGTAATCCTGCTAATCCAGCAAACAGTCAGAACGATGTACAGTAACAACAATCCTTGCGTTAGATACAGTGCCTTTTCCTCTCGTTAAGACACCTCAAAGGAATTACTGTAAAGTGAAGTGACTGTATTTATTTTGTAGGTGAAAGGAGCAGCCAATTTGCACCCCACAAACCAACTTTGCTGTGATGTGAATGTCCAATTTGGGTTGTTCTGGGGGAAATTCCTCCCTCACATTGCACCCTCTCCCCCCCCACCCTCCTCCCCCCCCACCCCCACCGCTTCACCGTGATGTCAGTCTAGGCTGTGAGCTCAGAATCTTTATGTGGGCCGCAAACCCACAACTTTCAGATTCAAGAGCGAGAGTACTTACCCATGACTGAGCCAGGCTGACTGACACCCAGTAATAATAACCCTTGCATTTAATGCAGCCCTTCATCACATCATCGCCACGTCTCAAAGCGCTTCACAGAATATAGTGTAAAGCAGATTGACTGCATAATTCGTGGGTGAAACGTGGCAGTCGTTGGATTGATTTATTTTTTATTTGAAGGGATTATTACCCCCCGGAAAGCGATCCGCCAATCGACTGGGTTCCTGATTAATGCTCAGTAACACAGATCATGTAGGGTAAAGAAACCTGCCTATGGTTTTGCCCTGCCCGGGAATCGAACCTGGGCCCTCTCGCTTGCAAGGCGAGTGCTCTAACCAACACGCCACAGGACTGCGCATCTGTACAGTATTTGCAACGACGGAGTGCAGCTCCCAATTACTGTGATATCAGATAGTGTTTGAAATTGAGTTACGGGGAATTGAAGGGACATCGAAATAAAATATGGCCTTTGGATCTTCATGCTATGAAGCCATATCGCAAATTGAGTATAACATAACAGGAGAGAGTATATTAACACAGAAAGGAATGCGCTCACTGTTACGCAGCGAATACAGTCCAATGGCATCTATACATCGGGGTAATATACATTGGTGTACATAGCGTTTGCTAAATATAACCTTACAAATATAGATTTCTAGTGTTCTGCTTCACCGGCAGTCGCGGTATTACAAAATAAAAAAAAGTGGTACAGAATTACCTGCCATAATCATTAAATAATCATCCTTGCAATTGACGGGAGCCGACTTATCCCTTCATCGAGACGCCTCAGGGCGTCTCACAAAATAGACCGCAAAGCGGATCGACTGTACATTTTTTCTGGGTGAAAGGCAGCAGCCGATTGCGCACGGCAGTGTCCCCCACAAACAGTTTACCCAGGAAATGCACTGGGTGGGTGGGTGGGTGGGTCGGTGGGTGGGCGGGGCTGCTGCGGTGATGGCTAAGGAACTAGGTAAAAGTCTGTAGAGGTTCCTCAGCCCACGCGTCTGGTTGGCTGCCGATTATTGAGCCATTTGTCGGCCCAACCAATTGAGACAGCTCCATTCGTAAAACAAAGAGACGTTTGGATGAACTCAGATCTATTTGATCTCCTCCCTCCAGAATACCCGCCTTCGTGTTGTGTCCTTCCACAATCAATCAATCAATCAATCAATCAATCAACCAACCAACCAATCAATCAATCAATCAATCAACCAACCAATCAATCAATCAATCAATCAATTCCCAACAGAGTTTCCACAAGACAGGTTCATCAGATGCTGTGCTACACTGATCGCTCCCTCCCACCCACCCTCTCTCCCTCCTTCCCTCCCTACCTCCTTTATTCGCTCGTTGCTGCTATGATCCGTTAGCAAAACGGGCTTAAGGCTCCTGGTTCCAATTCACCCAATTCGATCCTAGTCCCCCGAAGGCAACCACGGCTTGGTGAGGCGGTGGCTGAGACAGTCGACAGTCGCGGACTGGAAGGTCATCACAACATTTTTCCTGGCAACCTGAGGCACTTTGCCTTTCTCATCCGACACCTGGACTGTCGCAGTGTCAACACAGAGAGAGCAAAGACGTATTTTGCCCCTTGCCGGAGTTTCTTCCCAGAACATATTCTTTGGTCGTGTGTGTGTGTGCGCGTGCATGTGTGTGCCCTTGTGTATTTGTTCCATTTGGCAGATTCACCAGAGGGAGGAGAGAGAGAGAGGTTGGTTGGGTTGGGGAGGTGGTGGAGGGGGAGAGAAGGGGATGGAGGGTGGAGGGGGAGAGAGAGGGCGTTTGGAGCGGAAAAGATAATCAGATGACTTAACCCTTCGTTCAGCGAGAGTAGTTATTCCTTTCTCTCTCCCTCTCCCTCACGAAAAACGTTCTTTGGTCAAGTGTCTCTCTTGAATAAGGCTCTCTCTCTCTCTCTCTCTCTCTCTCTCGGTCTCGGTCTCTGTCTCTCCCGTTAGGTTGCAGTCTTGCAGCACCACTGCGCTTTGCCCTGGATAGGATGGGATTGATATCCTGTGGGGTTTTTCTACTCTCTCCGGCACTCGGTCGCTGCTAGCTACTTGGAGGCCCTTCGTTGAGAAAGTAGGTGGCCATCTCACCTTTGCCCTTGACCTTGACCATTCCACGATACTCCAGTCGGTAGTTTTCAGCCACCAGCACCTGGTACATATCTGTGGTCACCTGCGTAGACAGCGACACCTGTGAGATCAGAGCCTCGCAGCAATAACAACAACAGCAAGAGTACTGCGGAGTCCAGTGGCTCGGTGATTAGAGAGCGCTCACCTCGCAACAACAACAACAACAAAATTACATTTATAGAGCGCCTACCCGAGCGCAGTGGGGGCGGGGGGGGGAGGTGGGGGGAAGGGGAGGTGCAGTAGGACGGAGAGCAGGAAAGGAGGGAGAGTTAGGAGGGCAGCAGAAGGCGCAGTCGAAGAGGAAGGTCTTGAGACCGGCCTTGAAGGAGGAAAGGGAGGAGGAGGCGAGGCGAAGAGATTGTGGGATGGAGTTTCAGAGTGAAAGAGAAGTAGACATTTATTTGGGGAGGATGGGTTTGCGAGGTCAGGGGGTGGGGGAGAGCTGGGGAGTGGGTTTAAATTGCTCTTTTTAAAGAACCAGTAGAGACTCGATGGGCCGAATGGTCTCCTTTTGTGCCGTAAGATTCTATGATTCTAATGTGAGGCCAGTGCTTCACAGAATATACTATAAAATGTAGTGACTGTATATTTTGTGGGTGAAACGCGGCAGCTAAGTGCACACATTAGCTTCCCCACAAATAGTCGTGGATTGAGTGACCAAATTTTAATTCTTTTCAGCCTCTCTGCCTCATCCACCCTTTGGAACTCCATCCCGCATTCCCTTCATCTCACTCCCTCCTCTGCTTCCTTCAAGGCTTTGTCTCAAAGGGACAATTTTTTTTTCTCAAAGGGATTATACACCCACAGAAAAGTGATCTGCTCGTCGATTAACACCTGGTTTACTGCTGGGTATAAACAGAGGCATGTAAGGTGGAGTAAGGAAACTTGCCGAAGGTTTCTCTTCCAAATTACAGCTGTATATATAGCGAGCGCACTTCACATCAGGAGGATGTCCCAAGGCGCCTCCGGTCAGGGATTCTCACCGGAGATGGGGGGTCGCGATCAGGAAGGAGAGGTAGAGAGACAAAGCCTTGAAGGAAGCAGAGGAGGGAGCGAGATGAAGGGAATGCGGGATGGAGTTCCAAAGGGTGGATGAGTGGAGGGAGCAGACAAGTCTATATGAAGTGGGCAGGACACTTTCCTGATAGTTAATTCCCCTCTTCACCCCCAATAAAACCTGGTTGTATTGTACCTGAATTCGGTCAGGGACTCCTGTGCTGTCCATTCGACTGGCTACATTGACAGTGTTTCCCCAGATATCATACTGAGGTTTTCGAGCTCCTATCACCCCCGCCACCACAGGACCAATGTTAAGTCCTGATTGGAGAAAGGAAATCATTATTTTAATAAATATACATAATCTATATATAGCATACTGTATACACAGGTAGACCCCGCTTAACGTCGTAGTTTGGTTCTTGCAAAGTGCGACTTTAAGCAAAAAGACGTTAAGCGACTACACGTTTCCCATAGGAATGAATGTTGAACCTGGAGTTAGGTTCTTTTGGACATTTTTCGTCAAAATTTTCTTAATAAAAACATAATACTCCCTGATTACCTGCGTCTCAAAGCTCTTCACGGAATATGCTGTAAAGTCAATTGACTGTATATTTGTGGGCGAAACGCAGTAGCCAATTGAGCACAGCTGCGTCCCCACAAACAGCCATGGGTTGAAAATGACCGATTTTATCATTGTGTTTTTTTTTGGAGGGATTATTATTAGGCGCGCGGTGTGTGCGTGTGTGCGTGTGTGCGCGTGTGTGTGTGTATGTATGTATGTAAGGAGCAAGGAAACTCGTCCAAGCTTTCGTCTTGGCAGATCTTCTCACTCGTCTACAAATCCCTTCACCGCCCTTCCCTCCCTCACCGACCTGCTTACTCCCCAACCCGATTACCCTCTGCCTCCGCTCGACTGGTTCCGGCCTCTCCCCCACCTCTCTGCTTTCACCCACTGCACCCTCCAAAACCTTCGATACTCTCTCCCCCCCACCACTCCCTACGTGGTGGGCTTTTCCTTACAAGGCTGTACCTTGGCCACTCTTGAAGTCACTTTGTCAGCAATGCTGTACGAAGGAGAGGGAAGAAGAAAGCTTTACCTATTTTCATGCGGAAGTTATTGAACGAGTGCTCGTTGATGTATTTCATCTGCTCCATCAGCCTCACAGCAAAGTCAGCCAGTGCCTTGATGTGCGTTTTCCCTGCCTTGTCGTATGTGGAGTCGTTCAGCCCTGAAGCTGCCATGTAGGTGCTGCCAATGGTTTTAATCTTCTCCAGCTGCCGAAAATGATCCTCGCTGATGATCTGTCGGGAGTTGGAAACCAGAAAGGCTTTTAAAGGCTCTGATCCTATGTGACCTATCGTATGAATCATTGTCCTAATAAACGGCTTTGCATTCAATAACAATAATAATAATAATCATCATAGTCCTTGTGTTTCAGCCTCTTTCAGCCTGTCTCTCTCTCTCTCTCTGCCCCCACACTCTGGAACTCCATCCCACAGTCTCTTCGCCTCGCTCCCTCCCTCCCTCCCTCCCTCGCCTCCTTCGAGGCCAGTCTCAAGACCCTCGTCTTCAATCATGCCTTCTGCTGCCTTCCCAATCTCTCCCCCCCTTCCTAACTCTCCCTCCCCTCCCAACTGTCTCCCTCCTCTCCCAACTCTCTTCCGTCCCTTCTAAACTCCTTCTCTCCTCTCCCCCCGACCTTGCCCCTCTCCCCTGCTCATCCAACCTGACTATTCAGCGCCTTAGGAAGTCCTCCCGACATGAAAGGGGCTCTATAAATATAATTTTGTTGCTGTTGTGTTTGACATAGCGCTTTTAACATCTTCTAGACTGCGCTTCACAGAATATACTGTGAAGTGAATTGACTATATATGTGTGGGCGAAACGCGGCAGCCAATTGCGCACAGCAGCGTCCCCACAAAAAGCTGTGGATTGAAATGACCAATGGATTATTGGGGGGTTTTCTTGAGGGATTATTATCGTGTGTGTGTGCCTGTATAGTAAGGAAACTTGCTGAAGTTTATGCCCTGACCTGCTGGAATGGGTAGAGTGTGAGTGTGGAGTGGAGGAGGAAGGATGGCAGGTGGGGGAGAGAAAAAGCACACGTACACACAAACACACACACACACAACAGACCTCATCAAAGTCTGCGATGATCTCATTGAGTAGCCTCAGACACTCCACGCCCTCGTTGTTGGCTTCCAGCTCCACGTAGAACTCTGAGAAGTTGCTAATGGAGGCAAACATGACTGCCACACACTCGCAGGACTGGTAGTACAGCTCATCGTTGCGTCTCTCTCTGGCCAAAAAGTGGGCAGCCACATCCTTGGGGAGGATGTTATGCAGCAGTCGCCTGTTGTAAGCCTGGAGTTCCTCCATCTCCTCTTTCTCCTCCGTCGCCTGTTTTTTGATGGGGGTGGGGGGTGGGGGGTGGGAAGCGAACACAACATTTTGTGAGCCGGTCTGAGCGATAAGAGGTGACGCGCGTTTCCGTAGCTCACTCTGCCACCTCGACGCGCTCTCGAGGCTGTAGTTACGTGGAGCTCCCGTGGCTCAGTGCTTAGAGCATTTGCCTTACAAGCGTGAGACCTGTGTTCGAATCCAGGCAGGTCAGGGCGAAACCTTGGGGCAAGTTTCCTTACTTCACACACACACACACACACCTGATAATAATCAATGATTGTTTGTGGGGACACTGCTATACGCAATTGGCTACCACGTTTTGCCCACAAACATACAGTCAATTCACTTTACAGTATATTCTGTGAAGTGCTTTGTGATGTCTAGAAGACCTGAAAAGTGTTATATCAAATGCAAGGATTATTATTATTATTATATTAATATCCTATTGTAATAAATGCAATCCTAGTGTTTGATATTGCACCCGATCACATCGTGGAGATGTCTCAAAGCGTTTCACAGAATATACCTTATTTTGTGGGCAAACGCGGCAGCCAATTGCACACAGCAACGTCCCACAAACAGCCGTGGATTGAAATTACAATTTTTCTTTTCTTTGGAGGCATTATTACCCCGGAAAGCGATCCGCCAATCAAATAACAACCAGGTTCCTACTTACTGTCGGGTAAACAGAGGCGTGTGGAGTAAGGAAACTTGGCTAAGGTTTTATTTTTTTGCAGGGATATACAGTATACATAATAATCCTTGCATTTGATATAGCGCTCTTAGCGTCTTCTACACGTCTCAAAGCGCGTGACAGAATATACTGTAAAGTGAATTGACTGTATATTTGTGGGCGAAACGCGGCAGCAAGTCGTGGATTGAAATGACCAATTTTTTTTCAGTGATTATTATCAGGTGCACGCGCATGCGTGTGTGCGTGTATATGTGTGTATTAAAGAAATTTGCCCAAGTTTTCGCCCTGACCTGACCTGCCGGGAATCGAACCCAGGTCTCTCGCTTGTAAGGTGAGTAACCACGGGACTTTCCAATACATAAGTACGTGCAATAAAAAATATAATGAGGACACATTGCTTATAACACGGTTCTTCGGGATTCATTTGCGCGCCCAATAAAACCATAAATAAGATTACTCAAGGACAAAACTATTTTTTTCGAATGGATTTCCATTCAGTTGTTCAATTCATTCTTAGCCACTGGAGGCGCAATATACCAGTGCTGTACCTGCTGATCGCAATAAAGTCTCAATGTTAGACTCAAATAGTAGATAATAATATACTACTAATAATCCTAGTATTTGATACAGGGCTTTTCACATTTTATCGACGTCTCAAAGCGCTTCCCAGAATATACTGTCCCCACGAAGTTTTCCTTCCGCCGCATGTGTCAGACACTCCCAACTCCTGTAGCTCAGCGATTAGAGCACTCGCCTTACGAACCTGAGACCTGTGTTCGAATCCAGGCAGGTCAGGGCGACTTGTCTTGGCAAGTCTCCTTACCCCACACGCCCAATAATAATCCCTCCAAAAAAAATATATAATAAATTGGTCATTTCAATCCGCGAGTGAATTGTGGGGACGCCGCTGTGTGCAATTGGCTGCCGTGTTTCGCCCACAAATATACAGTCAAATCACTTTACAGTATATTCATCCTTCCTGTCCCCAGTTCGGGTCTGAAACAGTGACTGTCCAGAGCCTTGTGACATCTTCCTGACGTGAAAGGCGTTATACAAGTGTTATTCTGTGAAGCGCTTTGAGACGTCGATAAGGTGTGAAAAGTGCTGTGTCAAATGCAAGGATTATGATGATTATTATTATACTATTATTATTTCTCCGTGAGTCTCACCTGCAGTTTCCAGAGGAAGTCCAGCCTGGCTGTGGATTCCACTTGTTGTGCATGGAGGTACAGAGCCAGGACAAACACCGTGATCACAATAGGAGTCATGATCTTCAACGCCACTTTGGAGAACTTCACAGAACTGTCCAACGAGGAAGGAACTCATTGCAACACACAGCAGCAGTGACAACAACGACAACAACAACGTTACATTTATAGAGCGCCTTTCACTCACGTCGGGAGGCGCTGAACAGTCAGGTCGTGACCCGAGCAAGGAGGAGAGGCGGGGGAGGGGGGGAGAGAGTTGGGAGGGGGAGGGCGAGAGTTGGGAGGGCAGCAGAAGGCACGGTCAAGAGGAGGGTCTTGAGACCGGCCTTGAAGAAAGCAAGAGAGGGAGTGAGGCGAAGGGACTGTGGGATAGACTTCCATAGCATGGGGGCAGAGAGGCTGAAAGCTCGTCCAACAATGGCGGGGGACATGGAGCAGGCCGGAGCCCTGTATCTTTCCGTATCACTTGCTCTCAGTCAACCACAAGATTTGGATATCAACCGTTGGGATGAAATCAATGCAGGAGTATGTGATATGAAGGAGAGTTGGAGCCAGCGCCTACATAATGAGCAAATAGCACATAATTTGGATTCTACTAATAATACTAATCCTTGCGTTCGATACAGCGCCTTATCGCATCGTCGAGACGTCTCAAAGCGCTTTGCAGTAGTGAATCTATTGTGTGTTTTGTGGGCGAAATGCAGCAGCCAATCGCCCACAGCAGCGTCCCCACAAACAGTCGTGGATAGAGTGACCAAATTCTTTCATTCGAAGAAATTATTAGCCCCGGAAAGCGATCGCCAATCGACTAACAACCGGTTACAGAGCTGTGCCCCCTACCAACCCCCCCCCCCCCTCCAAACAGCAGGCTCCGGCCTACTCCACGTCCCCCAACCCCCCCCGCCCCACCATTCGACCCACTCTGCCCCCAACTCTGGAACTCCATCCTACAGTCCCTCAACCTCACCCCCTCCCCGGCCTCCTTCAAGTCCCGCCTCAGGACCCTCTCTTCTCGATGGCCCTATCTGCCATCCTAAATCCCCCCACTTTCCCTCCACCCTCCCTGTCCCCTGTCCCCAACTCGGGTCTGAAACAACGACTATCCAGCGCCTCACGATGTCCTCCTGACGTGAAAGGCGCTACACAAGTGTCATTTTGTTGTTGTTCTAACCACTGAGCTACAGGGCTCTGCGGAGTTTATTCGGCGTCCAGCAGGCCAGTACGCATTGGGGGCGACCTGGCAAGGATCAGACTGATGGGGATTCAAGTCTCTCTTTTGCTGCTGGATAAACAGGCCCTATAAGGAGAAAGTCTTGCACTGTCTCAGCCAAGACCCAAGCCACACGACAGTAGAATGGCCTCCATTCAGCACGAGAAAGTCAATCTCTTCCTCAATTACTCGCGCCAGTGATGGGGGTCGATTAGACCTCAGATGTGTTGTTCTCACTCTCTGTGAGGACACAGTAATGAGGACATCATATCAGGTCAGGCAATTTACTGCCACAGATGTATCGCTGACCACAAGTTCAGGGCAGGAACGTGGAAAGAGGGAGGTGGGGGAGTGATGGGGGTGGAGAGAGAGAGAGAGAGAGTCTGTGTGAGAGAGTGTGAGAGAAAGAGTGTGAGAAAGATGGGTGAGAGAAGGGGGTGGCGGGGAAAGAGAGAATGGGTGTGGGGGGGGGGAAGAGAAAGAGAGAGCGGAAGGGAGAGAAAGAGAAGGGATGGGGAGAGAGATAAGCAAACAGAGGCGAGGTTTGGAGCAATGAAACTTGTCCCAAGGGTTTTGCCCTTCCCGGGAATCAAACCCAGGTCCACTGGCTTGCGAGGTGAGCGCTCTAACCACTGAGCTACAGGACTGTTGGATTCCAACTTGTCCTTCAAGCCTTTTGTGAGTCAACGGTTTAGCGTTGCTTCATTGATCCGAAGTGTCCAGCCTTGGTGACAGAGTCGGGGAGGGCAGGCTGGCACAAAGTAGACACTGTACTTTATGTGGGTTTTGGTTGGTCCAAGCTTGGCAACACAACGATTAAATAATTAACACTAGGGGATAACTAACACATCCGCCCAAGTGTCACATTTTCACACTCCCTTGACCGCACTGCGCACACAATAATAGCGGCTGACCCGATCGCTGAGCTTCACACACGCGCGAGCGCACACACACACACACAGTGAGGTTACTCTCTGCCTCACACTGTACTCACCAGCTCCAAGTCCCATTCACAGGGCTCCTACGGTATAGAATAAGAAGAGCGTTACAAGGAGTGAGTCTCACGGCGGACTGAGACTCCGGAACTTTATTCAGCAGTCCCTCCGCCTCAGCCCCTCGCTTGCCTCCCTCAAGACCCGTCTCAAGACCTTCCTCACCTACCCTCACCTCCGCCCTCCCAATATCCCTCTCCGAAATCACAGCCCTCTATAACACTGGGGGAGTCCTGCACTGCCAATGGCGATATGCTTCAAATAATAATAATCCTTTCAATTGATCCTTTATCGATACTGTAAAATGTAGTGACTGTGGGTCAGTGACCCACAGACAGCCGTGGAGAGCGAGGGGACTGATTTTATCTGGGGGATTGTTGACCAGTTGTGAATTGAAATGGACCAATTTTATTATTGTACATTTTGGAGGGATTATTATTAGGTGTGTGTGAGTATGTATGTGTGTGTGAGTGTGTATGTGTGTGTGTGTGGTAATGAAACTTGTCCAAGGTTCCGCCCGATCTGCCTGAATTCGATCACAGGTCTCACACTTGTAAGGCGAATGCGCTAACCATTGAGTTACAGATGCGTAGGTTAAGGTGATTGCGTAACCATAGTAAGAAAAAAAACGCCTACTGCGAGGAAAGCCAAAATCTCTTTGATTTTGCTGCGTTTACGGGTGATTAGACAGTCCGCAAACACATGCAACGTAATGATGTCCTGGCCATTTCAATCCTAACTTTAGAATTGAGGCCAATTATTGAATAGCGAGACTGTTGAGAGTTCGAGCTCACTGTTTGCTTTGGACCTCACCCAACTCAACTCAGGTCAACTCTTAACCTCTCTCTTCCTTCAGCTAAACAGCAGGACTGGTGGGTGGGGGTGGGGGGTGAGCTAAACGATGGCTGGTTGGAAGTTTAACCCCTCCAGTGTCTAGCTGTTACCCACGTTTCACATCCTAACTATGGCAGTAACGTACCGTGGTAATAATAATAATAATCCTTGCATTTGACACAATGCCTTATCACGTCTTCTAGATCATGTCTCAAGTGCTTCACGAATATACTGTGAAGTGAATTGCCTGTATACTTTGTGGAGGAACACGGCAGCCAATTGCGCACAGCAGCGTCCCCACAAACCTGTGGATTTTTTGAGGATTATTATCAGGCGCATGTGTGAGTGTGTGTGAGTGTGTGTGAGTGTGTGTGAGTGTGTGCGAGTGTGTGCGAGTGTGTGCGAGTGTGTGCGTGTGTGTGCGTATGTGTGGAGTAAGGAAACTTGCCAAGGTTTTCGCCCTGACCTGACCTGAACCGCCAGGAATCGAACCCAGGTATCCTCGCTTGTAAAGGCAAGCGCTCTTAACCCCTGAGCGACAACGCACTAACCACTGATCTATGTAGCTGCGGTGTAATGTACGTACAGAGCGTTTGCGGGTGACCAGGAGGTCGCGTTGTCGTAGATGTTGACTCCGGGCACCTCCATCATTATCACATAGACAAGCTCGATGAACAGCATGAGGACCAGCTTCCCAATGCTGCTGATTTGGAGGAACACTGCGCAGGCCAGCAAACTGAGCAGCACACAGTAGGTGAAATACTGTCGAACAAACAGGGAGACAATTTGTCCGCGGTCCATCTGTATCTCACTCATTGATCGGTTAGAAAGAACGCATGATATAATCTGTTTGATTTCGTCGGCAATGACTACTTCCCATAATAATAATAATAACATTGTTAATAATTGCATTTGATATCACGCCTTTCACATCTTCTGGACATTCCGCGGAAATGTCATCGGTCCCTGTTTCTTAATGTCAATTCATTACTTTGCTCACTAAGAGATAACGATAATAATAATAGTCCTTGCATTTGATTCAGCGCTTTTTCACATCTTATCGTCCACGTCTCAAAGCGGCTTCACAGAATATACTGTAAAGTGAATCGTCTGTATGTTTGTGGGTGAAACGCGGCAGCCAATTGCGCACAGCAGCGTCCCCCACAAACAGTCATGGGTTGAAATGACCAATTTTTAGCGTTGCTTTTTTTAGCGATTATTATCAGGCGCGTGTGTGTGTTTGTGGAATAAGGAAACTTGCCCAAGGTTTCGCCCTGACCTGCTTGTATTCGAACACTGGTCTCACGCTTGTAAGGCAGTGTGCTCTCAGCGCTCCTGAGCTACAGGACTTGGAGTGTCCTGACACATGCGGGGACGAACAAACCCATCGCTATGGTTTAAGTACCCAACCCAGACAGAGAGAGAGAGAGAGGAGCGAGAGAGACAGAGAGCTCAGGTACCTCAGGAAAGTTGCAGTTGGATGTTGACCTTGGCAAAACCCTCTCTCCATGTCCAGACTGTAGTTGACTAAGGAATTGATGACGTGACAGGGTTGACTCGATTTGATGTCATGTTATACTCTTTAGCCACACAGCTATGCAAGTTCTGAGTATCACAAACAAACTGGGGGTGGGGAGTGGGGGGTGGGGGGGAGGGAGGGGGTGGAGGGGAGAGGTTGGGGTGGGGAAGAATTATGCTCAGTATCAAACCCCACCACACACACACACACACATCCCAATTCTCGCCCCCCGTTTCCCCCCACCCACCCCCGTACAGAGGCACCAACACCCTCACAATAGCCTCACAACAACACCCGTTGCCTTCGCTCTACCGGGTCTGGCCTCCACCTTGTTCCCCCACGAATCCCTCCGCTCTACATCGGCGGCCGTGCCTTCAGCCACTGCGCCCCAGATCTCTGGAACTCCTTCCCTCCCTCTTTCCCTCCCCCTCCTTTGCCTCTCCACACCCACCCTCTCTTTCTATCTTCAGGTCTCAGCTCAAGACCTTTCTTTTCGACCCTTGCGCTTTCGGTCAGCCTTTCCCGCAGGCCCCACCCTGGCTCTGGACCCGGGATCCGCTCTGAAAAGCCACCCGGCGCGGAGCGATGCGAGCGAGGGCGCTGCGTCAATCCAGGTTGTTGCCGCTGCTGTTGTTGTTCTCCGTAAAGCGCTCAGACTTGCATAAGCGCAAAGTGCTCTACTGAACGGAAGCAATAATTATCCTCCCATTAGCACAGCTCCTCGTCGCACCGTGGAGGCGTCTCAAAGGGCTTCGCGGAACACGCTGTAAAGTGGAGTGACCCCCGCATATTTTTGGGAGCGAACCGCGGCAGCCAATTGCGCACAGCGGCGTCCCCACAAACAGGCGTGGAGTGAGTGACGCGATTTTTTGTTGAGGGAAAGCGATCCGCCAATCGATTAGCAACCGGGTTCCTACCGACCACTGGTGTAAACAGAGGCGTGTGGAGTAAGGAAACTTGCCTAAGGTTTCGCGCTGACCTGACCCGGCCGGGAATTGCACCCGGACCTCTCACTTGGCAAGGCGAGCGCTCTAACCACTGAGCTACAGGTTACAAAAGGTATAGAATACAAGCTTCGGATTGCTGATTCAGAAATACCAAAATACCTCGAATCACACTGAGTAGTTAGTCAGTTAGCTAGCTAGCTAGTTGGTTAGTTAGCTTTACAACTGAACGAATCTGCTGGTTTGCCCTGTGTTTTTATCGTATACTTATACGAGATCTATTTTTGTACTCTTCCGAGCCGTATCTTTTATGCAAAGAAACAGCTTCTTAGAGAGGAACGAGAACTTCAAAGTGTTTCTGAGTGAGAGAGGCCCAGCAGAGGAGGTAGCAATGAACTACCCGCTGAGATTGCTTGTGAATCCAGCGTTTACTAATCCCGTCTCCACAGGTTCCCTGCGCTGATTAACAGTGACCCGGCAAACAAAAATACCTCGGATAATAATCCTCGCATTCGATATCGCGCCTTTGTCATGTCGTCGGGCCTTCATGGCTGTGGCCAATTTGCGCACAGGCAACTTTGCACAAACAACAACGAATAATAATCCTTGCATTTGATATAGCGCTTTTCACACCTTATCGACGTCTCAAAGCGCTTCACAGAGTACACTGTAAAGTGAATTGACTGTATATTTGTGGGTGAAACGCGGCAGCCGATTGCGCACGGTAGGGTGCCCACACACAGCCGTGGACTGGAATGACAAAGTTTATTATTATGTTTTTTTGCACCGATTATTATTAGATGTGCGTGTGTGTGTGTGGGCGGGGGGGGGGGGGGGGGGGGGGAGTAAGGAAACGTCCCCAAGGTTTCGCCCTGACCTGCCTGGATTCAAAACACAAATCTCGCCCTTGTAAGGGCAGTGCTCTAACCACCGAGCTACAGGAGCTACGTTGAACGGCAGCTTATTCAGTTTGCCGTAGTTATTACTTAACACCTACCATGTTAACCCACGCCGAGACAAACACAGTTTGATGGTAAACACTCACGACCAGTGTACTGACTGTCCGCGACTGCACAATGTTCTTCGATAACCTCTGCAAAGGCCCCGGAAAAATCTAGAAGACGAGACCTTCTGTCAGTTACTGCAAAAACACTGGAACTCTATACTCTACTCTAACCCCTTCCTTGCTCTCTCTCCGTCTCTGTCCTCTCCCCATGGTGTCTGTGCTGGTGTTTGCTCGCCCCACTGGAGCTCTCTACTCTACCTCACCCCATTCCCTGCTCTCTCTCTCTCTTTCCTTTTGCCAACAGCAAGCCCCCTTTTGTTTCCTAGTCTCTCCACGATCGATCTCTGGGAGGTGGTGAGTCACACTTTGGGAGCCAGTAAACAGACAGTTCTTACGTAACATGTCTTAATGTCTCGCACATCTGAAGTATCTTAATACACAGACGTTTGCTAAATATAACAAGGATGGCTATTCATAGAATCTATTTCACATCAGTTCCTGTGATAATGTCCATTAAACACCCACCCTTGTGTTCAAGTTTACTGGAGTTTTTTAATACAATTATAAGTCTATCTTTTTTTTAGAATCATTGGGTGACGTCATTTTCTCTTCCCTCTCCCTCTCTCTCTCTGGCTCTCCTTCTAAGCATCCTCTCTCCTTTTCCCTCCTCCCCCCTCTCTCGCTCAATCTCGTCTCTCTCTGAAGATAGACGAAAGTCCACGGTCCATCCGATCAGTTTGCCATCCACCATCTAACGCTATTCCCTGCTCTCTCCCTCTCTCTGTCTCTCCCCACGGTGTCTGAGCTGGTGCTCGCTCCCCCACTGGAGCTCTCAACTTCTACTCTAACCCCATTCCCTGCTCTCTCTCTCTCTCTCTCTCTCTCTAGTAGACCCGAGATATTATTCCCTAACAGAAATCTATCCAACTCTAATCTATGCTAACTTGTTCTTGAAGGAATCTACGCTCCTCCAGTTGAGCGAGTGAGCAGTGAACCCGTGACAGGCTGCCTAGGAAGATGTTTGAAACAGGAAATGTTGGAATTCCTTCAAACACAGATGAAATCATGGACATTATGAGATGTAATACATAATAATAATAATAATAATAATAGCGCTTTTCACATCTTCTAGACGTCACAAAGCCCTCTTTCTCTCTGTATCGCTTAATTCCCTGACCCACCAAACATCTTATCAACCTCGCCCGTGAAGGTGTGAGTGGGTCGAGAGGCCTTACCTTGACACAGGAGTACACGGCAGAAACAAACAGCACATTCAACAGGATCAGCGAGCAGATCAGGTAGAAACCCAGCATCAGCAGCGAGCTACAGGGAGGGAGAGAGCAGAGAGTCACAACAACAACAAAAATACTAATCCTTGCATTTTGATACAGCGCTTTTCACATCCTATCGATGTCTCAAAGCGCTTCACAGGATATACTGTAAAGTGAATTGACTGTATATTTGTGGGAGAAACGCAGCAGCCAACTGCGCACAGCAGGGTCCAATTTTATTATTATGTTATTTTTTGGATGGATTCTTATGAGGCGCGCGTGTGTGTGTGTGTGTGGAGTAAGGAAATTTGCAGAAGGCTTTGCTCTGATTTGCCTGGATTTGAACACAGGTCTCACGCTTGTAAGGCGATTCATCTAACCACTGAGCTACAGGACCCCACAGGTTACAAACAAGAATCAAATCACATTTATTTTTGTGATAACGCGATAACAAACGTGACAATGATCACTTCACACGTCGCAAGGTCCGCCCTCGAGTCTTGAGGCGGGAGGGGGCACGGCGGAGGGATGGAGTTCCAGAGGTTGGGAGGCAGAGTGTTTTAAGGCTCGCCCGCCAATGTGGACCGGATGGGTCGGGGGACGTGGAGCCCGCCAGAGCTGGGGTTGGGTTAGGAGGATGTCCCACGGTGCCAGACACTCAAGGATTTGCATTCCCCCACTGGAGCTCTCTACTCTTACCTCATTCCCTGCATTGCTGGCGAGAGCCTAGGCTTGGTTGGGGAGCCCAGAGTGTGTGTTGGGGGTAACTGCTGAAGTCTAACCAGCTAAACCCACACGTAGCTTGGTCATTGAGAGCACTGTCTGGCCAAGCTTTCCCGCTGCTTGTCCAGCTAGGACTACCCCCCCACCCTCCATTAGTTAGTGAGGGCTTTGACTTGCAGGGTTAGTTAACAGGAGCTGAGTAGATCCCAGAGAGTAGTAAGTGTGGACAGCAGAAATGCAATAGGTCTTGTTGGACATCACTCACTGTGGTATGATGGTGACTTGAATACTGCAAATGAATAGGAAGACCAGACAGGCACAGGCCACATAAGCTCCAAACCTATCATCCAATTCCCTGGAATACTGCAAGAGAAGACACAAATCCTCAGTGTTACTGTCAAATCCATCAATGATAATAATAGCAATAATAATAATAATCCTTGTATTTGATATAGCGCTTTTCACGTCTTCTAGCCTGTGTCTCAAAGCGCTTCACAGAATAGACTGTAAAGTGAATTGACTGTATATTTGTGGGCGAAACGCGGCAGCCAATTGCTATTGTGTGTTTTTTTTTTGAGAGATTATTTTCAGGCGTGTGGAGCAAGGAAACTCGCCCAAGGTTTCGTCCTGCGACACCTGTGTTTCAAATCCAGGCAGGTCAGGGCGAAGCCTTGGGCAAGTTTCTCACTCCACACGCCTGATAATAATCCGTTCCCCAAAAAAATCCTATAATAAATCGGTCATTTCAATCCACGGCTGTTTGTGGGGACGCTGCTGTGCGCAATTGGCTGCCGCGTTTCGCCCACAAATATACAGTCAATTCACTTTACGGTTTGTTCTGTGAAGCGCTTTGAGACACAGTCTAGAAGACGTGAAAAGTGCTATATCAAATGCAAGGATTATTATTATTGTTATTAATATTATTATTATTATTATGCTCAGTCGGGTGGGGCAGGCTCGAGGCGGGTGAACTCTGACCTTCTTCTCCAGCTCTGGCTTGCGGAAGGTGAGCAGGAACTTGCGCACGTGCTCAGATCGGAGGCGGTCGATGCTCCGAGCATCAATCGCTCGGCCCAGGAACTCGTCCACCTCATCCTCAGGGTTCAGGCTTTCCTGGGTAATCCTGGTAAGAGCAAAGGAGTGAGTCACACACACACACACACACACATTCACAGGCACACGCACACTTACACACACACACATTCACAGGCACACACGCACATTCACAACACACACACATTCACATACACAGACACACACACACATTCACGGGGGGGACACATATTCACATACACATGCACACATTCACAGACTCACACTTACACATGGACACACACACACATTCACAGTCACACACATTCACACACACACATACACAGACATACGCACATCACTCAATTGCATACAATTCTGTTCACCACAACGTAAAGCATCGTTTCAATAATAATACTAATAATAATCCTTACATTCAATACAATGGCTTATCAATGTCGTCGAGGCGTCTCACAGTGTTTTACAGGTTACGCTGCAAAGTGAATTGACTGTGTGTTTTGTGGGCGAAACACGTCAGCCAATTGTGCACAGGAGTGTCCCACAAACAGTGGATTGAGTGACCAATTTTTTTTAGGGATTATTACCCCTTGGAAAAGTGTGTGTGTGTGTGTGGGTGTCTGTGTGTGTGTGTATGTGTGTGGAGTAACGGAACTTTCCAAGGGTTTTACCTTGACATGACCCGCCGGGGAATTGAACCCGGGTTCCTCTCGCTTGCGAGGCGACAGCGCTCTAACCAGTGAGCTACAGGGACTTCACAACAGCAACACAGATTATTAATGCTACCATCACTTACTTGTCCTTCCCAATGTAATCCACAATGCCCTGCGGAGAAAAACAATCAGGATTAGAATCAGTTAAGACACGGATACCCCCACCCCAATCCTTTAAACCCATCCTTTAAACGGTCCTGAAATCTTGTTGCCATTAATTGTCGTCCCCCCCCCCCACTCAGTAATAATAATAATAATAATCCTTGCATTTGATATAGCGCCTTTTCACACCTTATCGACGTCTCAAAGCGGCTTCACGGAATATACTGTGAAATGAACCGACTGTATATTTGTGGACGAAACGCGGCAGCCAATCTCGCACAGCAGCGTCCCCACAAACAGCCATGGATTGAAATGACCAATTTTGACTCTTGTGTTGTTTTGGTTTTGCCCTGATCTGCCTGGATTTGAACGCAGTAACCACCTAACACAATATGATACAATACTATACAAAATGACATTCACACGGCGCCTTTCTCGTCGCGAGGACGTCCCAAGGCGCTGGGCTGGGAGGGTCAGTCAGGGATTTGGGCCCGAGCTGGGAGTGGGTTGGGTTCAGGAGAGGGTGGAGGGTGGGGAGGATGGCAGTTAGGAGGGTGACCGAAGGCTCGGTCGAAGAGGTGGGTTTTGAGAGGTGGTCTTGAAGGAAGTGAGGGAGGGGGTGAGGCAAAAGGACTGTGCGATGGAGTTCTAAAGCGTGGGGATAGAAAGGGAGATATACCCCCCCCCCACACACACACACACACAGAGGCCCACACATACACACACACACACACACACACACACATATGCAGATGCCCAAACACACACACACACACACACACAGAGAGAAGGGAGTTTCCCCTGGTTTCCTGGTAAAAAGATAAAACTGTCATTCATTTCATGGCTGTTGTGTGAAACAAGGCAACGCTGTGCGCGAGCGAATAGGTCACAAAATACAGACACAACACAAGTCACCACACGCTTCTCCTACGCTGCAGTCACTGTCTCGCGAGCGAGAGGACCCCATGTTCGATTCCCGGGCGAGTCAGGGCGAAAACCTTAGGGAAGCTCCCTCACTCCGCCGCGCACGCCCTCTGAAACCATTTCGATGTCAAACACCTCTCGCGAAATCGAACGCAAAGGTTATTTCCAATACAATGCGAGAGCCACATTGCTTTGCGGGACGTGGCTGTCGAGTGCAAGTTTGAATAGGATTCCTTACGTTTGATACCAGCGCCTTATCACGTCGTTGAGATCTCTCAAAGCGCTTCGCGCTATAGTGAAGTGAACCGACCCTATTTTGTGGGCGAAACACGGCAGCCAATCGCGCACAGCAGCGTCCCCACAAACAGTCGTGGACCGATTGACCAAATCATTATTATTATTATTTTTGTTTTGGAGGGATTGTTACCCCCCGGAAAAGCCGTCCGCCAATCGAACTAACAACCAGGACCCTGAGTAAGGGAACTTCCCGAAGGTTTTCGCCCTGACCCACCTGGGAATTGAACCCAAGGTCCTCTCACTTGCGAGGCGAGGGCGTCTCTAACCACTGAGCCACAATGACTGTAGCGAAGGAGAAGCATGTGGTGACTGTGTTGTGTCTCTATGTTGTGTCCGAGTGTCATCTCGTGGGCAAACGCAGCAGCCAGTTTGCACATGGCAAGGCCCCAAAATAGCCGACACGCAAACAATGGTGTGATCTTGTTGTCGACGGAGGGACGTTAGTTAGTTAGTTAGTTAGTTAGTTAGTTAGTTAGTTAGTTAGTTAGTTAGTTAGTTAGTTAGTTAGTTAGTTAGTTAGTTAGTTAGTTAGTTAGTTAGTTAGTTAGTTAGTTAGTTAGTTAGTTAGTTAGTTAGTTAGTTAGTTAGTTAGTTAGTTAGTTAGGCAAGCAAGCCTCGTGAGGCGGGGAATAAACGAGGAGTTATGTTATCGCAATGCGTCGCCAGAAAATATCCTGAAGCATCCTCTCGCCATTGAATTTCCATGAAGTCTAACGCCATGTTTCTGTGGGAAAACAAGGCAGCTATCTCTGTCTCACCCACACAGCCGAATCCACTCTGTCACGCTCTCCCTCAGTTCCTCGGGCTCGCCCCCCCGCCCGCTCCCCACAGCCCCCTCCCTCTCACCCGCCCCCTTTTCAATTCCCACCTGAAAACCTTCCCCCATCGACCGCGCTTGAACCCGCAGAGTGTGACCCCGGAGAGTGTGTGAGAGCCAGCGTGTGAGCGTCCGAGAGCGCGAGCTTGCGAGAGCGTGGGTGTGCGAGTGTGTGAGCGTGCAAGAGCGTGAGTGTGTGAGCGTGCAAGAGTGCGATCGTGTGAGTGTGCGAGTGTGAGCACGCGAGAGTGGGAGCGTGCGAGAGTACAAGCGTGTGAGCATGCGAGAGCATGAGCGTGCAAGAATGAGAGAGCGTAAGCATGCAAGAGGATGAGTGTGCGAGAGTACGGGTGTGCGAGAATGCGAGCGTGCGAGCGATTGAGTCAGGGTTGACACACTGTTTGTCCAGTGAGTCAGAATCTGCTGTGAGTGTGCGAGGGGGGGGGGGGGGGGGGGTGGCGTCTGGAGATGTGATTGCTGCTGGGACGTCAGCGAGGTGCTACTTGAGGGAAGGTGTTAAACTTCTCAGTAAATCTTTCATTGCGTCGCTTTTAACCAGGCCATGTTTAAACCAGCTGCACAGGTTGGAGCGAGAGAGAGGGGAGAGTGGGGGAGAGAGGGAGGGAGAGAGGTGGGGGAGAGAGGGGGAGGGAGAGAGGTGGGCAGAGAGGGGGGGGAGAGAGAGGGGAGGAGAGGGGAAGAGAGTCACACACACACAGACAGTCGGAGAGAGTGACACACACTGTTGGAGAGAGACAGAGAGAGAGAGAGAGAGACTCACCAGGAGAGAGAGATATATCCACACACACACAGTTGGAGAGATACACACACACACATAATCAGAGAGGTTATCTCCGAGTCAGTGCTCTAACCACTGAGCGGCAGGAGCAAGAGAGGCAAAACAACAGCAGCAACAGGGACAACAAAATCACACTTGTAGAGGAGGGACCTTTCACGTCGGGACGACGTCCCAAGGAACAGTAAGCAGCACACAAACGAACAAACGGCACATTGACGGAGAGGTTTCCTACCATGGTTTTCATCTCCTTGGAGATGTGGTTGTAAAAATGTCTCTCTACGGTCCAGGGAGATCCTATGTTGGCCAGAGAGTTGGAGCGAGTCCTGTTGAGTTTAGCAATCATTGCCTTCTCTTCTTTCTGCGGATCGAAAACCAACACACGCACACAAATAATATTGATAATATTAATAATAATAGTAATCCTTGCATTTGATATAAAGACTTTTCACGTCTTCTAGACGTGTCGAAGCGCTTCGCAGAATATACTGTAACATGAATTGACTGTAATATTTTGTGGGCGAAACGTGGCAGCCAATTGCGCACAGCAGCGTCCCCACAAACAGTTGTAGAGTGAAATGACCAATTTATTATTATTTCTTTGGAGAGATTATTATCAGGTGTGTGTATGTGTGTGTGTGGTTTGTGTGTGTGTGTGTGTGTGTGTGTGTGTGTGTGTGTGTGGAGTAAGGAAACTTGCCTAAGGTTTCGCCCTGCCTGCCTGGAATTGAACCCAGGTCTCTCGCTTGTAAGGCGAGCGCTCTAACCACTGAATTACAGGATTCCAAATGGTGTCCTCCAACCTCCACCTCCCGCTCCCCCCTACCTCACCGTCAACATCAGGTAATAATAATACTAATTTTAATATTAACAATAAGTCTTTCCTGTGAGTATCTAGCCCCGATATTTGAAAATATTTGAAACCTGACCTCAAAGTGCTTCGCAGAATAACACTGTGAAACACAGTGACTGTGTTTTTTGTGGTTGAGACGCAGCAGCCAATTGCGCACAGCAGCACTGGCCCCACAAACAGCCGTGGGATTGTTTTGTTTTGTTAAGGATTGATTACCCTCCTACTTATCGCTGGTCACCAGAAGGGTGTGTGTGTGTGTGGGTGTGTGTGGTGGGTGTGGGTGTGGGTGGGTGTGTACGTGTCTGTCTGTGAACTAACGTGAAAGGCGCTCTATAATTGCAGTTTTGTTGTTGTCGTTGTGTGTGTGTGTGTGTGTAGTGTACTAGTGTGTGCAGTGTGTATCTGTGGTGGTCTGCCTCTGTGTGTGTGTGTGTGTGTGTGTGTTTATTTCAGTGCCTCGGCACGTCCTCCCAACATGAAAGGCGCTCTATAATTGTAATTTTGTTGTTGTGTCTGTGTCTGTGTGTGTGTGTGTGTGTGTGTGTGTGTGTGTGTGTGTGTGTGTGCGTGTGTGTGTGTGTGTGTGTGCGCGTATGTGTGTGAAGTAAGGAAACTTGCTTAAGGTTTCGCCCCGACCTGGGCGGGAATCGAACCTGGGTCCTCTCACTTGCAAGCCGAGCGCTCTAATCACTGAGCTACGGGGGGGGAACTGAACTCCACCATTGTTGTGAAGGAACGTGACTATATAGAACGTGCTCCCGAGATGTTTCATCCACAAATGTACAGTCAATTCACTTCACAGTACATTCTGTGAAGCGCTTTGAGACGTCGATAAGATGTGAAAAACGCTGTACCAAATGCAAAGATTATTATTATTATTATCACATCTGCAGGGTGCTACATAAATGGAAGTAGCTGTTATTGATATTGTTGTTACTCCGCTCCCCCTCACTCCCCCTCACTCCCCACCCCCCCACCACCGCCTGCTGGCTCGCGGCGAGGCTAAGCGCAATTCTGCTCCATAATACGCAAATCTACGTCATTCTCTCCCCTCTCCCCGTGCGTTTAGAAATAACTCAAATTCCGCTGCCAACAATAAAGGAACATTGTCTCTCTCGCTAGTTGTTGGCTAAAGGGCATCTTTTCCAGATCGTTAGCAGAACAAACAACTAAGGCAGAGAAGTCAGGAGAAAGTCTTTTGCACACACTCACATACATGTATATTGCATATACTGTACACACACACACATACACAGAAGCTTATTAGGACATAAAATTGCCAGCTTAATAATAATAATAACCCTTGCATTTGATATAGCACTTTTCACATCTTCTAGACGTCTCAAAGCGCTAAACACAATGTACTGTTAAGTGAATTGACTGTATATTTTGGGCGAAACGCACACAGCAGCGTCCCCACAAACAGTCATGGATTGAAATGACCAATTTGTTATTGTTTGAATTTTTTGAGGGGTTTTTATCAGGCGAGTGTGTGTGTGTGTGTGTGTGTGGGGAGTAAGGAAACTTTCCCAGGGTTTCGCCCTGACCTGACATGAACTGACATGCCCGGGAATCTAATCCCAAGTCTCTCTCGCTTGTGAGGCGAGCGCTCTAACCACTGAGCTACAGGACTCCGTCTAAATGTCCATTGTGTTGTGTAGTGTATAAAGGGTTGCTTAGCTGTGTGAGCTTTTTCCGCCCTCCCTCCCTACCTCCCTCCCCTCCCCTCCCCTCCGCTCCGCTCTCCGACCATCACCACTGTCAAGCTCTCCTGGACTAACCCACTCGCGATGGGCGCTGGATAAACGCGCATTATTGCTGCTGCCCTTGCCTCTCTGCGGTCAAGCGAGAGCGTCAACGAGTCATTTCAAAATGGCCGTACCCTTTTCTGGCTGCAGCCCACGATGAGGAACGTCTCAATGTTGTGGTCCTTCAGGTAAACGTTCCTCTCACCCCCAAATCCTGGTTCCACCTCGTAATCGCCATTCAGATAGTTGAGTGTGGCTTTGGTAATGTGGATTCTCCTGCAGGGAGGAAGGGAGTGGAGGGAGTGGAGGGAGGGAGGGAGTGGAGGGAGGGAGGGAGGGAGGGAGGGAGGGAGGGAGGGAGGGAGGGAGGGAGGGAGGGAGGGAGGGAGGGAGGGAGGGAGGGAGGGAGGGAGGGAGGGAGGGAGGGAGGGAGGGAGGGAGGGAGGGAGGGAGGGAGGGAGGGAGATTTTACCAGTGGCTCATTTGTAATCATAATAATAGTATTAATAATAAGAAGAATTCTTCCATTTGATATGGCGCCTTATCACGTCTTCTAGACTGTGTCTCAAAGCGCTTCATACAATATACTGTAAAGTGAATTGACTGTATATTTGTGGGCGAAACGCGGCAGCCAATTGCGCACAGCAGCGTCCCCACAAACAGTCGTGGATTGAGTGGCCAATTTTTTTTTGAGGGTTTATTATCAGGCATGTGTGTGTCTCTGTGTGTCTGTGTGTCTGTGTGTGTGGGGGTGTGTGTGTGTGGGTGTGTGGGTGTGTGTGTGGAGTAAGGAAACTTTCCCAAGGTTTCGCCCTGACCTGACCTGCTGGGAATCAAACCCAGCTCTAACCGCTGAGCTACAGGACTCCACAGGACAATAATAATAATCACTATAAGAACCGTTGCATTTGATAACAAGTGGTTGAAATACACACGCAAAACAGACACACAGACATATGCAGAGAGAGAGCCACACATACAAGACGGAGGCAGAAAGAGAGAGAGGCGCACACACACACCACACGAGAGACACACACAAGACAGAGGCAGAGAGAGAGACACACACACAAGACAGAGAGAGAGACATAAACACACACACAAGACACACACACACAAGAACACAGAGTTTTGAATTAGCTGGATTTTGTGGATTGTGGTGGAGGGGAGACCGGAGAGGAGGGCGTTGCAATACTCCAGCCGTGAGGTGACGAAGACAAGGACCAGGGTTTCAGCGGCTTTTGGGGGTGAGGTATTGCCGGAGACGGGCGATCCGTCGGAGGTGGAAGAAGGCGGTGCTGGTGAGGGACCGGATGTGGGGGAGGGAGGACAGTTGGGGGTCGAACCTGACGCCTGGGTTGCGCACAGGTTCGGGGAGTTTTAGGGGCCAGGCCGGGAAGGTGGAGGAGGTGAGAGCCGTGCGAATGGAGACGTTGACGAGAGCCGAGGAGTACGGCCTCCGTCTCGTCAACATTCAGCTGCAAGAAATTTGCGCTCGTCCAGCCCCTGACGTCTGACAGGCAGGCTGACAGAACATCGGGGGACTGGGGGGCGCAAAGTGGAGAATTAGAGTTGGGTGTCACCTGTGTACATGTGGAAGTGTGCCCCGTGTCAGCGGATGACGTCCCCAAGAGGGAGCGTATCGATGAGGACACGCACACAACACGGAGGCAGAGAGTGAGAGACTCACACGCGACCCACACGACACTCAAGACAAACGGGCGCTCAGTCCCCGGCTGACTCTTACCCAGCCTTGCCTCCGGCTTCCATCTGATTGGCCAAGGTCACATCGTTGGACCAGACGTCAAACTGCCACTTGCGGAGGCCGAGGACGCCGCAGTGAACACGCCCGCTGTGGATCCCCACACGCATGTTCACATTCACGCCCGTCACCTCCCGCACCAACCTGCAGCGGCCACAAGCAACAGCCCTCACCATCATCATCATCACCACCACCATCATCATCATAATAATCCTTGCGTTTGCTACAGCGCTTTTCACATCTTATCGACGTCTCAAAGCGCTTCACAGAATGCACTGTAAAGCGAATTGGCTGTGTATTTGTGGGCGAAACGAATGCACAGCAGCGTCCCCACAAACAGCCGTGGGTTGAAAATGACCTATTTTTATTATCGTGGGGGTTTTTGGGGGACAGATTATTATCAGGCGTGTGTGTGTGGAGTAAGGAAACTTGCCCAAGGTTTCGCACTGATCTGCCTGGATTCGAACACAGGTCTTACGCTTATAAGGCGAGTGCTCTAACCACTCAGCTGCAGGTCTCTGAAGGGAAATATAGGGAGTCATTAAACAAGTGATCAGTTTTATTTCAGGGTTGGTCAGGACACCAAGAAAGAAAAACTCCCTTCACTGAGTTTAGGCACACAGTGACACTCACTCTGCCTCAGTCTGTGTGTGCGTGCTTGTTTTGTACGCATGTATGTGTGTGTATTGTGTGTGTGTCAGGTGTGTGTGTATGTCTCTCTGCCTCTGTCAATCTGTGTGTGTGTGTGTGTGTGTGTGTGTGTCTCTGCCTCAGTTTGTGTGTGTGTTTTGTGTGTATGTATCGCACGTGTGCATTTGTGCACGTGTGTGCGTGCACATGTATGCGCGTGTATGCATGTGTGCGTATGTATGTGTGTGCGCGCGCGCGCGTGTGTACGTGCGTGTGTGTGTGTGTGAGCGAGTCTTTATAACAATTCGGCCAACTGTGACCCTTGGAAAATCTTTTCGGTCTCGTCTAATATTCCCCTGGCTACAACGTCAGGGAGAGAGAAAGAGAGGGAGAGGGAGAGAGATTAACTAACGGTGAAATTCATTCACATCTTCCAGCTCGGAGCCTGAGGAGATTCCTACGACTAATTACACAGTGATCAAGGGATGCACTCTGGATGGCTTTAATTAACAACAGAGAGTGAAAACACTTTAAGGGGCAAATATGTTCTAATTACAGCCAATTTGTAGATTAATCTGGATCATCTTGCGATCTGTGGCGAATCTAACATGTTCATTGTAATAATCCCTTCGAAGAAATAAATAAAATAATCATAATAATAATAATTTGCAATCGGCTGCCAGCGTTTCACCCACAAAATACACAGTCAATTCACTTTACAGTGTATCCTGCAAAGACGCCTCGAAGACCCGATAAGGCACTGTATCAAATGCGAGGGTTCTTCTTCTTAATATTATCATTAATTATTATCAACAGACACAAAGCGCTGTGACGATGTCACATTAAAATCTCTCGGAGGATCTCATTAACTTCCTAATCACACTAGCTGGGCTCTAAGATTCTCATACCCCCAAGGACACAGGTAACTTGCTCTGTTGAGCATTGGATTTGGAGCCACTCGCTCCGTTCTGTACAAAAACAACAGCAACTGATATTGCGAGGTGAAGTGCAGCTGTAAGGTGAAATGTGGCAGCCAATTGCGCAGAGCAGAGTCCCCACAAACAGTCGTGGATTGAAATGACCAATTTTATTATTGCGTGTGTTTTTTGGAGGGATTATTATCAGGCGTGCGTGCGTGCGTGCGTGTGGACTAAGTAAACCTGCCCCCAAGGTTTCCCCCTGACCTGCCTGGATTTGAAATACAGGTCTCACACTTGTAAGGCGAGTTGCTCTAACCACTGAGCTACTGGACTCCACAATGGGCGGAGAGGATGGGAGAGAGAGTGAGAGAGAAGCATACATTGAATGTTTAAACTTACGAGATAGCTTCGATCATGTCTACACCCATCTCCACACAGCAGTGGCCGTGATCGGCCCTGGCTTCTGGCAGCCCTGACACACAGTAATAGCAATCCCCCAAGATCTTAATCCGCAGACAGTGGTTCTCCTGTCAGGAGGGAGAGAGAGAGAGAGACGTGAGTGAGAGTGTGTGTGTGTGTGTGTGTGTGTCTCTGTGTTTGTGGGCGTGTGTTTGTGAGTCTGTCTCTCTCAACGTGTTTGTCTCTGTATCGCTCTGTGTGTGTGTCCCTCTGGGTCTGCGTGCGTCTTGTGGGCGCATCTGGGTGTGAATGTGTATGTGGCTGTGAGTGTGAGTGTATGTGGTGTGTTTGTCAGTGTGTGTGTGTGTCGGGGTGTGTGAGTGTGTCTGTCTGCGTGTGAGTATGTATGCGAGTGTCTATGTGTGAGAGTATGAGTGTGAGTGAATGTAAGCGTATGTGTGAGAGTGAGTGAGTGTGTTTGAGTGAGTGTAAGTGTATGTTTGTGTGTGTGTCTGTGTGTGAGCGTGTATGTGTAAGTGTGTGTGAGTAGTGTAAGTGTACGCACCAGTGTGTGAGTGTGTATGTGTCCTGCAGCAGGTTTAACTGAGTGAGACTGATAGAGTTACTTACTGAAGCCAACTTATCGAACCTGGCGAAAAGTTCATTGAGAGTCATAACCAGTTCCTGGGCTGTGCACTGCGAGGCCAGGCTGGTAAAGCCCTCAATATCTGCAAACAAGATGCTGCGAACACAGGAGAGGGGGGATCAGAGAGTGTAGGGGGTGGGAGGCAGTAGTGTACTAATAATACTAATATTAATAATCCTTGAATTTGATATAGCGCTTTTCATGTCTAGACGTCTCGAAGCGCTTCACAGAATATACTGTAAAGTGAATTCACTGTATATTTATAATAATAAATAATAATCCTTGCATTTGATATAGCGCTTTCCACATTTTATCAACGTCCCAAAGCGCTTCACAGAATATACTGTAAAGTGAATTGACTGTATATATTTGTGGGCGAATCGTGGCGGCCATATGCGCACAGCGGCGTCCCACACACAGTCGTGGATTGAAATGACCAATTTTATTATTGTGGTTTTTTTTGGAGGGATTATTATTGGGCGTGTGGAGTAAGGAAACTTGCCCCAAGGTTTACTCCCTGACCTGCCTGGATTCGAACACAGGTCTCAAACTTCTAACTCACATAGGTTTTGCTTGCCACGTTTCGTTCGCAGAACACACGGCCACTGCACTTTACAGTATATTTTGTGAAACGCTTTGAGACATCTAGAAGGTGTGGTAAGGCGCGATATCAAATGCAAGGATTAGTATTATTATTATAAGACTGATCTGATTATAATTTGTATAATCACCTGAATAATCGATTATTGTCATATTTAATGTACGGTCCTGTCTGATACAACTTACATGAGCTTTACTAAAATAATAATAATAATCCTTGCATTTGACTTATCAAGTCGTCGAGACATCTCAAAGCGCTTCGCAGGATATACTGCGGAGTGAATTTGACTGTGTATTTTGTGGATGGAACACGGCAGCCAAATGCGCACAGCAGAGTCCCCACAAACAGTCGTGGATTGAGTGACCACATTATTATTTTGTGCATCTATTTATCTTCTATTTGGGGGAGGAATTATTATCCCTGGGAAAGCGATCCACCGATCGACTAAAAACTGCGAGGCGAGCGCTCTAACCACGAGCTACAGGGACTCCATCGTCAGTCCTGCTAACCCTGTGTGTGACTCCCATGACTCTCTCAGAAGCCCGGTGTATGCAGGATAGCTGACTGTGAGTTTCACAAAGGCTTGCGTGTGTGGGTGCCTGGAATAGAACCTCGGTGAATTATATATCACAGAGCCTGTGACTCTGTGGCCCTTTCAGATCAGTCAGACTCCATCTGTCTCTCTTTGGTGTCTCTGTGTTTCGTCCTTGACTATGGGGATGCTTTTAATTGTCAGACAGCGACGCATCTGTGTGTCGTAGCACAGATATATCAGGCACAGTGTTCGTCTGTGAGGCCTTTTATCCTCTCTCTCCACCGCCCACCCACCCACCCACTCACCCACCCACCCACCACTACCCCTTACCACACCTTCTCCTCCCCCAATTCCTTACGCTTTTCCGGGGGTAACAATTCCTTAAAATAACAATCATTTGGTCACTCAATCCGTGACTGTTTGCAGGGACGCTGCCGTGCGCAATTGCCTGCCGCGTTTCGCCCAGAGAATACAGTCACTTCACTCTTCAGTATATTCTGTGAAGCGCTTTGGGACGTCACAAAGTCATGATAAGGTGGTATATTAAATACAAGGATTATTATCATTGTTATTAGTATGGTTGCCCTCCCTCTCTCCTCAGCTCTCAGTGGCCGTGCACAGGTTCGCATCAGCATAAAATAATTCATAATAATAATCCTTGCATTTGACGTCCCACCCACCCATCCAGGGTTGGGGCTGTGCTGTCATCAGCAGCGAGAGAGAGAGAGAGAGAGAGAGAGAGAGAGAGAGAGAGAGCCGTGGAGACACTGCGGGCGTCAGCCTGGCCCAGGAACCAGGGACTAGAGACATTCACAGAGGGGGGGGTGGCTCCATTCATACATATCCGTTTGCGAGGCATTGTCATCTTGGGACCAGTTATAATAATAATATTAATAACAGCAAACCTTGCATTTTGATATCGCGCTGTTCACATGTTCTAGGCGTCTCAAAGCGCTTCACAGGATAGTATGTAAAGTGTATCTGACCGAATATTTGTGGGCGAAACACGGCAGCCAATTATGCACAGCAGCGTCCCCACAAACAGTCGTGGATTGAAACGACAATCTTTTTCTTGTAGGTTATTTTTGGACGGATTATTATTAGGCGCGTGTGTGTGTGTGTGTGTGTGTGTATGTGTGGAGTAAGGAAACTTGCCCAAGGGTTTCACCCTGACCTGCCTGGATTCGAAACATGGGTCTCACGTTTGTAAAGCGAGTGAGCTAACCACTGAGCTACAAAGTTGGGGGTCAGAAGGGATGGAGGGAGGGTGGATGGGGAGCAGTTGTGGGTAACATTGTCCCCTATCTCTCTCCCACCCACCAAACCCCCACCCCCACCCCACGTCACCGCCATTCTCGGCCTGGCCACCTCTACCTCACGTTGTCGTGCTTCTGGATGTAAATCTTGTGGAACATCATGTCCTCCTGTTTGGCATTGATGTCTGCCTTCATCTCCATGGCGACGTGGCGAGGAAGCACCGACAGCAACAGGCGTTCCTGTGGGAGAGAGAGAGAGATGGAGAACCGTCACCATGGTTACACAGTAGGCCGTGGGGGGAAACAAAATGGAGAGGACCAACCAAAGAGGATGGATGGAGGGATAGATAGATGGAGAGGGAGGGAGGGAGGGAGGGAGGGGTGGGTGGATGGATGGAAGGAGGGAGGGATGGAGAAGGATGGATGGAGGGAGGAAAGATAGATGGATGGAAAGGGAGAGAGGGGTGGATGAAAAGGGATGGAGGGATGGATGGAGAGGGAAGGAGGGAGAGAGGGATGGATGGAGAGTGATGGAGAGGGAGGGAGGGAGGGAGGGAGAGAGGGAGAGAGAGAGAGAACAGGAAGGGAAAAGGAAGACAAGTAAAGGCAGAAAGCAACCAGCTTTGATTTACATCAAGAAGAATATTAAACCTGTGGGCAGTGACATTGCTAATCACAGCCATTCAGGGATTTTTCTATTCATGTCTATATTTAAAGTGTTTTTGCAAAAACGATTATTGTTTAGATTTGGGGGGGGGATGTTTTAAGCCTCCATTGGCTCCCCATCGCCCAGAGGATCCAATTCAAGATCCTGGTCCTCACCGCCACAGCCCTCCACCGCCTCGCCCTGATTACTGCCACCTCACTCCGATATGACATAGCTACTAGCTAGCGCCTAGCAGTTCATTACCTCTCTCAGCTTTCCTCTCGGTAACCTCTAACCTCTAAACCAAGGCCTTGTGCCTCCCATTTGTCTTACGTCCCAGTTCTGTGAAGCCTGATGTTAAACAGAAGTCTATTTCGGTCCCTTAGCTAAATATTTAGGTTTATTTACAACTCAAGTGAGGTCCTGAGAATGAACTAAGGAATATGAGCCGGTGTGCGTCTACGAGCCTGAAATTCTCCTCGCTTCCCCTCCCCCCCCCCCATCCCCGACACCATCGGGCAGCCTCACTACATAATCGTATAATAATAATCCTCGCTTTCGACGCAGCGCCCTATCACGTCTTCAAGACGTCTCAAAGCGCTTCACGGGACACGTTGTGCAGGGAATTGACCGTGTGGTTTGTGGGCGAAACGCGGCAGCCAATTGCGCGCAGCGGCGTCCCCACAAACAGTCGCGCGTTGAAAAATTAGCAATTTTATGATTGTCGTTTTTTTTTTGGGGGGGGGGAGGTATTATTATCAGGCGTGTGTGTGTGTGTGTGTGTGTGTGCGTAGTAAGGAAACTTGCCCAAGATTTTACCCTGACCTGACCTGCCTGGTTTCGAAACCCAGGTCTCACGCTTGTAAGGCGAGTGAGTGGTGCTCTAACCACCGAGCCACAGAATCCATGAGTGACTGCTGGGCCACAGGGGGTGAGGAAACCTAACAATAACACTCTTTCGTTCGATCGATTTAACAGCCGCAAATAGTCAGGGAGGGGAAGGTTTCTGGGCTGCGGCATCTCACCTGCTGTTGGTTTTCCTTCTGGGAGTGGAGCCTGGCTTGGATGCATTCCCGAGTTTCCTGGAAGGCCTGTCTCTGGGAGACCTCGGCTGGGTAGTGGGTGCAGACACCCACGATGTTGGTGCAAGAGAAAATCAAGACGTTGGAGATCAGCTGGGGAGGAAATCAATCAGCCTGAGTTAACGGCCGCCATTTTACAGCGATGGGACAAATAATAATCCCTTGCGTGGTGTCCGGCGCCTTTCGTGTCGAGGAGGTTTCCCAGAGGGCTTTCTTTACGTGTTGGGACAATAATAATAATAATAATAATTCTTGCTTTCGATCAAGCGCCTCATCGCGCCGTCGAGACGTCGCAAAGCGCTTCACAGCATATACAGTGCGGCAAAGTGGATCGGCCGTATGTTTGGTGGCACGAACGCGGCAGCCATTTTGCGCAGCGTCCCCACAAACGGCCGTGGGTTGAGTGGCCAGATTATGATTTTTTGTTTTGAAGGGTTTATCGCCGCACCCCCCACCCCCTCCCCCACCCCCCCCCCACCCTCCCGCTGGAAAAGTGATCTGCCAATCGACTAACAACCGGGCGCCTCCTTACTGCTGGTTGGAATCGAACCCAGGTCCTCTCAAGTATTGTGACCGATACACTACACAATGCTGGAGCGACTGGTGTATTTTGTGGGCGAAACGCGGCGGCCAATTTGCACATCCGTGGTGTGAGTGACCAATTTTATTTGGTGGGTGGGGGCGGGGATTATCAGCCAGGGTAATGGGAGACAGAGAGAGAGAGAGAGAGAAAGAGAGAGAGAGAGAAACTCCCTCTCTAGAGCCCTGGGATCTTTAACGTCCCCGGATACGGCAGACAAGAATTCTTTACGGATTACTGAGTAGGAAACATGATACACACACAATACAATAGACACTTGAAAGGCAGAGAGAATTCACCTGATTTCCACATTCCATTGCAAAGCATTATCTTTCATTTCTTTTTAAACCGGTTACACTCCAGCAATTACCCCCCCAGCACTCACTCTGGGCTTCCCCCAATCCCCTCAAGCCTTGGCTCTCGCCAACCTGCGCCTAACACTCACCGGAATTAGGTGAGCAGGAGGCTTCCCTCGAGAGGGAGAGGGAGAGAAAGAGAGAGAGAGACATTTTAATATTCTATCTCTGGGATTTCCGTGTGTAGGTGGGATAATAATAATCCTGGCATTTGATATAGCGCCTTTCACGTCTTCTGGACGTCTCCAAGAGCTTCACAGAATGTACCGTAAAGTGAATTGACTGTATATTTTGTGGGCGAAACGCAGCGGCCAATTGCGCACAGCAGCGTCCCCACAAACAGCTGTGGAATGAGCGGACAATTTTTTATTATCGTTGTGGGGGGATTATTATCAGGAATGTGTGCGTGCGTGCGTGCGTGTTTGGAGTAAGGAAACTTGCCCAAGGTTTCGCCCTGACCTGCCGGGAATCGAACTCAGGTCTCTGGCTTGTGAAGCAAGTGCTCTAACCACTGACCTACAGGACTCCACACGGAGGCAATAGAATTCTCGGTCGGGTTCGGAGACTCTTAAGCGACGGTGACGGGTTTCCGCGCTGACCGGAATAAATACAAATCATTTTGAAAACGGGGCCCTGGCATCCAAAGCGTGGAACCTTCCAGCGAAGTAGAGTAAACCCCGAGGGCGAGATTCTCTGTTCAGATGGGTGCCCAGATCAAAGCTCTCTAGGACCTCTGGAATGTTCGGGATTAGCAGGAATTGGTGAAAAGCCTCTTTATTTCCCGAACGTTCTATCGCGGCAACTAAATACGTGGAGTTAGAGGCCTGGAGTGTTGGATTTCCATCTCCTCTTCAAAGAGGGATCAAACAGACTTTTCAGCTTAGGAACAGCAGCTGGATACCAGAGTGGAGCTCAGAGTCCTAATGTGCTGTCTGAGGAGCCCTGCGGGGTAATGGTTAAAGCTCTCGACTCTCGCACGCGAGAGGACCGGGGTTCGATTTCCGGACGGGCAGGGGACGAAACCTTAGGAGAGTTTCCTTACTCCACACACACACACACACACACACACTTTTTTCTGTTTACCTGGCAGTCAGTAGGAACCCGGTTGTTAGTGGATTAAGGGATTCCTTTCTGGGGGATAATAATTTCATCAAAAAAACAATAATGTTATATTTTGGTCACTCCGTTCATGGCTGTTTGTGGGGGCGCCACCGTGCGTAATTGGGTGCCGCGTTTCGCCCGCAAAGTATACGGTCTACAGTACTTTACAGTGTATGCTGTGAAGTGCTTTGAGACGTCTCGAAGAAGTGATATGACACTACAACAAATGCAAGGATTGTTATTATTATTATTGTTAGAGGTTCTGTCCATCTGATAAGACATTAAACCGAGGTCCTGTCCGCCCCTATTTTTATCCCATGTGGATAAAAAATATCACAGGGCAACCATTTTGAACCCAGCCTTGCAAATTCCCACGAGACCATCTATGAATCAAACCACCCGTTGATCTGAGGGACTGTTGACTGAGACAGAAGTGGGTGAAATTATAGCCCAGCCTGACTCAACCTCCCACTGAGGCTCCCGTTAACCCTTCAGCCACAAGCCTAATGGGTTGGGGTGGTCCTAGCTGGACAAGCAGTGGGAAAGCTTGGCACACAGCGCTCTCTCTCTCCCTCTCTCTCAACAGCCAAGCTACGTGTGGGTTCAGCTAGTTAGACTCCAGCAGTTAGCCCCAACACACACACACACTCTGGGCTCCCCCAACTCCCCCCAAGCCTTGGCTCTTGCGAACCTGCGAATAATACTCTCCAGAATAAGGTAAACAGGAAGCATTCCTCCAGGGAATGAGAGAGAGAGCGCGCATTCCATTCCAATAATCTATCTCTGGGGTTTCCGTGTGGAGATGGGAGGCATGGAATTCTCAGTCGGGTTTGGAGACTCTTAAGCAACGGTGACAGGTTTCCATGTATGTGTCGGACACTCGGCAGAACCAAAATACAAAGCAGAAATTCGGACGGATGTGACTGCACCTTTAAATTTTCCATTCCAGCCATCACCCTTCACACTAAATACAGGATGAAGCGCTTTGAGACATTTCAATGACGTGATAAGACACAGTATGAAATTCAAGGATTATTACTGGTATTTATGTATACAGGATGAAGATGCCATAGCAACTCAATGCAAATATTGACTGCAGATTGGCTAACCTTGAACATCACATTGCTCTGAGGTGCAAATGTACAACTCGGGGCCAAGCTAATCTGACTACGAGGCAGCAAATGCAAGACATAATAATAATATTAATAATAATCCTTGCATTCAATATAGCGCCTTGTCATGACTTTGAGGCGTCTCAAAACGCTTTGCAGAATGTGCTGTAAAATGAATTGACCTGTGTATTTTATGGGCAAAACACGGCAGCCAATTGTGCACAGCAGCTTCCCCACAAACTGTCATGGATTGAGTAACTAAATTATTATTTTTACACAGTAATAATTTTTTTAAAGGATTATTTCGGAAACTTGCTCAAAATTTCCACCAGACTCACCCAGGAATCAAACCCAAGTCTTGTTTATTAAGATTATAATTATTATTAATATTATTTTGAAGGGATTATTAATCCCTATTCTATTCTTCATGGCAAAAGCAGTGAATTATTTACTACTACTAATAATAAATAATCCTTGCATTTGATATAACGCTTTGCACATTTTATCAACGTCTCAAAGCGCTTCACAGAATATACTGTAAAGTGAATTGACTGCACATTTGTGGGTGAAACGCACCAGCCAATTGCGAACAGTAGCATTCCCACAAATAGTTGTGGGTTGAAATGACCAATTTTTATTCCTGTGGTTTTTTTGGGGACGGATTATTATTAGGCGTGTTTATGTATGTGTGTGTGGAGTAAGGAAACTTGCCCAAGGTTTCGCCCTGATCTACTTGGATATGAACAGAGGTCTCACACTTTAAGCCAAGTGCTCTAACCACTGAGCTACAGGAGCTCCACTATTTCTCAGACATCAATGCGAAGATCAAACAGAATAGTATTTTACTGGCTGTAATCTACATTTAATGAGGAGAAACGTGAAGCACCTCTCTTTAATTACAGAGTGGAGCGAGAGATAAGGGACAGACTCTCGTTGCAGATCCAGTCTTCACATTGGTCGTCCGTCAGTCTGCGTCTTGGGTTGACTACGGTGGAGTCCTGTTGCTCAGTGGATAGAGCGCTCACCTCACAAGTGAGAGGACCCGTTCGATTCCCGGGCTGGGCAAAACTTTAGGCAAGTTTCCTCGCTCCGCACACCTCTGTGTACCTAACTTTAAGTAGGAACCCAGTTGTTGGGCAATTGGCAGATCGCGTTTCTAGGAATAATAATCCCTGTATTAATTTTTTTAAAATAAATTTTAAATTCCCTTCTCCCCCCACCCACCCCCACCCACAAAGAATAATAATAATAATTTAGTCGCTCTATCCAGAACAGTTTGTGGGACACTGCCTTGTGCAATAATAATAATAATCCTTGCATTTGATGTAGCGTTTTTCACATCTTATCGACGTCTCAAAGCGCTTCACGGAATATACTGTAAAGTGAATTGACTGTATATTTGTGGGCGAAACGCGGCAGCCGATTGCGCACAGCAGCGTCCCCACAAACAGCCGTGGATTGAAATGACCAATTTTATTACCGTGGTTTTTTTTTGGGAGGGATTATTATTAGCCGCGTGTGTGGAGTAAGGAGACTTGCCCATGGTTTCGCCCTGACGTGGCTGGATTCGAACACAGTTCTCACGCTTGTAAGGCGAGTGCTCCAACCACTGAGCTAGAGGACTCCAATTGGCTGCCGTGTTTGGCCCGTGAAATATCTTTGCAGTAAATTCTGCGAGGCGCTGTGAGACGTCTTGATGACCTGGGCGCTGAGGCGCTGCATCGATTGCACGTGTCGTGATTATGATTAATGTTATTATTAGGATTATCATTAAAAAAAAAGGAAATCAGCTCGGATCACAAGGAAATCAGGCAGATTGTCAGCGTGCAAAGCTTACTGTTAATGTTTCCATTACGTAAGCAACAGACTTTGGAGACAGAGACAATGTGAGCTCACAAGACTCTCTGTTTATCCTGCGGGATTGCAATCTGCTGATCCGATCTGCGTAACATCACATGTGAGCTTTACTCCCCCCCGGAAAATCTCCTCCCAGCCGGAACGCCAGTGATTCCTGAACTGATTCTTGTCTCTCTTTTTCCCCCCCCGTGAGAGTCCAGAGGTCATGGGTTCAATAATAATAATAGATTAGAAGCATAATAATGCTAATACAGTACTAAGAATAATCCTCACATTTGACACGGCGCCTTATCACGTCTTCGAGACGTCTCAAAGCGCTTGACAGAACGTATGTACTTTCGCGTGTAGTGACTGTGTATTTTTGTGGCAGCCAATTTGCACATCGCGGAGTCCCACAAACAGTGACCAGTGGATTGAGTGATCAAATTATTATTATTATTATTATGGAAGCGATTGTTACCCCCCCCACACACCCAGAAAGCGATTCGCCAATCGACTAACAAGCTGCTCTCTGCTTAGTTAACAGAAGTGTGTGTGTATGTGTGGAGTAAGGAAACTTGCCTAAGGAATCGAACCCGGGTCCTCTCGCTTGCAAGGCGAGCGCTCAAACCACTACGCCACAGGCTAGCGCTGTGGCTGAGCAAAGTAGCGACAGAAAGGCCAACATTGGAGGTAACAGTAGCAGGGAATCTTCCGTTACTATGATAACAAATGTGGTTGTGCTCTGAGACAAACGAGTTAAATGATACATAAATGAATAGGAAAAAGCCTTGTGTTTATCAGGACTCTGTCATAAAGCAAGCTCCCTGATAGACACTCTTATCATGAAACAGACTGTCTCAGTTTCCCCTAGTTGCTCTGGAATATTCTACGCTCATTATTGCGACCGTTTACCCGCGGAATATCGAGCTGCAAAAGGAATTTTTCTTGGAACAAAATGACAATTAAAAAACTATATTAAAAAAAATATTTAAAAAATTATAAGCAGAAATTATAATAATTTTCACATTCGGCCCAGCGCCTTATCACGTCGTCAAAATATCTCCCGAGCCCTTCACGGAAAGTGAATGAACTGCTATACAGTATTTCTGTGAGCGAAACGCAGCAGCCAATTTGCGCACAGCCATGGGAGCGAGGGAGGGAGACAGGGAGGGAGGCAGAGAGGGAGCGAGGGAGAGAGGGAGCGAGGGAGAGAGCGAAGGAGCGAGGCACTAACACAGACTTCTCAGGGAAGCTAATAATCACATGAGTGAGGATGTATTAACATGGGTTTGTTAAAAGTTCACCAGCCAGCGAAACCAAGACAGTCTGTTTAATGGTCCTAAAAAACCCAACAATTTAGCAGGAACATGTGATCTATCATCTTTTATGTGGAACAAGTTTGGTCAGAATTAACCCTCTCTCCGCCCACTGCCCTCTCCTCAGACTGTCAACCCATCAACTACCTCTCACCATGTCCCATCTACAACATTACTAAGTCACTAAGTCACTCGGGGGTGAGTGCGATCCTGTAGATCAGAGGACCCGGGTTCGATCCCTGGGCGGATCAGGTCAGGGCGAAACCTTGGGCAAGTTTTCTTACTCGACCCACACATGCCTCTGTTTACCCAGCAGTATGTAGGAACCCGGATGTTAGTCGATTTCCTGGGGAGTAATAATCCCTTCAAATAAATAAATAAATAATAATCCAGTCAGTCAAACCACGACTGTTTGTGGGGACGCTGCCGTGTGCAATCGGCTGCCGCGTTTCGCCCACAAAAAAAACACAGTCAGCCACCGTTCTTCAGACAAGACATTAACTAAAGTCCTCTCTATGCGTTGGGTGAAGGACAAATCCATCTCCATTCAGTGACCCTGAGATAAAGGAGAGATATTGGTGGGGGAGGAGAGGGGAAGGGAAAGCCTTACACTGTCACAGCCACCAGCTCCCTGCACTGTCGGATGGTTAAACGCAAAACACACAGTCACTAGACTTTACAGTGTAGCCCACAAAGCGCTTTGAGACGTCTCAACGATGTGATAGGGCTGTATCGAATGCAGGGATTATTGCTTAACATCCATCTGAACAGGATACACACCCATGCTCAGGCATTCACACACACACATACACACACAAGCGCACGCACACACATGCACACACACATGCACACACACACACACTTGCGCTCAAGCAACACGAGACAACACTCAGCGTGTCTCTCCTCACATATTGATTCCTCTCCTCCCCTGACTGACTGACCGACCAACTGACTGACAGACTGAGTGACTAACTGACTGACAAACAGGCTGCCAATCAAAGCTACAAATGAATACTCTAATTACAGCCTGCAGACCACAGAACATTATCACGGCGGAAACACTCCATGGTAAAAATGAATTGGTCATTATAACGGAGATGTGTGTATGTGGGCTGTGTACTGTGTGTATGTGTGTGTGTGTGTTGCGAAACGTGGCAGCCGATCACGCACAGCAGCATCCCCACAAACAGTCATGGATTGAAATGACCAATTTTATTATTGGGGTGTGCTCTGTGTGTATGTGTTTGGTGGTGGGGTGGCTGTGTGTGTGTATGCCATGTGTAGTGCTTGGCATGTTATACACACAGACATACACACAAGCACACACATGTGCATGCAGCCTCACACGCACAAAAACACACACATACAGGTAAACGAACACACCTAAGCATTCATTCACACATCAGCACATACACACTGCGTATACTGCATTTACAGTGTATCCTGTGAAGTGCTTTGAGACGTCTCAACGATATGATAAGCCATTATATCAACTGCCAGGATTATTATATTACTATACACAGTAAACTCCTAACAAATCCATCCCTGGCTTAACGTGTCCCTGCCACCTAAGACATCTTGCTGTGAATATCCCAGCCACATTTATTTATTCGCCCACAAAACACGCACTCCACATGCCGATAAGATGTGAAAAGCGCTATATCAAACGCAAGGATTATTATTATAGCCGCTCCACTTGACAGTGGACTCTGAAGACTCTGAAGCGATTTTAATAATAATAATCCTTGCATTTGATATCGCGCTTTTCACATCTTCTGGACGTCTCAAAGCGCGTCACAGAATATACTGTAAAGTGAATTGACTGGATATATTGTGGGCGAAACGCGGCAGCCAATCGCGCACAGCAGCGTCCCCACAAACAGTGGTGGGTTGAACTGAACGATTTTATCATTGTTTGTTTTGGAGCGATTATTATTAGGCGTACGTGTGTGTGTGTGTGTGTGTGTGTGTGTGTGTGTGTGTGTGTGTGTGTGTGGAGCAAGGAGACTTGCCCGAGGTTTCGCCCTGACCTGCCTGGATTCGAACACAGGTCTCACGCCTGTAAGACGAGTGCTCTAACCGCTGAGCTACTGGACTCAAAAACGCCATGTGGAACTCGAGGATGATTGTTAGCTGTTATGAGCAGAATGCCCGCAGTAAAAATCAATGCTAGTTTTTTTTGTATAAAGAAGGCAATATGAGAAAGATAAATATTTGGAGAGAGAGATAGCGAAAGGAAAGTGGGTGGAATCGAACTGACCAGAGAAGAGACTTAGTGGGGAAAAATGCCAAGCTTTCCCCTCCACCCAACCCCCCCAACCTCTTCTCATCTTCCACCCCACCCCCTCTCTCCCCCCACCCCCTCTCTCCCCACCCCCTCTCTCCCCATCCCCTCTCTCCCCACCCCCTCTCTCCCCATCCCCTCTCTCCCCATCCCCACCCCCTCTCTCCCCATCCCCTCTCACCCTATCACCTCTATGTATTTCTCGCTTCCCAGTTATCAGTGCTGTGCTGCTCAGTGCTGGGTGTGTAAGGCAGAGAGGTTGTATGTTCTGTCCCGGAAGGCGAGAGATAAGGGGTGATGGAGCAAGCGTCTGCAATTAGACACAGACAGCAACACCACTCAGAGTGCTCCACAGGCAATTACTCTCATGTGTAGTGACTGTTTTTCAAGGCTGGAGGGAAGGGAGGGCAGGGGGGAGGGAGGGACAACACTGCATGCATTTGTATTTGGCCTCACTCGCCTTGCAAGCCACAGTTCTGTAGCTCAGTGGTTAAAGCAGTTGCCTCGCAAGCCGCAGTTCTGTAGCTCAGCGGTTGCCCTCGCCTCGCAAGCAGGGTTCGATACCCGAGCGGGTCCAGGACGAAACCTTAGGCAAGTTTCCTTACGTACGCCACCATTTACCCAGCGGTGAGGATTAATATTATTATTATTATTATTGTTAGATCCTGTAGTATTGACTCAGTAGAACAGGAATACAGCGTGACACGTCTCAGCACTCACTGGGACGATAAGCAGACTCAGGACGGGAAATGGTAAATAAGCAATTATTAACTTCCAATTTAAGTCATTCTGACCTGGTCACGGTGGAGATTTCTGAATTCCCCAGGGTCTCAGCCTTAAGGCTGGGGGGTTGATATACAAAACAACAACAACAAAAATGACATTTATAGAGCACCTTTCACATCGGGAGGGTCTCCTTGGAGCTGAACTGACTCCATCATAATGCGTTTGGCATTCGGATGAATGTCCTTTCTTTGATACAAGTCCTGTAGCTCGGTGGTTAGAGCGCTCGCCTTACAAGCGTGAGAACTGTATTCGAATCCAGGCAGGTCAGGGTGAAACCTTGGGCAAATTTCCTAACTCCACACACACACAGGTCTGATAATAATCCCTAAAAAAAAATATCTTTTTAATTGGTCATTTCAATCCACGGCTGTTTGTGGGGAAGCTGCTGTGCCCACAAATATACAGTCAATTCACTTTACAGTATATTCTGTGAAGCGCTTTGAGACACAGTCTAGAAGACATGAAAAGCGCCATATCAAATGCAAGGATTATTATTATTCTATAACACCTCATCACTTCATTGAGATCTCAAAGCACTTCACAGAAACACACTGTGAAGTGTAGTGACTGTGTATTTTGAATGCCAAACATGCCAACTGCGCGCAGCCGTGTCTCACACACGGTTGTGGATTGAGTGACCGTTTTTGTTAAAAAGTCTTTTGTGGTGGGTGGGGGAGTGGGGGGGGTATTATTACCCGCGATCCGGAAAATAATCCGCCACTTAACTAACAACCGAGTTCCTACTTACTGCTGGCTAAACAGAGTGTGTGTGTGAGTGTGTGTGTGTACTGAGGAATATTGCCTTGATCCGGCCGGGAACCGAACCCGGGTCCTCTCGCTTGCGAGGCGAGCGCTCTAACCAGTACGCTACACAACTCCACAGTGCGATACTGGAGCAACCGTGTGTTTCGTGGGCGAATCGCGGCAGCTAATTTGCGCACAGCCACATCCCACAAACAGCCGTGGCGTGAGTGACGAGGCGTGAGAGAGAGATGGAGAGAAAGAGAGAGAGAGTGAGAGAGAGAGAGAGAGAGAGAGAAACACTCATTTAAAGAGAACATGCGTTTAAACAGCGTTCACCGGGCAGGATAGAGTGACCGTGTAAAGGCCTGACAGGAGACACTTCAACATTGAGTTGACCTTAGCGACGTTAAATACATCACGGATCCGAGACGTAGAGAGACACACACACTTTGTTTCTGATTCTCAAGTCTCTCAGGAGAGGAGATCATTTTTCCCCGCTCGCGATTGAGATTTTTTTTTCTGTGCCAACTCGCCTCTCCCTCTTTTAATGAATCGCGAGAGAGGAAAGAGAGAGAGAGAGAGAGAGAGGGAGACGGAGGGAGAACAGAGAGCGAGAGGCAGAAAAACCAAAGGCAGTCAAGTAGAAAACGAATGATCATGTCAATAATCACGCTCCTTTCATTTGAGACATCGCTTTACCACATGTCGCTGAGACGTCTCAAAGCGCTTCGAAGAATGCACTGTAAAGCGTAGTGACTGTGTATTCGGTGGATGCGGAGGATGGGTGAGGGGTGGGGGGGAGACATGGAGCAAGCCCAAGGCCTGCAGAGCGGAGGGAGCAGACAAGATGGTAAAGTAACTCTTCTCCCTAAATAGGCTAGTTATTTACTCCACCACTGCCTGACAGGCGCTGTATAATAGTAAGAAGAAGAAGAAGAATCATCATCTTTGCATTGCAATAATACAGTAATAGTAATCCTCATCAGGCAAATCAAATACAAATAAAAATAATAATAATCCTTGCATTTGACATTGTGCCTTTTCACATCTTCTAAACGTCTCAAAGCGCTTCGCAGAATACACTGTAAAGTGAATTGACTATATATTTGTGGGCGAAACGCGGCAGCCAAATTGCGCACAGCGGCATCCCCACCAACAGCAGTGGATTGAAATGATCAATTTTATTATTGTGCTCTTTTGGGGAGGGATTATTATTGGACGCATATGTGTGGAGTAAGGAAACTTGCCCAAGGTTTTGCCCTGAACGGACCTGCCTGGATTCGAACTCGCTTGTAAGGCGAGTGCTCTAACCACTGAGCTCCAAGACTCCACGGAACTTGAAGAGGAAAGATTTGCAAAGAGCAGGGGAGAGGGAACGGTTGAACTGCGCTTCCAACTAAATGGTCAGCCTTCTGTGCTGTAACCTTCTATGATTCAATGGAATGGCAGAACAGGCTCAAGGGGCTGAATGGCTTCCACCTGTTCCTATGTTCCCTATGACTGCGTGGCGAACTTGAAAGCCGAGGACAGGGGAATGGGAGTCAGCGCCAAGCGCCAACCAGCCCCTGGTTGCATACGAATTGGCACCAATTAAAGGCAAACTTAAGGCAGCCTCTGCACTGCGAACCCATTGACGTCTGATAACTGGGCTCGGGTCGGCTTGAACCATCACAAGTCCCACCCTGAGGGCAAACGCAAGAGAAGCCATCTCCAAACTCTTCTCTCTCTCTCTCTCTCCTCTCTGGGAAATGTTAACCCTTCTCAAGCCGCGGATTAAGACAGTCAACAACAGTGACTTGCGTTGAGTCCTGTAGTGTAGTGCGCTCGCCTCGCAAGCGAGAGGACCCCGGGTTCAATTCCCAGTGAGGACGAAACCTCAGGCAAGTTTCCATAGTCCCCACGGCCACTGTTGACCCAGTGGTCAGTAGGAACTAGGTTGTTAGTAAATTGGCGGGTCGCTTTCCGGGGGGTAATAATCCCACCCACGACTGTTTGCGGGGGACGCTGCTGTGAGCAATTGGCTGCTGCGTTTCACCCACAAACATACAGTCAATTCACTTTACAGTACATTCTGTGAAGCGCTTTGAGACGTCTCGACAAATCCCACCCCACCCCTCCCTCAATCTCCCAACCCCCCAACCCGTTCATTAATAAATCCCTACTTGGAGGAGAGGGGGTGGGTGATGAGGTCAGAAATTCCCAACTGCGGAAAACAGCAGGAATAAACCTTTTCTCTTTACTCCTCTCCAAATCTCACTGAAGACTGCCATTTGATCACCTTTTAACTCTCTCTGCTGCTTAGTTTTGAGCCTTTAACTGCAGTCTCTCAGCCCTGGTTTAATCCGTGTGAACTATCTCAACGTTACATTCTCTCTCTCTTGCTCGCTCACTCTCCCACACGTCCTCGCCATATACCAGGGCACAGGCCAAGCTCAGAGCTCCGATTTGGGGAGCTGGGCCCGTCCGTCACACATTGAAAGCCATGTCTCAAAGGGCCCTGGCTCGACATGAAAGGACAGAGGCAACTAGAGGGAGAGTGGGAGAGAGAGATATGGGGAGGGAGAGAGAGAGAGTGTGGGAAAAAAAAGAGACAGAGAGAGAGAAAAAGAGTGAGAGTAAAAGCAACAGAGAGAAATAACAACAACAACAACGTTACACTTGTACAGCGCCCTACACGTCCCAAGCTGCCGGAGAGTCATTGTTTAATGGGGTCGGGGATGGGGAGGGTGGGGGGAAAGGGTGGGATTTGGGGTGACCGATGGGACCGTCGAAGAGGAAAGTCTTGAGGCAGGACTTGAAGGAGGCCAGGGAGGGGGTGAGGCAAGATGGAGTTCCAGAGGTGGGGGTGGGTCAGGGGACGTAGAGCAGGCCGGAGCCCGCTGAGTGGAGGGGGCGAGCAGGTTGGTAGGGCGTTAGAAGGTCGCAGAGGTAGGGTGGGGCGAGTGCCGTGGACGTGAACATGAGAAAAGACAGACGAAGAGAGACAGAGAAGGAGGAGAGACAACGAGAATGAAAAAGCGAGAGAGAAGGTGAGAGAGACCCGAGTTCAATTCCAGGCAGGGGCGAAACCTTGGGCAAGTTTCCGCACCTAATAATAATCCCCCGAGAGAGAGAGAAAAACAATACTAAATTGTGTAGTAGGAAACTTGCCCAAGATTTCGCCCTGACCCGGCCGGGAATCGAACACGGGTCCTCTCGCTTGTGAGGCGAACGCTCCGACTAATAAACTAATAAATCGAACAGGCGGAGACGGGGAGTGAAGTTTAACAGATCATCCGAAGGGCGGCGTCTCTGACAATACAACACCCCCCCCCCCCCCCCCCGACGCTGCACTGTAGCCTCATCTTAGACTATGATTCGAAGGCCCGATGTGTAGGAGCTTTTATATGTTGTGTTGACAATGTTAAGCAAGGGTCAAATTATCAGGAATTTATTGTATTGTTTGTCAGTATTAATATACTGTATATGGGGAGGGAGGGAATATGTAATGGAACCTCAACATTGCGTCCCCCTCCGCCCACACCCATCCCCTAATCTAAACAGCAAATAGCTGTTTACAAACTGAAGCCAATAGCTCATTAATACAAGTAAATAGCATAACATAGCTCATCAATACAAGTAAATATAAGAAAAATAATAATAATGTGACCACTCAATCCACCACTGTTTGTGGGGACGCTGCTGTGCGCAATCAGCTGCCGCGTTTTGCCCACAAAATAGCCATGGAGGGCTTTGAAAGCACCACCTTAAAGGTTGCAAGGAATGTAACACAGAGTGTGAGATTTAAAGTTCTCCACAACCTCGCCCCACCTTACATCGGGGACATCCTATCCCTTTACCAACCTGCCCGCCCCCTCCGCTCAGCAGGCTCTGGCCTGCTCCATGTCCCCCGACCCACCCGACCCACCATTGGTGGGCGAGCCTTCAGCCACTCTGCTCCCAATCTCTGGAACTCCATCCCGCAGTCCCTCCGCCTCGCCTCCTCCCTGGCCTCCTTCAAGTTCCGTCTCAAGACTCTCCTCCTCGATGGACCCATTGGCAACTCCTAATCTCCCCTTCCCTCCCCACCCACTGTCCGAAGCTAGAGTCTGAAGCAGTAACTGTCCAGCGCGTTGGGAAATCCTCTTGACGTGAAAGGCGCTGTACAAGTGTGATTTTCTTGTTGGTTGTCGCTGTTGTTGTTGGACACCGGGTGTCAATTAACAAGCCAGTGAGCCAGTGAGGCTCTCAGCAAAGTGTGGAGGGAGTGGGGGAGGGTTGGATTATGATACGAATTGCATTGCTTACAAGTTCACGTCAATGACTCTGTGTGTGTTTATTTGTGGGGGGTGGGGAGGGGGGTGGGTGGGGGGGAGAGGGAAGGGAGAGAGAAGATGCAATGAACAAGGTAGCAATGAATAGATATTGTGTTGTCAGGGGAAAAAAAGGCCTTACACACTCAAACGTCCGTTTGACAAGGACGCACACAGTATTATTCTTCACCGAGGCAGGTCAGACACCTCACACAGTGTGACTGAGAATTGTCTTCTCAGCATCTCCGCGTACAACACACACCCGCACACAACCACCCACCCACACGCGCGTCTTTAAACTAACCGCTTACCAAAGGTTAGAGCCGTGATTTTGCTAATCCCAGGGAGGGGAGTGATTACCGGAGATCAAGGGTTAATCAACCATTCAGGCCCACAATAAGAATAAGAATAAGAATACTCGCGCCTGATATCACGCCTTGTCACTTTGTCGAGACGCCTCAAAGCGCTTCACAGAATGTACTGTAAAGTGAATTGACTGTGTATTTGTGGGGGAAACGCGGCAGCCAATTGCGCACGGCAGCGTCCCCCACAAACAGCCGTGGATTGAAATGACCACTTTTTCTTTCTCTCTCTCTCGCATCGATCACGTTAAGGAAAGTTTCTAAATTTGCCCCTTAATAATTCGCCCCCCACTGGAGCTCTGTACTCTCACCCCATTCCCTGCTCTCTCTCTCTCTCTCTCTCTCTTCTCTCTCCCCAGTGGTGTCTGTGCTGCAGCTCTCCACTCTAACCCCAACATGGCATCAAATAACCACAATCTAGGGGACATTTATAGTGTACCAGAATGGCTGGAATGATAGAATATTACTGCTCTTACCCCCAATCAGTCCCCTCAACCCCCGGCCCGCGTAGGATATTGAACGCAAGTCGATTTCTCACGCAAAAGTTGCGAAACAGATGAAGGCAAATTATCCACACACTTTAATAATTTCAACCCCCACCCTCACCCCCACCCTCACCGGCATTCACATGTGGCAAGGAAGAGAGCCTAAAATGTCGCTGAAAATCTGGAGTTGGAACCATTTTAGTGAATTTAGCCATGGATAGAGACCGAGATATACGCACACACGCGTATACAACACATACATGTACACATACACACACACACACGTAGCTTTAGAGAGGCACAGAGAGCGAGATGGAGAGAGAAACAGATTGAAGATCAGAGAGACACACACACTCACACACATGTACAGACAGAGAGCGAGACAGGGAGATAAACTGGGATGGAATATCACACAGAGAGACCCACACACACACACTCATAAATACACAGTTAGCCTCATAGAGGATCAGACAGACAGAGTGAAACACCAAGATGGAACTTAAGGGAGGGAGGGAGGGAGAGGTAGAGAGACACAGGGAGCCACACAGAAAGAGATAGAACAGGAGAAAGTGAGAGAAAAGATAAGAGAGAAGAACATGCATTACTGGGGACACCTCCGGTTTGAACACACGGTAATATTGGCCATCAATAGAGTTACTCTCTTCTTTTCGGTCTGACACCCACGGAAACCCATCACCATTGCTTCAGAGTCTCCAAACCCAACTGAGAATTCAATGTCTCCCACCAACACATGGAACCCCCCGAGATAAGATTGTTGGATTGGAATGCTCTCTCTCTCTCTCTCTCTCCCTGGAGGGACACATCCTGTTTACCTAATTCCGGAGAGTATTAGGAGCAGGTTGGCAAGAGCCATGGTTTGGGGAGGGTGGGGTTGGGGGGAGCACAGAGTGTGTGTTGGAGGTAACTGCTGTAGTCTATGCATATTTCTCATGTGCTTGCTAAGAAATATTTCCCCCATATTTATTGACGGCCTCTATATCTCTTGACTAGCGCGCGTTTTGCATGGGATCTGACAACTGCCCCACTTGACAACACTGGTCATAGTGGTCTCCAAATCCCATCGTGGTCAGGCAACCTCCCTACCTCTCAGCGTCCCTCACTCCCCAACCCAATCGCTGCTCAACTGGCTCCCGCCTCCTCCTTGTCCCTCTCGCCCACCGTGTCACCATCAGTGGCCGCACTTCCAGCCACTACTCTCCAAAGCTTTGGAGCTCTCTTCCCCCCAATTCCTCTCTGGCCCCCAAATCCCTCTCTCCCCCGATCCCTCTCTCCCCCGATCCTTCTCTCCCCCGATCCCTCTCTCCCCCGATCCATTTTCTCCCCCAATCCACTTTGCCCGTGCTTATGATCAACCCCTCCCTCCCTCCATCCGCCCGAATCAAGCCTTCCTTGGGAAGCACACTGCCTCTATGCTTCTCGTGCTCTTACCTGCTGCCATAGGAAGGAATCCACGGCGTTCCTCTGCCAGGAGATGCCCAGGTGGATGGCGGAGACGGCCAGGCCGCTGAGGACGGCCGCCCTCATCCTGACGGGCAAGAGGGTGTAGACCACATAAATGAAGAAGACCGTCCACCAGACTCCCTCGGAGGCGCTGCGGGGCTCGGACAACAGGACCCCAAACACCTGGACGGTCAGGATCAGGCCGATGACCAGGTAACAGACCAGGCACATCTGGTCCTGCCGGAAGCCGTTGCGGTTGCACAGGACGATGAGGAGCACGATGAGAGCCATGGCCACCGACAGGACCACCACGTAGGTCAGGTGGTAGTGGCCGTGGGCGCAGTGGAGCGCCAACATGACCCCGCAAACCAACACCAGCACCGCCATCAGCATACTCAGG